>VZQC01006290.1:228851-250319 GCA_009823505.1 Rhizomys pruinosus | reverse complement strand
GTGCCTGATTCTTCCCTTTGAAATAAGACAGTACTTGTTTTGGATTTTACAGCAGCCCACAGTTAAGAGACTTTTAATAGACTGTGAACTTTTAAGTGTTTGGACATTTTAAGGACTGTGGGGCTTTTAAGGTTGTACTGTCTTAGGTTGTGATTAATGTTAACATCATACTTTGGGGATAAGAACTGGAAAGGTGGTGGTTTAATAGTGATGTGTTTTGTGTGTCAAGTTGACAAGGGGTCAATTGTGCTGGATAGCTTTAGTGTCAACTTGACACACCTGGGTTGAGGGAGCCTCAGTTGGGGAATTGGCTCCATTGGATTGGCCTGTGGCCACATCTGTGGAGTATTGTCTTGATGGTCGAGCAGTGTGGGAGGGCCCAGCCCACAAGAGTGGTGCCACCCTGGGCAGGTTGTTGTGTACTGTATAAGAAGGCGGGCTGGGCATGAGCCAGGGAGCAAGCCAGTGGACAGCATTCCTCCATGGTCTGTGCTTCAGGTCCTGTCTCCAGGTTCCTGCCCTGAGTTCCTGCCTTGTGCTGAGTGATGAACTGTGAACCAGGAAATGTAAGCTGAATAAACCCTTTCCTCCCCAAGTTGGTGTTGGTCAGAGTGTTTTGTCACAGCAATGGAAGACAAACCAGGAGAGGTGAGTTTATCAGTTCTCTGTGCATCATTTTCCAATGAACCTTTACTGACAACTCCATTTCCCTCAATACTAATACAGCAAAAGTGTTTAGCTAGACATCAGGCAACTTCCTGGAATGTTCAAGGTGGTCATCCATGGAATTGGTGAAGACTACACTCACCAGCATCATCTCTTTCCTATGCAGCTCATAAAAGAGTCCAAAGGAATCGGAAAGTTAGCCAAATTCTTTTTTAGTTAAAATTTTGTGTATGAAGTGTACATGTGTGTTCACAAGTGAGTGTTCACATGTGTACATGTGGAGGTGAGAAGTAGACATGAAATGTCTTCTTTGATCATTCTCTACCTCTTATGTATTGGGACAGGTTCTCCTTAAGCCCTCAGCTCACCAATTTGGCTATTCTAACTAGACAGCTTGCTCCGACCCCCACCCTCCATTTCTGACTCCTGTGCACTGGAATTACAAGTAGGCCACCATGCCTGCCTGGTACTGGTGTGAGAGATCCAAACTATAGTCCTTAGGCTTGCCCAGCAAGTGTTCTACCTGCTAAGCTGGTTCCCAGTTCCCCAAGTTAGCCAAGGACTTAACCAAAGAGTGCATCAGTCATTGAAAAGACATCATCTCCAAGACCAGTGTGCGAGGAAGGACTGAAAAAAACAGTGGCCTGAAAGGAAGAGTGGAGCATAAACACTCTGGCCACCAACCCTCAACAGATGTCACCGCACAGAGGAAGTCAGGACTCCAAAATAAAATGATTCAAAATCTTAGTGGGAATAGTGTCAAAGCGGACACCCTTCTTCTGAAGAGGGGATGGTGGCAGAGCATCCAGCATAAAAATTAAAAAACCTAAAACCAGCATAAAACCTCGAGAGCTGGTTTTAGGAAGATAGTGAGGTCCTCTTGAAGTGTCAGAGGTTGCAGATAGACATGCCACATCCGTTTGGAAACTCCATCAGCGTATTGTCTTAAGTCCCGTGTAATATATCTTCTTAGCCTGAAAGAATTAGGTGACAAGCAAAATCTCATTAATTCTTCAACCAAAAAATAGAAGAGAGTTATAGCTTTCCTTTCTGTCATAGTTTTCCTTTCTGCTTTCTGCTTTCTGCCACACTCTCATTGTTTCCTTTTCCTGCCCTTCTATAGAAACTGATACACCTCACTAAATAGTCTCATGCCTTTAATTTATAAATATCCAGGGGTACCTGGCTGCTTGGGTTTGGATATGAAGTACTCCTACAAAGAAAACTTATATTCTGAAGGCTTGCTGAAGTAGATGATGCTGCAGAGGGGTAATTGGATCATGAGGGTGCTAATAATGGATTAACCTATTCATTGGTGGTGAATTCAGAGGTGAAGTTGTCATCAGAAAATGGGGCCCTGTATATCATTGTGCTACCAGAAGATGGGGTCCTGGAAACCTTAAAAAAGCAGTATCAATGACCCATACTTAATAGGCCAATTTAAGAGATAAATAAATAATGAAAACAGAGAAAAAAAGAGTACTTCTCATTTGTGGCCACACTGTGAAGAGGAACAGAGTGGCATGACCTGCTTCTCCCAGTTCCGTCAGTGGAGTCCTAGGATGAGGTTTGTGTTAGGTAAAGAGGGGACAGGAGGTGTGCATAGCTAAGCAGTCATGGTCTAAGTAGGGTCCCTCCCATCACTGACCTTTCATGGTCTCAACTTGTCTCTCCTGCAAGGTGTCTGACAAGTTGTCAAAAGTCCTTCCTCTGGCTACACCAGGTTTCAGCCTTTTCTTCTCCCAGCATGACGTGCCTGGGAAAATTCCAATTACTTGGGGGTTTATTATCTCAATAGTCTAATAGCCAAAGAGAAGGGCATAAACATCTCTTTAGAACATCTTTTCTCCTACCAGGACAGTTACAACTGCCTTTGAAGGCTCTGCCTTCTCTGTTCAGATTCCCGAGTTCCTCAGCTCTCCCTCTCTCCCCTCATCTCCTTCCCACCGACATCAGGAAAGCAGCTCTGCTCTGCCACGTGCTCCCCGCCCCGGTGTTTCATCTGGACCTGTCTGTCACACACCCACAGTAGTGGCACCGAACACCGTGAATAGACGCTTCTGACACTGTGAACCAAAGTCAATCTTTCCTCCCTCAGGTTATTGCAGGTATTTTGTCACATGGATGAGAAGCTATGATTAATAGCATAGAAAACTATCATAAATGCCTGAGGTCATTGCTGTGACTATACCTAGCCATGAGGTTCTGAAACCTTTAGAACTTGTTTGAGGAAGAACAAGGCAAAATCTGGAAAGGAAAGATAAAGCTTGGGTTGCTATAAATGGAGACCGATGGGTGAGTGTGCTGTGCTCAGGTGACTGTAAAGCTGATGAGAATGTGGGCAGTAAAGGCTGAGCAGCTGATGTTAGAATGAGAAATGAAAACTCTACTGAGAATCTATTGGGATGACTGTATCATACTCTTCCCCACAAGGCTTAGGGTTCCTTGTGGAAGAGGAGTCATAAAGGTTGTAAGAGCCAGAAGTGGTGGATCACAAGGAAACAGCGTTTTCTAGACATTAGGGCAACTGCACATACGAACTCCCAGCAATTGTGTCAGCATGTTCAAGGCCAAGCCATACAAAACTCATGGACTGGGAAGGCGGACACAAAATTGCACTGCTGGCTAAGGAGCTATGGGCATCTGCCAGCTGCTGGAAGAGAGTCAGCTTTTTAAGGATGCAACACTGGTAGGTGGGCCATTCTCCAGGGCAGGTACCACACCCAAGAGTATCTGAGCAACACAAGTTAGACCTGGTGGGGAAAATAGAGCACAAAGCAAGGTGCGTAGGGAGGTTAGGGTGGGTCTGTGAGGAGTCGGGCGGGAGATAATCAAAATACATTGTATGAGGATCTCAAAGAATCACTTTAAGGAGTGTTTTAGGGCACTGAAAAGCCAGCTTTCGCTCCTCTCCTCAGCTTCCACTTCTACTAAGATTCTCTCCCAAGAAACAAGACACTTCCTGCTTCAAAACTTGTTTTTAATTACCACAACCTCTGAGACCCTGCACTTAAGCCATCTCAGACACCAACAGTTACGATTCAACATGGATTTGTTCCTGCACCTGAAAATTCCAACTGTAAATGAGCCTGTGGCATTACTTCAGGAGCTGTGGAGTCTGTCTCTGTGGCACATTTTGTTATATTGTGCCTTGGGTGCTAAGTAGCAGCCGACATGAATGAATGCTGTTTGTGCGGAGCAGCTGTCGCAGTGAGGACATTCTACCAAAATCACTACGGCATTCCTGAATCCACTTGTGATGGTATGCGGCAATCCTCTTCTGCTGTTTGCTCTCTGTGCCAAGTCAAGAGGGACAGCAACAGGAAGAGCCATGAGGTCAAGAGGGACAGTGACAGGAAGAGCCATGAGGTCAAGAGGGACAGCCACAGGAAGAGCCATGAAGGCTTTCTTTTTTATTGAGCCTTTGTACATTTCAAACAATAGTTCTTAATCAAAGTTCCTTCCCCTATCCATGCGTCCACCCACCCCCTGCCCCTATGAAACCTCATGCATTCCACCATACGTGGGAACTCCTATCCAGGCAAGAATTTGTACCCAGCTGTCCTTTGGTGCAGGTTCATCCATTGCAGTCTAGTCAGCCTGTTTGGACATTGTAAGTAAGGTTTCCTCTCCCTCACCAGTAATAATCAGTCTCCAGTAGTTCCCAGGCTAGGGCCAGCCCACCACCCATTTCCATCCCTCCACTCTGGGCCCAGCCCACCACCCATTTCCATCCCTCCACTCTGGGCCCAGACCACCACCCATTTCCATCCCTCCACTCTGGGCCCAGCCCACCACCCATTTCCATCTCTCCACTCTGGGCCCAGCCCACCACCCATTTCCATCCCTCCACTCTGGGCCCATGCCTGATTGAGCTGGCAAGGGTCTCAGGCTCAGTGCCACCATTGCTGCAAATTCACATGCGCAGCTCCCAGTGTCCTGAAAGCCTCTGTTTCCCTTTGTTCATGGACCAACCCTGGCTCTGTCTTTCCTCTCCCTCGGCCACAGTGGTCCCTGAGCTGTGGATGGGTGGGGTTTAATATAGGAGTTCTATCCAGGACACACACTCTGCAGTCCCTTATTCTCTAATGCTTGACCAGTTGTGCTTTCTGTGTGCATCACTCTCTGTTGTATAAGGAAGCTTCACCGTTGAGTCTTGAGGGATGTAGCAAGTTTTCACTCTGCCCTGTTCCACCATGTTCTGTCAACCTTAGGAGTAGAGGTTCCACTGTAGATATGCCACTTAAGATATCTCTCAGATGTTCTAAAGAGCCTGACTGTAGGTGAAGAGCCCTCACGAAGCAAGTGTATTCTGCAGACACTTCTTCAGCCTGAGTACTTTTCCATCTTCTGCAACTGAAGTATGATGGCTATGTGTGGGACAGCAGTCCTGGATTCAGGTGCATCTGGCACATGTGCAAGCGTGATCTGCCCAGCACACTAGGCAATGCTATAGTGCAGGGTACAACCTATCACCTGATGCTAGCACTCACTTGATGCCATGAGTTGACTTGTTTGACTGCATGCCCCTTTGCAGGTACCCACCATGGGCTGGGATGATGCATGATGGTATGGAGGTCTAGAATTGGTCACTGGGAGGCGAGGCCATATGATGTAGAGGTTGCCTGCCCCAGACCTATATAAGTTGCTTGTTGCATAGAGTAAGTGGATTTGCAGCCTCTGACTTTGTCCCTGGGATGTTACTGGAGTAACCCCACACTGTACCCTCTTCAGCCTGTTCAACTCTGGGACTGACACCCCCCCAAGTGGCACCCAAACAGGGAAATGAAGCAATCATGTACATGAACTCCCACAATGGGGAATCTGCCCTCCTCTTCTAGGGAGCCTCTTCTTCAGGCTTAGCTATTTTCTCCAGTGTATCCCCCGGCTCTCCCCTGCTAACCTTTTCATCTCCTCTGTAACGATTATCCTCCAATTTTTGGCCCACAAAGACACTAATATCCCTGAGACATTGCAGGCTCAAATCAAAATCAAAAGTGAAAATACCCCTCCCGCAGCTGACTCTGGGGCCTTTCCTGCTACTGAAGAGGCTCTGGGCCTGGGGACAGACTCTTTCCCTTTGGTAGCTCTTAAGGATTCTCAGGACCTGATCCTTCCCACAAACCTCCACTTCCCTTCTCTGACCCCTGCATGTTGTCCCTCCTCTTTACCTGGACCTACCAGGGCCTTTGTCCCTTTCCTCTGATTCAGAAGAGGAGGAAGAGGGACGAGCACATGACCGGCCCAAATGCCTTACGCCTCCGTCCTCTCCTCGCTGTTCCTCTACTGAACTCATAGCAGCCCCTTCGGCTCCCTTAAACCCAGGACACCCACTTGCTCTTCACAGCCACAGAAGGACTTTACTCAGTTCCTTGCTGGGTTAATGAGGAAGAGGAGGGGAAGTTCTCCTGTGGGGAAGTCCGTGAGACCTTAATGAAGGAAGTGGCATATGAGGACACTAATGCTGATTCTAAAACAGCCATCCTATCAGTTTGCTCTAAATCACTTAAGGACTGGATAATATTTACACAAAATTTTGGCACAAGGGATTCTGATATGGCAACATTGGCACAGGCATTTGCTTCTGCCGTATACCTAATGGAGGGCAGCCCCAAATGCTGGGGGTATAGTCAGATAGGTCATCTGTGAGCATCCTGCCCATCTACGGCTGACACCCTAGTTCATCTGTGAGCATCCTGCCCATCTACGGGCTGACACCCTAGTCCTACCCAAGGTGACTAAGTGACCCTCCACCCCCTATCCCAAATACCAAAAGGGATTCCATTGGGTCCAAGACTGTCCCTCCAAATACAATAAGGATGGCACCCCTATTAATGAAGCTTTAAACTCCACCCAGGGCAACTCCCATTCTGTGAAGAAAGGGAGCCAGGGCCCTGTCAGTCCTATCTCTCCACCTCAAATCAAATGGGAATAAAGGGACCCAGGGCCTTTGGGACCATCCTGGTTGAAGAGACTTATAAGCCCTGAATGCAGATTTATAGGAACGATCAGCTTTTTAAATACCTCCTAGTTACAGGGCAGACAAAACTATTTTTAGAGTGGAGGAGGTTCCAAAGGATTGGAGTCTGACTGAAGGGCCTTTGGTCCAGGGTGTAGGAGGAAATGTGGCATCTAAAACAACTACCCAGCCAATGGTTTGGAGAGACCTAGATGGGAGACAGGGGGGCACTAAGCCTCTCATTATGCCTGCCCCACCTCAGAACTTGTTAGGCAGTAACTTCTTTGATGCCTCAGGGGTGGTCCTGACTATGTAAGATAAAGTCTCTCATGATTTAGCAGTAGACTCATAAGTCTGAGACCAAGGTTCCCAGTACCATCCCCCACCCTTGCTCCTGTTAAGTTAGAATGGGTGACATTGGCTCCCATCTGGGTGAAGCAGTGGCTGTGCCCTACTTATAAGCTTACAGTTGTTGAGACTTTAGGTCACTGAGCAGTTGGCTGCAGTGCATACTGAGCCTTCCATTAGTCCCTGGAACACCCCTGCTTTGTGATTCAAAAGAAACCGCAGGGGAAGTTTTGTATGCCCCATGACCTTAGGGCTATTCATGCTACAATGAAAAAGATGGGAATTCCAACCTGGACTACCTTGGCTCTCAGCTATACCCGTGGGCAAACACATTGCTATTCTTGATATTAAAGATTGCTTCTTTTCTATTCTTCTGCACCCCGAGGATAGACCTCGCTTTGCATTTACTGTCCCTCAAAGGAACACACAGATGATAGACATACTGATGGTTTATTAAGAAAACAAAAAGGTATTACAAAGAACACAAGTGGGTTAGAGAGATGGGAAGGTCTGAAACTCAAAGGATATGATGGCCCCATCCTTGGTAGACCTTCTGAGGTGTTTAGAGAGAGAGGGGTGTGTGTGTGTGTGTGTGTGTGTGTGTGTGTGTGTGTGTGCGCGCGCGCTATGTGTGTATATGCTTGTGTGTGAGAGGGTGTGCATTTGTGGTTTTGTTACATGTAGCCTGTATCAGAGACCTTTCTACTCTTCCTCTGTCACTGGTTTTCCCATTTGCCAGTCTCCATGCCCCTGGAACCTTTTCTTTGTCTTGTCTTTGATTTCAGGTGTAACTGCATGAGTTGTTTCTTCATCTTGTCATCTATCAGTCTTGGGAAAGGGGAATGGAACTGGAGATCATCATCTTACACAAAAGTCAGATTCAGAAAGACAAATTTCATGGGACAAATTAATAGCAAAAGAGTTCAACACAGAAGAGTGGTTTTAAAAGAATAGAAACCACAGAAGCCATGAATTCAGGTTAGCAGAATAAGTTTCCAGGTGATCAGGTGCATGCTGACCTGTTCTCTGCTTCTGCCTTAGTTCAGTTGTCTGCTCCCATACAGTTCGTTATATTTTAACTACTGGGCTCAGCTGGGGCTCATAATATGGGGTAGCTATGAGCAATCTTGAGGTGTCTCACCACATTCTCCACTGGTCTTATGACCATGAGTCAAATCATAGACTCATATTGGGACAGATTATACTATTCCCATTACTTAATAGTCAAGTAATTGATTATATTGATTTTTAGGAACATGAGCTACTGCATTAACTTCTTGCCTAATATAGTTGGTTAGGCAATTGATCAGACAAGGCCCAACTGACAGAGCCAGAAGCAGGAGGACCAGTGTCCCAGCTAGGTGGTGAGTAATGGAGACCAGGAAAACAAGGATCAAATTAAGTTGCATAAGTACTCAAGTGCTAGGATTAAAAGAAGTACTCAAACAGGACTTCGAAGGCAAAGGCATGTACCTACAGTTTCATTTACAATTGTATAAGCATCATCCAAGTAGAACTAATGAGAGAAAGGCATGCACCTGGAAACTGACTGTCAGAGACTATCCTACACAGGTTCATCCCGAGGTCAGCCAGGATAGGCCTTGTCAATATCCTGTTGGCTGCTCTCCAGGGGAGTGGGCAGGCACCTCATGCACGGCAGTCCTGAATAGTCAGCTCCCAAGTAGTATCATTTTACCCGAGGGAAGTGATAGAAATCAATCTGTAGGCAACATGACACTGAAGAGCCATTTGATGTTGCTTGGTTTGTACCTCAGCCTCCAGGTGCAAGACTACTCTTTTTAAAGTGTTTAATCTAGACTAGCAATAAGGCGCTCAAGGAATCAGCTGGACCTGATAAGGCCCCTTTGGGACTAAAAAACTTGTTGGCTAAAATCCCCATTTCAGGTGCCTTGAAAAAAGGGGGTGGATTTGCAATCAATAAAGCAGGAGGCCGATATTAATACAATGGGGCAAAATATTTATCTGTGGCAAGAGGCCAGAAATCTGGAAGAGGTTGACTCTATAACTGGCCTTTTAAATAGTAACATTAGCACCATATGATTAATATCAGAACTATTAAATAAGGCAGTATTATTAAGAAAAATAGTAACAGGTGATTCATTCCAAGTTATAAGGTGAGGCAACCGAGGATCTGTAAGGGAAATCCAATAATTACCCCCTTTACTAGCACAAAGAAGATAGCTATAGCGACCCTCTGCCACTGCCTATGAAGTTCCTAGGTCCCCTGTGGCAAAGAGCTTTGATCTGGGCTGGAATCCAGCTTTTTTTTTCCTCCTTGATGGACAGGTGCTGTTTTTACAATTAGGCGCTTTTGCCAGTGCTTTTTGTGGGTCCTCATGTTGTCAGATTGTTGGGGTGCTTAGATTGCAAGAGAAAAAAATAGACACAATTTAAAATTAAGCAGCCAATTTAATAGCACTGTGTTGATCATTGTCAGGTCCAATCACTCAGTGTTGCATTTAAAGGGAGGAGGGCAACTGTTTTCATATGTTAGCAGAATAAAGCAAATCCCAGCTTTACTTCAGTGTGGTGTCCTTCAGGCTGTTTTGCAGGCAGAAGAATCTAGCTTTTAGCCACAATACTTTCTTTGAACTATGGGGAGCAAGTGAAAGCCAGATACTGCTGGGAGAAGATGGCAGGGTTGCTGAAACTTTTTCTCTGCAGCTAAGAATAAGGTCATTCTACAATGAGCTGGAAGTCAGTGGGTTTTTCTGTAGTCAGCTCTCACATTTCCCCACTGGCTCTGGATCACATGATCAAATCCCACAATGGAAGAACTTCTAACAGGACATACTTCTCTTTCACCAAAGGCATTTTTCCCCTGCTATCCCTTCCTCTTAAAAACCCCAATGTGACCTTTTGTACTTGGACCTCACAGTTATTCCTGGGAAGGACATGAAAATCCAATCAACTTCCACCCAAGGAAAAAGGACACCATATTACTCCCCTCCTGCTAGGGATGACTGCCAGCCATTTTGGGGGGGGAACTACTATCTGCCTCCAACAGGTACAGCATAGCAAGCTTGCCCACTAGATTACAGAAGACCTAAAATAAATACAAATGGAATAGACACACTTGAAACATAGCTGGACTCTCTGGAAGCTATGGCATTACAAAACAAATGGGGCATCGACCTCATCACTGCTGAAAAGAGTGGAATCTGTGACGTGCTAGGGAAAATGCGATTTCCACAGCAACCTGTCTGGGACAGTAAGGGAAAATCACAGACAGTTCTGGGAAAGACTAGAATCCTTGACCAGAACTCAATTTTAAGGGTGGCAAAATTTTTGTAATTCCTCCTTGCGATCATGGTTAATGTTTCTCACAAGACATCTTGCCATTATTATCCTGGCTCTCATTTTTGATCCTTATATACTCAAACTGTTTTCCAATTTCTTATAGCAAAGAATACAGGGCATCACCTCCTCCACCATCACTCAGCTGCTCCTGTCTGAGGAACAATAGCCTCTTCCTGTCTTAGAAATAGAGGAAGAATTTGAGAAAGAGCCCAAAGAAGAATCCCTTTGTAATGAGCCTTATAGACTTGATGTGCTGGGATATGGACACCCCTAAAAGGACCCTTTTCCTCTCCCCTCTCATCACCCTGAGTCCCAGCAAAAACTAGTAAAAGAGAAACATGTCCCTCCTAATCCTACCTAGTCCTTTGCCAAATTTCTCTTTTTTATGATCCCAGGCTCGGGAATGCTCTGCTTGGATCCCAGGTCTCCTTTTACATAGGGATAGGAGTCAATTACTACTCATCCCCACTTCTACTATGCAACTTGTTTCTCCTAAATTGGAGATCCCTCAAGCATCCGTGAGGAGCCATTAGATAAGGACACATTTGTTAGACCTATTCCCAAGTAGGACACATTTTTGGAGGTCCTGGACCAGGCAGAAAGGCCCATTAAGTTAATTCCCAGGATTGGCATGTCGGGTGGTGAGTTGGTGTGGATAGGTTCCCTGCTTTTAGAAGGCAGTTAATGAGAGGCTTAAGGCTCCTTTGGGTTTTGGGGAAGAGAAGATATTGTTCTTGAATGACATAGGATAGGGTATTTTTTAAATAACACACTAACGGGGGTGGCGGCATGCACAGATGAGTTTGTAATGTCCCATATCTGGGGGTTGACTTTGGGTAGTAATGTGGGGGAGGTAAGGGTATTTGTGGTTGTGGTTTGGGGGGAAATTAAACTGTCACCTGAGTCTAGGGCTAGGAGGAAAAGAGAAATTGTTTTTTTTTTGGGGGGTGTAGGTATGAATAGAAATTTTTAGCTTGGCGAAATGTTCTGCCCACAGTAGGGAATGGGGACCTTTAGACATGGCTACAAGTGTGTGAAGAGAAGAGTGCCCAAGTGGCAGGAGTGTGGAGGAACTTTCCTCCATTTTGTGAGGAGCAGAGATACCCCAGTTAGAGTAAATGGGGATGGGACTGTGTCCCCATGTCATTCTGTTAATAAAGGGGAGACCCCACTGTCCAGTATAAAGATTGTCTACTGTTCCAACAAGCTGAGTACGGCTAAGGGCACAGAACTCAGGCATCCTCATTCCATCAGCGCTTCATTGGGTCCAGGTCCAGACCAAGAGTCCAAAAAGCTTGGTTGTTTGAGTTTCCGACTAGAATTCCTTTAGTTGTACCCAAACTTAAACTAAAGGTGGGTCTTTTGGAATTGATGGTGGGTTGACCATGTTTTGAACAGGTTCTTAGAGTCTGGACAGGGTTTGGCACAATGGGTTGGTGTTCAGAAACCTCATTGGCCCCCGATGGGTAGGCTCCCGGAGTCTCGCCAGGGACGCACAGCGGGGAGGTATCCTGAAGCCTTATTGGCCTTTCCCCAGTGGGTAGATTACCCGGAACTCAGTAATTTGGAAGCCCTAGTGGGTGGGTGGGGGAGACAAGGTAAGTGGAGTGGACTTAGGGCCAGCTCCCGAGGGTGTCCCCTGGAGTTAAGACTAACTTATGGCAGTCCTGTCACTTAGGAGGGGGTGTCCCCAATCCTTGTAAGTGCCAGGGTGTCTAAAGAACACAGAGCCCTGTGGGGAGGGGGGATCCTTCCAGATCCCAATCCACTGCTGAGTCTCTTGGGTGGCTCCTTGGAGTCTCCCTGCTCTAATGACAGGTCTCAACGAGAGGCCTTTCCAGGCCTCCTAGCTTCTGAGTCTTAAGTGTTTGGAGAGAGTATCCTTGGGATCCCCCTCAGGCCTGGTTTGGGGGCAGCACCACCCCAGGCCTAGTGGGTTTAGCGTGTCTCCTGCAGTGTGATGGATGTGCAGACAGCTCAAATGGAAAGTGGCTTCCCCACCCAGAGGGTCTGGCTAGCTCTGGAAAGGAGGAGAGAGTGGAGTGGTTTAGTAGGAATGTAGATGGAGAAAGGAGAGCCAAGGAGAGGCTCAGAGTCCAAGGAGTTGAAACTGGGTTTACAGAGAATGGCAATATGACCTCAAGAGAAGAGGCCTGCACCCCCTATATAGGCTGAGGCCCTGTCGAGGTTGGGGACATTAGGACTGTTAGTACACTGGAAGTGTGTCTGTGCCCCCGACTGGTGAGTCCCAAAACTGGGAAAGAAAAACAGAAAAGTGAAGGTAACTGAGGTTGGCAGCCAGGTATGAATGCCCAGTAGGTTGGCTTAGGTGGACTCCACCACGGTGCCAGAGATTCAACAGTCATCAAGGCCTGAGCCACGCAGCAGCCTTTGAAAGATGTCTAGGGAGGGCTCTGGCTGCCAGGTTGGGTTCCCAAAACCCTTCCCTGTACAGGACACCAACTGTTAGGTTTGCAGAGAGGGAAAAGGAGCAAGTTTAGAGTTAAGAACTGGAAACCAGAACCAGACATGTAACAGGTGGGCAATGTGTACTTTTATTAAGCATACAGTAACAACAACATAGACGCTCCTCTCAAGAAGAGCAGTTCTCTGTCACTTGGTGGGGTTCGGGCAAGATTTTATCTCCTTCTGGGTCCAGCTGGAATGTGTCTGATGCCAGGGCCTGGTGTCCTTGAAGGTGTGAAAACTCTTATGATTTTTCTGGGAAGAGCCCATCAGTGTCTCATGGGCACCAGGGAGACAGGACAGATCATCTCCGCAGTCTCTCCCCTCCTGGGGAATGAACGAATGATAAGGCTTGAGCAAGGCCAGGTGGCCAATTTAGGGCTAGCCTGTGGCTTTCAGAGATTTATGGGTTTCTGGCTTTCCCAATGGAGCTTGTGGCTCTTTATTATTTCATGCATTCTAGCACAGGCACTGCTGCCAGGCCAGAATCCTGCAGATCATTCCTGAAAGGGCAGTCTATTTAAATTATAAGACTGAAACCAAGCTGGGAGTGGTGGCACATGCCTTTAATCCCAGCACTCGGGAGGCAGAGGCAGGAGGATCTCTGTGAGTTCAAGGCCAGTCTGATCTACGTAGTGAGTTAAAGGACAGCTGGGGCTATAGGGAGACCCTGTCTCAAAAAGACCAATAAAATAAAATAAAATAAAAAAAGACTGGAGCCTAAGCTGTAGTGGAGACCCAAAGATGCTAGAGATGCTGGGAATGTACATATTCTGAGGACAGACACCAGCAGTCAGCATGGGACAGCAGGGGTGACAGCTGCAAGGTTGTACTGGCAGAGCTGTATGGGCGAGCAGGTGACCAAATAGTAGCTGTGGAGTTTCAGGACTTGATTCAGGGCCAAGTGTCTGAGTATCACATAGAGGGATTTCTCCAGGCATGGAGTAGGTACTATAGTCTTCTTTCATGAGACCAACTCCCAGTAAAGAAGGGGAAAAAGGAAGGGACAGAGAGAGATAGGCAGGAATGCAAGGAAGGAAGGAGAGAGAACATTAAAGGCAGATGCATGGTTGAAGGCTTAGACATGGGGCAACTCTGGAGTCTCTGAGGTACCATAATCGTACACAAAGATAAGTAAGGAAAGAAAGAAATAAAAGCAAGCTTAAACATTAATTTAAAGCCATATATGTGAGTCTGATAAAGTCTCAGGAAAAGTAGGATTGAAATGTCCAATTCTCATTCATTTCTGTTTCCTTCACTTAACCAGGAGCTGCTGAGTGCAGTCGTGCTGTTACTCTACCCATTTCATAGGTTTTAAAACTTAAGTTCAAGGACTGGAAGTTTCTTCACAAACCAATTTTTTTTTTTTTTTTGGTGTTTTTTTTTTTTGTGTTTTTAAGTCTTCCCCGTTCAGCTGAGCTGTCTGAACTCACTTTGAGGCCAGGCTGGCCTTGAACTCACAGAGATCCACCTTCCTCTGCCTCTGCCTCCCAAGTGCTAAGATTAAAGGCATGTGACACCACACCCAGCCTAACCCAATTTTTATGACCACAAAAATATGATCTATAGAGTGAATATTTTTTTTTAATTTTTTTTATTATTATTTATTTTTGCATGTGTATGAATGTATTGTCTGCATGCAGGTCTGTGCACCCATGTCGTGCATGCCGCGGAGGTCAGAAGAGTGTGTCTGGATTCCCCTGGACTGGAGTTCTCCTGGAATTAGAGTTACAGACGGTTCTAGCCGCCATGTGGTGCTGGGGATCTAACCCGGGTCCTCCAAGAGCGTCGTACTCTTTAACCGCTAGGCATCTCTCCACGCCCCTATAGAGTGAATATTAAGTAAAATTAGAATTTCTTATTTGGACCGATAATTTGTTCCTTATTTGCTCTGGGCACACAGTGACCCTGAGTCCCATCCCCAGAGCTACTATAAAAGTGAGTGTGCACACACCCATAATCCCAGTGTTAAGTCTATGAAGGCAGGAGGATCAGGAGTTCCAGACCATTTACTGATTCCTGAGTGAAAAACCAGCTTTAAATACACGAAACTCTGTATGAAAGTGGGGCAATTGCTCTGTGAGTAAGTTGCCCAGCGTAGAAGCATCAAAACCTGAGTTCAGGTTACTAGAACCCACATAAACAGCCAGGTGCAACCCCACCTTGGGGATGGAGAAAAATTTCTGAAGCTCGTTGGCCAGTCAGCTTAGCCTAATCAATTTAGGTTGAGTGAGAGACCCTGTCCCAAAAATAAAGGCAGAAGTCCTGAACAGAGAAGACTCAGCAGTTAAGAGTGCTTGCTGCTCTTACAAAGGACCCAAATCCAGTGCCCAAGCACACACATTTGAAATTCATAACTGCTTGTAACATCAGCTCAAGGATCGTAACACTTTATTCTGGTTTCCATAGTGAACTGCATGGATGCCTACATGTAACACACACACACACACACACACACACACACACACAAAAAACCTATGTTCAGACTCATAAACATATACACATAACACACAAACCCCTTTTGGAACAAATCTCAATCACTCTGAAATACTTTTTTGATTAAGAGTGTCTTGTGGGGCTGGAGAGATGGCTCAGTGGTTAAGAGCATTGACTGCTCTTGCAGAGGACCCAGGTTTGATTCCAAGCACCCATTTGGCAGCTAAGAACCATCTTAGACTAGGTGTGATGGTGCACACCTTCAATCTCAGCACTCAGGAGGCAGAGGCAGGCAGACTCTGTGAGTTCAAGGCCAGCCTGGTTCAATAGTGATTCCAGGCCAGCTGGGACTAAAGGGAAGAGACCTTTGTCTCAAAAAAAAAATTAAAATGTTCTTGTCGAAGACGTTTTGATTTCTTTTTTAAAATTTAGTTATTATACTTTTTAAATCTCTCGCCCAGGTCCCCTCCCATTCCTCCCCACCCCCAGCCAACTAGAGCCTCATTCTGCCAAACATGCTTTTCATCTCTTTCTCAGTCTTTTTCCCAATATTCTCCATGGGGAAGTTGACTGTTTTGAGCAGAAGTCACTGTTCATCAGTTCTTCTGATGATGCAGACCTTTCTGTTGTTGTTGTTTTTCCAATATGCATCACTCCCAAAGCTCAAGGGGCCATCACAAGAGATACTTTTGAAAACTAGGTAATTGCACTAAGCATCACAGATGAGGGATACCATTCGTCCTTTGTTTTTCTGGGATGTGTTACTTCACTCAGCATGATGTCCTCTAGCTCCAGCCATTTTTCCTGCAACAGGCTCATGATGTGTTCTTTTTTTTTTAATGTTTTGTTTATATTATTAATTTTATTTTATTAATAATTTTTTTTTGATGCTTGTGTATTTCACATCATTTTCAATTCAGTTCAGGCATATATCCCCTTCCTTCACCCCACCCCCACCCTACCCATCCTAGATCATGCATTATGTCATAACTTTCTGCATCTTTCTGGGGTTTTTTTGTTTTGTTTTATTTTTTTTACAATAAGTGATAGTTTGTGAGTACAGCATCCTCTGTAAAACCAATTTGCAGCATGTGCCCAACCACACAAACAAATAGAGAGGACACTTCATTTGATCACTTGATGAACATACAAGCCCCCACTGCTGGATGGTGGGACCGTGTTTGTCTTTCTTTTACTGCGCAGCATAGAACTCCATTCTGTAATGTACCACATTTCCCTATCCACTCACAGTTGAGGGGCATTTGGGTTGGTTCCCCTCTTTGGCTATGAAAGAAGCTGAAATAAACATGGCCATTGCATGTATCTCTGCTGGGTGGGGAGTCTTGAGGGTACCATGCCTAGGAGTGGTATGGCTGGGTCAGGTGGCAAGTTCATTCCAAGTCTTCCAGGGTTCTGCACACGCTTTCCTTTTTTTTTTTTTTTTTTTTTTTTTTGTTTGGTCTTTTCGAGACAGGGTCTCCCTGTAAGCCCCAGCTGTCCTGGAGTCACTCTGTAGACCAGGCTGGCCTTGAACTCACAAGATTCGCCTGCCTCTGTCCTCCCAATGTGCTAGGATTAAAGCGTGCGCCACCACCCTGGCTATGCAACTACTGCTTCTATAGTGGCTGCATGAGTTTATATCCCTCCAGCAGGAATGAATGGTTGTCCTTGTCCCCACAGAACCAAATCAGTCCGAAAGCACTGGTAGGTATCATGTGTTTTCTAATTTTTCTAAACGAGATTGATCCTAAGCCATCTTTATTTTTTTATAATGTGTGAGGATGATATCTTTGAGGATAAAGAAAATTGAAATGTTTGATTTTAAATTTGCAATGATTTCCTTGGAATGTGTCTTGGGGCCGGGTTAATAATATAATAAAGAGAGGACAGTAGGATGGAAATAGGGTTAAGAAAAGGACAGAAAGACTGGGGGGTCGTTGAAGGAGATTGGAATTTTATTTGATATATATCAAATCAGAAGATATTAGCTATAATACACCTGAATTATAATCTCTTTATTCCACTCAACTATGTGCGGGATGCAAAGTAATCTACGCAAAAAGAGACCAGCACTCTGATATCTGAGTGGGTGCGTGCATAATTTGCAGATGCATTAAAACATCCTTAGACGTCATGTCTATATAGCAGGCATGTGACGTAAATCATTATGTTGTGTGGCGCAATTAATCGTAAAACCATATATAATATCTCAGTCACTCTTACTATAGGGCAGGACATGCCGCTAGGATTGCATGAAAACAATATCGGTATCCAATGTGTCTGGTAGTATGGATTTGCGTTTGGAATAGTAAAGTGATACATTCATTCCTCACTGCTCTTTGGGGTCTTGATAAGTGTTGTGAGAGCCTTCTTTGAAGGTAAGATGTGTTCCTTACAGACAGCATATAGATAGATTATTGCCTAGACCTCGGAGATCGTCGCGCAGTCTAGGGCTCTTGTAATCTCGGGGGATCATAGTGCTGATTACATCATGATGTCAAGTCGTAAGTCATGCTGATAGTGTTATGTGTTGGCCATCCGTTAATATGCGTTCTATTACAGCGAGTATGTGGCGGTGTCGCGATGTTTGGAGTTCTAGCTGTCTGCGCGACACACACAACCCAGGTTCGTTTATGCGTATTAATAGTGATGTTCGTTCTAAAAAGTGAATGAAACCTAGAGAGGAAATAGTAAAAAGTGCTGCCTTTGCTTGCTAAGTCCTTCAATATGTGGCTGTCAAGTAGTATCGGAACGGGTTGTGAGTGTTATTCCGAGACTAATAATTGGAAGTCTGTTACAACATCTTGTCCTACTGTAAATCAATCGTTTTAAGGATTGATTCTCTCTGCCGGGATCATATGTTAATAAGTAGTGAACATAAGTATTTAAGTGCTGGGGTAATACAGTAACACCTAGGGAGTTGGGGCACATACTGACATGTGTGGTCCGTGTGAACACGGGTGGGTATAGACATGGTCTTTGGGCAATAACGACAGTGTTTCTTCTTAAAGCATTCAAATAGAAATAATGGGGCAATGGAGCAGTCAGTTGTAATGCAGGGATAGGGTTTCCCCGTGTATAGGTCGCACATTGTATTTTGCCTCAGAGAAAAAGAAAAAAAGGGAGGGGGGAGAAGGGAGAAAGAAGGGAAGAGGGGGGGGGGGAAAAGAGAAAAGGGGGGGGAAGAGGAGAGGGGAGAAAGAAGAATCCACGGGGGGGAAAAAAAGGAAAAAAAAAAAAAAAAAAAAAAGAGTAAAAGGGAGACAGATGCAGGAGCGAAGGATGGTAGGGGTGGGGTGGGGGAAGGTAGGGGATATATGCCTGCAGCTGAAATTGGAAAGTATTTAATGAATACACACATCATCAATAAAAAAATTTATTAATAAACATCAAAATAATAACTATAAAACAAAACATTTAAATCCCAGACCATATCCGCTAAAGCAAGTAAATCTTTTTTGCTTTCCTTCTTTTTTTTCCTTTTTTTTGTTTTGTCCTTGTTCTTTCCACTCTTCTTTGTCCTTTCTCCTATTTCTTTTCTGCTCTATTTCCTATTTTTTCTTTTTTTTCCTGTGTACGTTCTTTCTGTTGTGTCTTTTTTTTTTACCCTTTTTTTCTTTTTTTTTTTTTTTTTTTTTTTTTTTTTTTTTTTTTTTTTTTTTTTTTTTTATTTAATTTTATTTTCCTTCTCCTTCCCTCCCCTCCTCTTCTTCGCTTTTTTCTCTTTCCATCTTTTTCCCCCCTTTCTTTTTGTTCCCCTTTTTTTTATTCTTTTCAAATTGTTTTCATACTCTTTCCTTAGTTTTTTTAGTTGGTTCTGTGTTTATCTTTCCAAGGTCTGGGGTTTACAATCTTTTTTCTTCTTCCTACCATTCTGCTTCTGAGTTTTTTTCCATTCATTCCTCTTGATTTGATGAGTGTTTCAGTTCCTTTTTCATTTCCTCTTCTTATTTCTTTCGTATTTCTCTTTCTTTTTGGAGCTTCTCAATGCTCTTCCTGTACTCCTTTGCTTCTGCTGGTTGGTGTCCTGTTATCTTATTTTTCAGGCATGTGACCTCTTTTCATGTTTCTACTTCCTTCCGGAGTTTGGATTGTAGTTTCAGTTCTCACCTCTCTCTAGGTCCTTCTTAAGGTCTTCATTCTCTTTTCTAGTTTCTTTGATTTCCTCTTTATAATATGTATTCTTTAAGTATGTTCCCAATTGTGTTTCTAATGTCTGTGTCCTGGGCCATCCCCAGGGGGATCCCACTGTAGGAATCTTCCATAGGGTTGGGTAGAGCTTGTGTGGGATTACCTAGCCCTTTCCAGTGTTGTCTTTTCTTTGTGTTCCGGCATAGTGGGTTCTCCTTGCCTGTATTCCATGTAAGTCCTAAATGCCTCTCACTGTGTTGAAGGCTTGCTTTGCTTGCCTCCTTCAGATGCCTTCATAATCCCAGTTGGTGTGTGTGTGTGTGTGTGTGTGTGTGTGTGTGGTGAGTGTGTGTGTGTACCTGTGCTTCAGCTGGTCTCAGGAGATCTCAGATCTGGTAACATGATTTTCAACTGCCCTACTCACCTATAGGCCTGTAGTTCAACTCAGTGGGCTAGTCTAGTCATTTCCTGAGACTGAAAATCAGCCATCACCATGGCCAAACCCATGCAAAAGACCTCATACTACAAAGGACAATAAAAGATGTGCTCTCGTGAACTCTGTTTTATATAAAGTAATAGATTTAAACACAAAGAGACCTGCAGATGTGCAGGAAGACACTGTGGACCAGAAGTAGTTCCTGATGACCCTCTACACAAAGGATTATTGAAACGCTCACTGTGCACTGCTTTTAACAGTCAGAGGAAACACATGACTCCCAGCTGAAGGACTAAATCCCTGACAAGCAGGCAGAGCCACTGATGAGACGTGGATGGCAAACTTTCTGTTTCTGCCACCTGAGACAAAGGCTTGGAGGGTTTGCTCCCATCCAGCTGACCAGTCCCCACCACTTTAACCCAAACCAGTCTTGGGTGCACCTCAGCTTGGAGCTGTGGCCTATCGGCTCTCCTTCACTTAAGTTGACCAATCCCAAATGTGGGAATAGGACGTCTCCACCCCACTGAGAATCTCTAAAAGCCCGGACATCCCGCCTTTGCATTTTTCCATTTCCTTTTGTTCCTTTTTTTAATTAAATTTTTGTAAATTTCGTACAATATATTTTAGTCATAATTAGATCCTTTCCCAAATCTGCACCCCGTTACTAACCTTCCACTAAGTCGAGAGAGAGAGAGAGAGAGAGAGAGAGAGAGAGAGAGAGAGAGAATACTGTACAGGTTTTCTGTTATTGTCAATTTGGTTATTTTATATTTATTTTTAATGTTTCTCTGTGTGTGGTGTGCATGCATGTATTTATGAGTGTGTGGGCACATGTGTGGGGGGATACATGTGCATGTGTGCAGATACCTATGACATGGGTAGTCTTCTTCAATCAGTCTTCACGTGCTCCAGATTGCTGTCTGTGGCTGTGATGCAATACTCTGGCTAAAGGCAACTTGGAGGAGCAAAGGATTAATTTAGCTTCCACTTCCAGGGCACAGAATGCCACTGAGGGAAGTCAGGGAAGGAGCTCAAACAGAAATTATGGACGAACAAGCTTTTGGATTCATTCACTGGCTCACTCACATACTCATACTTACCTAGCTTTATTATATGGCCCAGGGTCATGTGCCCATGAAATGGTGTTGCCTGTGGTGGGCTTGGCCCTCCTACATCAATTAATAATCAAGATAATCAGACGAGATCGGGCGCGTTCAGGGTAGTATGTATATCCCAAATCTAATTGGCTATTGGCTCTCTCCATGGAGGAATAACCCATGGCTGATGCCACAAGCTTACATCCTCTACAGGTTAGGAGATCTCATAAGCCACAGTAAGACCCTGTCATATTTAACAGGAAAAAATGTAATTCATGGATCAACATTTCATCTAAACATATGTTTCTATACCAAAGTAACCTACCATAACTATTAATGCTGTTTAAATACCTCTATATCTAATTGCTTGTGCTTCATTAGTAGGATCGAAAGGTTATTCCTGGACAAACTGTCAGCCCATGAAAGGAAACAGCCAGAATTGACCAGAGTCCAAGACAACAGCTCCAGAGAGAGTGGACTGTTCTGCTTCTCATCCACCTGTGCCCCTTTTCTAAGCCCAGGGAATAATCTGCGGAAGAGGGGGCGTGGTAGAATGTAAGGGCTGCGATTGGGGTGAATGGTGAAACCACAGCAATGTAGTCTGGACC
>VZQC01006290.1:36447-222844 GCA_009823505.1 Rhizomys pruinosus | reverse complement strand
CGGACACTCATTTAATCAACTCGATTGAACATAAAGTGTGTGTGTGTGTGTGTGTGTGTGTGTGTGTGTGTATGTGCAGGCTCAAAGTTGATGTCAGAAATCATCCTCTTTCACCTTATTCACTGAGGCAGGGACTATGAATCAAACCCAGCTCTCAATGATAAGGCTAATTTAATCAGCCAGCTTCTTCTGGGGATCCCCGTGTGACTTCAGAGGCTGGAACTACAGGTGGGCTGCCCTGCCCACCTAGCATTTACATGGGTCCTTGGGGATCAGCACTCTGATCACTGTGCTTGTGCCATACCACTTTAACCATTGAGCCATCTCCCCAGCCCACTTCTTTATGACTTATGTATAATTATACATGAAAATATGACAGACACGACATGATAAAGGAATGATATAAATAATTTGCAGAGATCCAGGTGCAGTGGACACACATTTAATCCCAACACTTGGGAGACAGAGGCAGAGGCAGGCAGACCTTTCGATTTGAATCTAGCCCTATCTACACAGTAAGCTCATGCTAGCGAGGGCTACATAGTGAGACTACGTCCGAAAGGATGTAGAGAACTTTCCCTGTTTCTGTACCTTTTTGTCAAAAGATGGCAACAGTTGGATAATTCCAGACTGAATGACAGCTCCATTGAGAACGGGAACCCATACTGAGCCCCATCCTCAGCGTTGGCCCAGCCTGCTGGTTGTTGTTCAGAGCTTGAGTTCTGAAAACATGTTCTGTGACCACCTCACTGACAGGCCATCCATGCCAGCCCCAGACCCTAACTCCTTTTACAATAGTTTAGGCCGAGAGGTGAAGATGGTGTGGATGGTATCTGGCAAGCACTTGGTGCGAACCTGGCAAGACCACAGTAAGGAGACTGTTTGCCTCCAGGGCTGGGGGTAGAGATCAGTTTGTGGAGTTCTGGGCTAGGGATGGAGCTCAGCTGGTGGAGTTCTTGCCTAGCAGGCATGAGGCCCCAGCCATGGTGGCACTCACCTGCATCCCAACACTTGGAGCAGGAGCAGGAGGATAAAAAGTTCGGGGCCATCCTTGGGCACAGAGCAAGTTGGAGGCCAGCCTGGCCTACGTGAGACCATGCCGCAAAACAGAAGGCCGGGATGACGCTCCGTGAGTGAAAGCACTTGCTGAGCAAGTGTGAAAACTCAAGTTTGAATCTGCAGAACCATGTAAAACTGGATGCAGTAGTGTAAATCTGTAATCCCAGCACTCTTACATGAGATGGGAGGCAGAGCCAGGAAAATTGCTGGAAGCTCATGGGTCAGCAAGCCTGGTATACCCAGGAGAACTAGGGCCTCACATGACCTGAGGTTGTCTTCTGATCTCCATGTGCACTCTGTAGTACATACCCCTACAGTCACAGATAGGAACAAACACACCCACACACACAAAACATTTGCACACACATACACACAAACATGCATTGCATGAACAAAGACACATGCATACACACATGTTTACACACATGCACAGGTATGTTTAATGAATGAATGAAAAGAGTTTGGATCCACATCGAAACATCTAACACATGCCTTGGCTTCTTCACCTCTAACTCTATGGCTAGTGTTCAGTGAGGTAGGGCCAGACTCACTGAGCCGAAAGACAGGCCAGAGCACATCCATCAGTATCAAACACTTCAACTAGTAAACGCTTATACTTCCACTGCTGTTTTGTGGACATTTCCCAGTTGGTGTAATTTGGTAAAAATAGATACAGCTGGGACAACATTCTATTTCTGAGTTAGCATCTGATATCTGTTTAATTCTGTTTCCCCTTAAGATCCTTCTTAAATAGTGCTGGAGAAATAAACAGTGCCTATTGTTCATAAATAAAAGTTTCCCTGTGCTTGTGCTGGAGAGGTGGTTCAGCAGTTAAGAGCACTGGCTGCACTTGCAGAGAACCCAGGTTCAATTCTCAGCACCCACATTCAGCTAGCAACCATCTGTAACTCCAGTTCCAGGAGATCTGCTGCCTTCTTCTGGTCTCTGCAGACATTGCAAGATACAGGTACACTTACATACATGCAGGCAAAATATTTATCACATAAAGTAATAATAAATAAATCTAAAATTTTCATTACATTTAAGAAGTTTTTCTGGACCAACAAGATTATCTTGGTGATTGCCTCCAAATCTGATGACCTGAGTTTGAGCCCCAGAATCTACACTGTGAAGAGAGAAAACCAACTGCCCCAAGTTGTCCTCTGACCTCCATGTGTGCACCATGTTGCATGCACACCCACACCCCACACACAACATAAATAAATAAACTAAATTAATTAATTTTAAAAAAACTAGGTTTTCATTGGAAGTAAAGAAAAAACATTCACATTGAGGCTTCACCTCCCCCACCCCCAGGAACCACTACTCAAGTTATTGGGCAAAGCTCGATCAGTCTCCTCCTGCAGTTTCTTCTGAACCTCAAGGTGAGTGGCCAGTGCATACATAAAGAAGGAAAGGACACTACTAGATGTTTCATGGCAGCCAAAAATGAAAGCAATGGATTAGGCTGGAATCACCAGGTCTGACAGACCTGAGAGGAAAGACCATTTAGGCAAAGCAGGTCAATTCACAACACAAAATTTACATGATATCAAAGTACACTTTCACATCTAGAGGGAAATGGAAAGGCAATTTGTAGTCACACGGACACTGGTTTTTACTCTGGCATTTTTCTTACTGAGCCAGAAAAAAAAATGCAAAATTTCCTTAATCGAGTTTTCTGAAGGTCTTACACAACCCTGGTCCTTCTGTTCTACATTATGTCAAACTCAATACCACCAAAGCTGGGTAACTTCAAGGAATAGCATGCACAAATAACATATGATATTGGGGCTGGGATGATTGCTCAGTGGTTAGAGCACTTGCCACACAAATGTCAGGTTGGAGTTTGGATACTCAGAGCCCAGTTAAATGCCTGGTAGACATGGAAGTCTTCTTGTAATTCCAGACTCAGAAGGCAGAGACAGGGGAGAGTCCAAACAAGCTGGCTTTCAAAACAAGTCATATTCATGTGCTCTGGGTTTGATCGAGAGACATTCATCTCAATGAATAAAGTGAAAGAGCAATAAAGAATGACCCCCAACATCAACCTGGAGCCTCCACATACACACATACACACATGCACCCCCACCACAAAGATGCTCACCTACACACATAAGGTATGCACACACAATGCACATCACACATATCCATGCAGAGTGTGCACATGAAAATGGGAAGAAAACTTGTGAGCCATAGATGAGTGAAGAAAAATATAAGAATAGAACATTCAACACCAGCAAAATGGCTCAGTGGGTAAAAGTGCTTGCCACAAAAGCCTAACAACCTGTGTTCAACACCAGGATCCCATGGTGGAAGGAGAGAACTAACTCCTGAAAATAGTCCTTTGACACACACACACAGACACAGACACAGACACACACACACACACACACAAATACTAAATAAAGGAATTTTTTAATAATGGAAGGGTTCCTTCACCAGTGATACATCTGACAGATGATTAAAATCCAGAGTATATAAATTACTCAGAGAACAAAGGAGCAAGGAAACAAGTGACCAAATCAAAACATGGAGTAAAGAGCTGAACAGAGACTTTCACAAATGAAGAAGTAAAGATGGCTGAGAAACATCTTAAAAAGTGTTCAATGTCTCTAATAATTAAGGAAATGCAAATTAAAACCACTTTAAGATTTCATCTTTCCACTATGATAGTTTGCCTAAAGGATGCTAAGAACTCCACTAGAAAACTCCTAGAAATGATCAAGATTTTCAGTAAAGTGTCAGGATACAAAATTAACTTACAAAAATCGGTAGCCTTTCTTTACACCAACAACAAGAAACTGAAGAAGGAATATAAGGAGACCTTCCCACTCATAATAGCATCAAAACAATTCCTGGGAATAAACCTAACCAAAGACCCCAAAGATCTCTACAACAAAATTTTAAACACCTGAAGAAGGAGATTGAAGATGACATCAGAAGATGGAAAAACCTCCTATGCTCATGGATTGGAAAAATTAATGTAGTAAAAATGTCCATTATATCCAAATTAATATACAGATTCAATGCAATCCGAATTAAAATCCCCATGAGTTTCTTTACAGACTAGGAAAAAAAATACTTAACTTCATATGGAAAAACAGAAGACTCCAAATAGCCAAAGCAACCCTTAGTGAAAAGAGCAATACGGGGGGGCGGGGGGTCACTATACTAGACTTCAAACTATATTTCAGGGCTATAGTCATAAAAACAGCTTGGTACTGGCACAAAAACAGACCTGTAGAACAATGGAACAAAACTGAAGATCAAAACTTGAGCACATACAATTTCAGCCACTGCATATTTGATAAAGGGACCAAGAAGACTCAATGAGGAAAGACAGCATCTTCAGCTTGCCAAAATTGGATCACCACTTGTAGAAGAATAAATGTAAACCCCTACCTCTTGCCCTGTATAAAATCAACTCCAAATGGATCAAAAACCTCAACGTGAAACCCCAAACTCTGAAGAAGATAGAAGAAATGGTTGGCAGCAACCTACAAGACATAGACATAGGAGAAGACTTCATAAATCAGACAGCTGCTGCACAGGAAGTGAGGTTGACAAATGACAAGTGGGACCTCATTAAACTCAAAAGCTTCTGTACAGTGAAAGAAACAATCAGGGAAGTGAAGAGAAAACCCAGAGTGGGAGGAAACCTTCACCAGTGATACATCTGACAGAACATTGACTTCCAGAATATATAAACTACTCAAAAAGCAAAGAAGAAAACAAATGATTCACTCAAAAGATGGAGTAAAGAGCTGAACAGAGGCTTCACAAATGAGGAAATAAAGATGGCTGAGAAACATCTTTAAAAATGTGCAAGAGCGCTAATAATTAAGGAAATGCAAATTCAAACAACTTTAAGATGTCATCTCAGCCTGATAAGACTGGCTAGGATCAAGAAAATAAATGATTCCAAATGCTGGAGAGGTTGTGGGGAAAGGGTAAAACTCATCCACTGCTGGTGGGAATGTAAACTCATAAACCATTATGGAAAACAGTATAGGAACTCTGAAGAGATTCAAGATGAGCTTACCACCTGACCCAGCCATACCACTCTTGGGTATATACCCAGAAGACTCATCCTATTGCACCCATGTGCACAGCCATATTCATTGCAGCTCTCTTCGCAATAGCAAAGAGCTGGAACCAACCCAAATGCCCCTCAACCAATTGGTGGACAGAGAAAATGTGGTACATCTACACAGTGGAATTCTATGCAGTGATAACGAAAGATGGCATCATGAACTTTGCAGGTAAATGGATGGAACTAGAGGATATTATGCTAAGTAACACAAACCCAGAGAAGCAAACAATGAATGGTATCCCTCATTTGTGGATGCTAGCACAAAGCACTGAATTGCAAGGCAAACTGAGCAACATCAATGTTATATACCCCTTTCCCTGAAAGCAACTGTGCTCTGATAATGTAAATCCCTTAACAGGCTCTATAATTAACCCACAACTTATTTTTAGCCTTTGTAATATTGGTATATGGGTGGAGGATATGTAGGCATATTTTAGAGTAATATAAATTTAAAAAGGAAAAAGTGAATCCTGAAATATGAAATGGAAATGACAGTTTGTGTACAGGTGATATAATTTTAGTATAGGTGTGACACACACACACACACACACACACACACATATATATATATATATATATATATATATATATATATATATATATGCATATGTTGAAGTGGTACAGATTGGAGGGAACACAGCAGAGGAGGAGGGACAGAGAACTGCTGAAACAGTAAAGTTCCCCCAAGGACAATAATCCTCTGTTTTGAAAAGAAAAAAATATATAGGGCAGGGACGGCAGTGTGCATGAAGTCTGGTGGGGTGGGGTGCATGGAAGACAAGAGGAGTCGAGACTGGACTGAGATACGATGCATGAAATGCACATAACTTCTATAAAAATGTTTAAAAAAGTTAAAGAAGTGGAAGAGACATTTAAGATGGGGTGGGGTGGGGGCTACATGTCCCAAGAAAGTGCTGTATTAACGTCCTGTGACATGCGGGCGTGGAATGGTGGGCTATGCAAGCATTGCAGCTGCTCCTTCCCATCCATCTTCAGGCGTTTAACTGGCCGTCTTCTTCAACGTCTAATCTCTCTTGACCATTTTCTGCCTTGAACTATTTCAGCAGAAGTTGATACTGACTGGAAGTTGCCCATTCTGCTACTGCCGAATGATGTTGAAGAGAAGGAAGTGAGACTCCTGTGGCCTAGTGACCCGGTTGATATGAACCCTGCATGGGGTGAAGAAAATCCACCTCCAAAAGATGGAAATCCACTGAGGGCAAGAAAAACACGCCCACGCCTCGGTTTCCGCTTCCTCAGTGCCACTTTTGTTCCCAAAATATCATCAAATGGGCTTCAAAGAAGTAGATGAAAATAGTTCCTTCTACCAAAACCATTCCCTGAAGACATCATTCGGGTTCCAGACTGTAAAGCCAAACCGAAATGGACTCTCCAAATGGCTTCCTCCTTCTCCACCACCCTTTAATACTATTTTGCCATGGCGTCATAGGACCCCGGTATTTGGCATCTGATAACACTTGATATGCCTCAGCTACTTTTAATTTTTCTTCTTTTTTTCCTCAGGATTTTTATCTGGGTTCCAGTTAAGTGCCTGTTTTTGAAAGTATCCTCAGGTGAGGCATGTCTCTGCACGCCTAGAAGCTCGTAATCCACCGTGTTTTAACAGATTGTTGGAACAAGTCTGAGGACCAGGCAGCCACTGGGAGAAGGCAGACAACTATATGTTGTGAAATTGGGTCCATGGAGATCCTAACCTATGTGTTCTTTCTCTTAGGTCACAGAGCTTTTATGGGCCATGCCATCTAGGGACACTGCTGTAGCCAGTTCTGTGGTTTAGAGGACTCGATGAGGGAAGACAAAGAAGTGAGAAGAGATAGTTCCCATTGCTTGTAGCGAACAAGTGCAAAAAGAAACCTCTTCAAATATTTTCACCAAACAGCAAGGAGCTCTTGAAAGAAACTGTGGGACAGCAGTGCCGGGTTCAGGCGTACATTGCGCATGTGCAGGCACAATCTGCTTAGACACTAAGCAATGATAGCACAGGGCACACCATGCCGCATGACGCTAGCAAGCACTGGACACCATGAGCCAACTTCTTTGTCTTCACCTCCCTTTCTGGGTATGCCCCACGAGCTGGGATGATGCTTGATGGTGTGGAGGTCTAGGATTGGCCACTGGGAGGTGATGCCTCTCGATGTAGAGGCTAAATAAGGTCCCAGATTTATATAAGGTGGCGGTTGTATAGGGTTGTATAGCATAAATGGATTTGCACACTCTGACGCGGTCTCCAGGATGTTACTGCAAGTAACCTTGCCAGCATGCCCTCTTCAGCCTGTTGGATTGTGGGACTGATGTTCCCACCAGAAAACAACTGATAAAGCGAGTTGATTATATACCCAGCAGGCCATGAAGTGCCTCAGACCACAGGGAACACAGTGATTTCAATATAACTAACATATGGGGGCTGGAGAGATGGCTCAGAGGTTAAGAGCATTTGCTGTTCTTACAGAGTACCTGGGTTCAGTTCATAGCACCCAGAGGGGTGGCTAATGATTGTCTGTAACTCCAGTTCCATGGACTCCAGTACTCTCTGGGCTCTGAAGACATCGCATGCACATTGTGTACTTACATGCAAATAAAATGCCCATACACATAAAAATAAATTATATGTATATGTACGCATGCATGTATGTATATAGCTAACACCTGTTATTAATTGACAGGAAAATCCTTGGATACACCTCTGTGGAAAATAAAAGACAAAGGAAAACATCAAACAACATCCCTAAATACAACACATTCAGAGAAATTAGAGAAGCACATGAAAAAATAAATGAATAAATAATAGCAGGTGTTAAATGCAAGACATGTATGGCAGAAGGCATGAACTGGGGTGGGTGGGGGCAGGGAGAGGGGAATGTGTCTAAATTGGACTGAAAGATAACGAATGAAATGCATCACTAAATTCATCACACAATTCATCAGTAAATGTATTAAAAATACAAGTATGAATAGAAAAAAACCCCACTCCATCTGGCATGGAGATACTGCTCTGTATGTATGAGCATCTGAAATAATGTGTTTTATGCAATTAAAAGGGACAAAAGGAAGAAAAAGAAGAGAGGAGTGGTCCAGGGCTGTGTGGACAGTGAGGCCAGGGTCTCTGGGCCACCAGAGCCTTCACCAGAGAAGCTTCCACCTGAAACTCTCCCAGCCTAATGCTAACTACTGTCCTTGATGCCTGGTGACAGGCCGAGCCCTGTGATACAAAGCTGGGTCCCAGGAGATCTGGATAGCACAGTCCTTGTGCTGTGGACTCATTCTAACAAGTCTACCAAGGGAAGCACCGAGAACACTCAGCTCACATTCTTCCATACTTTTTATAACACTTTATGCCACAATCCCAAACACACTGGGAGAGAAATAAAACACATTTTGATTTATGATCATTGGACAGAATCAGACATCTGGGGAGCTTGGAGAGAATGGGAATACTTGAAAAGAGGACTGCATGTGTGCATACAGTGTGCACATGTATGTTCACATGTGTGTAGGCACATGTGTGTGGAGACCAGAGGTTGACACTAGGTGTCATCTTTGATTGCGCCCCACCTTATATATTAATGCAGGGTCTCTTACTAGGGATCCCCATCTATACCTCCTGAGTTCTGGAGTCACAGTGGGCTACACAACCATCCAGCCTCTATGTGGGAGCTGGAGATCCAAACTCCTCACACTTGCATGGCCAGTGCTTTATCCCTGAGCCACATCCCCAGCCCTATTCACAGGCATTTCGATGGTCTTCTGGACATGATGAGCCCATGGATATTTTGTGGCATCCAGGCTCTAGGCAAAGCATGGGATGAGGTTACCCACAAGGGCATAGTCAGAGCTCAGATTCTAGACTGGAGAAATGACTCAGTTAGTAAAGTGCTTGCCCGAGTTTATATCCTCAGCACCTACATAAAAACCAGGCATGTCAGTACATGCTGGTAACCTCAGCACCCAGACTAAGGAGTAGAAAGGGGAGACAGGTATATTTATGGAGCTCATGGCCAGTTAATCTAGATTAATCTCTGAGTTCCAACTCGCACAAGTTATGGTAGGGAGCCCCTGAGGAATACACTGACCTCTGGTCTCCATATGCACATGTATAGGCCTGAACACATGTACATGCACACATATCACATGCATACACACAAAAAACTCACATTCTTAGATCAGGTGTCGTGTCATGTTCCCTTAATCCCAGTATTTAGCAGGCAGAGACAGACAGATCATTATGAATTTGAGGCCAGCTTGATCTACATAGTGAGTTCCAGACCATCCAGGGATACACTGACGCCCTATCTCAAAAAATCCTTATATTCTTTGTGAAACATACTACATTCATTCCATCAAATTAAATGTTAATAATGTTTAAATTTTATTTTTATTTGTAATTACGTGTGTATGTGCACATAGGTGCAGGACCTGTGGAGACCAGAAGGGGGTGCAAGAGCCTCTGGGTCTAGAGTTACAGATGGATTTGCCCCACCTGACATGGGTACTGGGAATTATCATGGGTCTTCTGCAAGAACAGGGTGTTCTCCTAACCTCTGAAACATTTCTTAAGCCTGTTAGCATTTTTCTCTAGCCTGGTAATAATTTTTGAACTCTTTCCTACCCACTTTACACAAGTGATTATTCTTTTGTGTTAAAAATGAAATTCATGTTGGGCATAGTGGTACACGCCTTTAATCCTAGCACTCAGGAGGCAGGCTGATCTTTGTGAGTTCAAGGCCAGCCTGGTCTACAGAGTGAGTTCCAGGACTGGTCTACAGAGTGAGTTCCAGGACAGCTGGGGCTCCAGGGAGACCCTGTCTCAAAAGACAAAAAAAAAAAGAAATTCATTTTAAGTTAGTTTATGAAATAAATAACAAACACCATCTTGTCTCATATCTTTCTTGCTCATAGTATAAGGTGCTATGTTCGAAGAACATGTAGAGGAGATTGCAAAAAAATCTTGTTATTTCCCTTAATCCCCCCAAAGATGTAATGGGTAGCTGAAGCTGAGATAGAGTCATAAAAATAACCACAAAAGTAGAAGCAATTTCTCAAAATATTAAATATGTACAAATTACCCAAGCATGAACACTGGAATGGTTGATAACAGAATTTTCAAAGATATCCATGAGGAAGAAAAAAGACTGAACTACTCAAGAGCTTGTTCTGTGAATAAGGATGTTAATCTTGATTGATGAAACCTCCTTCACAATGTTCTTTTTATTTCATAGGTTTGTTTTTATCTGTATGAGTAGTTCCCCTGTATGTATGTAACCGCACCATGTGTTCAGTGCCCACAGAGACCAGAAAGGGGCATCTGATCCCCTGGAAGTGGAGTTAAGGATGGGAGCTGTGGATGGTTATTAGCCACCATATGTGGATGCTGGGAACCGAACCCAGGTCCTCTGCAAGAGCAGCCATCTCTTTTATTGAAAAGCCTCTATCTGATGTTAACTAAGTCAAGATAAATATCAATACTAAAAATTGAGTCGTAGTGTAACAGAAATTGTAGTGGTTCCACAAAAGACCATAAGAATTGTAAAAATTGGCAATTATGAACTAGAGAGATGGCTCAGCCATTAAGAGCACTGGCTGCTCTTGCAGAGGACCCAGGCTCAATTCTCAGCACCTACTTGATGGCTAACAACTGTCCATAACTTAGGTTCCAGAAGATATGATGCCCTCTTCTCACCTCCGTGGGCATTGCGCAACATGGATGCCCTTATACAAATGCAGTCAATACACTCATACATATAAAATAAAAATTCAATCAAGAAATGATGTATGACCTATGGAAAAATTTTAATAATAATAATAATAAAATGATAAGCTATATTTTGATTGGCAATCCTGACCATGCCTTGGGTGAAGTCTACACACTGTTTCTGAAAGTGTGAAATCTGACAACTTCCTCTCCAACAGCAGTATTTTGGGGTTTTTATGATTATATGTGTGTATCTATGTGTATATATGTACATGTGAGTGCAGTGCCCATTAACATCAGAAGAGGGCGCTATATTTCATGGAGCTGGAATTACAAGCAGTTGTGAGCTGCCTGACATGAGTGCTCTTGTTCGCTCGGCCGTATCTCCAGCCCTACCAGCTGCATTCTTACTGATTACATTGCACTGGATTTGCAGCCATAGAAGCAGAAGAGGGAGTTCAGTCACGCTCATTTGTGGTAGTGTAGAACAGTTCCCCAGAATGCAGAAGTGTCAGGAAATGCCAGCTTCTGAAAAAGTCCAAGTGTGCATAAGCTCCATATCTAGACAGTAAAAGGGAGAACCAGGCAATGGGTAATATTACTTTATAATATGTACTGGGGCAGCAAGTGAGTGAGTCAGAAACTTGAGCAAGCAGTGGCAGAGGAACACGTATGTGACACACACAAAAACTCCAACAGCAATAATTACACATCCTTTCTCATATCCTTTATTACATATTATTTACATAAGAATTACATATTATTGCTCATGTCCTTTCCACCATCACCATGAGACCTCAAAAGGCATAATGATTAGAAGGATGTAGACGTCTATGTTCCCAGTTTTGTAGGGAATACTTGATGATGTCTCTAACATTGAATGCTCCAGAGGAGACCAAGCTGGTGTTGACCCAGGGCATTTCAGTGCCTCCAGCCATGCACAAAATTGACCCTCGAATGATGTGGAAATTCTCATTCTGGGTAGAAAGGAACAACGTATCTTTCCTTCTGCACTGACAAGGCGAGACTGCATAGCTTTATCCACTCCATTCAGAGCTCCAGAGAACCCTGTAATTTGCCAGAGGAAGTTTTGTTTTTCCTGTCCTCAGTGCCCTAGCACTGTTTAAAAATCCAAAGTCTGGAGCTGGAGAGATGGCTCAATGGTTAGTAGCATTTTTTCCAGAGTTCAGTTCCTAGCTCCAGGGGATCCAGCACATTAGACACTGCACTCGTGTGCATACACAGACACACAGACACACAGAAGCAAAATACACTTGAGTACATGAAATTGGGTGGGGGTAGTAAGGGAGTCTAAATATGATCAAAATATTTGTATGAAATTCTAAAAAATTCAGTTTAAAATTATTGAAGGGAAAATAGTTAAAAGAATCTACCTACAGAAGTCACTTATACCACCCCCTCTAAGGCTCAAGGAACACTGCAAAAGATTAAGCAGAAAGTATGGGAGACATAGAAGACAGGTGAGGGGCTACAGAGTGCCATTCCCTAGACGCAAGGGACTAATCACTACCTCACATGAACTGTAGCTACCTGTACTGGACCCATACGAGGACAGCCCTATCAGTAAGCAGTCAAGGGATGGGGAAGGGCTCTCAGGTCCTACCATTTACCCCTGAGCGATTGCCTATCAATAGACTCTGGGAGAGGGAGAATCAGTGTTCTTAGCAGTGTACCCTCTGATGAACCCACTAGACTCCAACAGGTAACTCCAAACCTGTTTCCCCTAGATGGCCCTGATTAATCTTGGCATAAACATGATCCTAAGAGAAAAAATTGTGGGTCTAGTGTAGGATGGACAGGGGTGGTAGGATGACAGATGAAATTAATCAGTATGCAGCATGTATATATTTAAAACTGTAAATAATAATAATAATAATAATAATAATAATAATAATATAAATTTTAAAAATCCAGAATCTAAAACTGCCTTCTCAGGGATGTGTGGAAGCAATCAGTGTTGTTATTTCTGTAAAATTAAACAGGTGTTCAACACTTTTCTCAACTTTAAACAAATGCAAGTAACATATAGAAGGAACCTGTTCTCTAATTTCTCAGACAAACTGATGGATTTCGGCCTCTAGAAAGGGTTCTTTTCCCTGTGTTCCTTAATTACCCTGTACAGGTGAACAGTTGTCCATGGGATCAATTCTATGTCATTCCTCTCCTTGATGAATCTGGACCTCTGGTGGTGCTGATATATAAGCAAAGTGCCAATCATGGTCAAATACATCAGGAACGTTAGCCCTGAAGCAGTTTACTGCCTGTGTGTATCAGCTGTTTCTGTGCAAAGACCCATTAAAACAGGTTCGCTAGCCAGGCATGGTGGAGTACACTTTAATCCCAGTGCTTAGGAGGCAAAGACAGGCAGACTTCTAACAGTTTGAGGCCAGACTGATCTACATGGAGAGCTCCAGGCCATCCAGGGCTACATAAAGAAAAAGAAAGAAGAAGAAAGAAAGAAAGAAAGAAAGAAAGAAAGAAAGAAAGAAAAGAAAGAAAGGGAGGAAGAAAGAAAGAATCAGGATCTCCCAAACATACAGGAGACAATCCTTCTACATAACTGTCACATGAGACAGAGAACCTATAAGGCAAAGAACCAAAAGTAAATACTTAGGTGAACCCAAAATTCCAAAAGCTTGGGAACAGAGTGAGTTTCCCTCTAGAGTGCCCAGTTGCTTATGATCTGCTTGGCTGCATCCTGGGCCATCATGCTAGGTTCAAACAGAATTAATAAACTCATTTTCTATAAACTCATGGCCATAATAACCTCCAAGATCTCAAGAACAAATGGTTGTGGGTCATGCTCAAAGGAAGAGGGTAAGATCAAGAGGAAGTTCCCAATTGCATAAAGCATCTTGTTTTAATCATCCAAACAGACAAGGAAAGAAGGGTGTTTATTAGCATGGCAGGCCTGGGGTTACAGAGGTTAAGAACCTGGATGCTACTCACAGGTAGAGGAGCACCATGCTGGCAGCCAGGAGCACCTGGTTTCCATGGAATCCTTTGCTCTTAGCTCCGTGGCCACTTTGCTTCTGCAGTCCTCTCCTCTGAGGTTTCCCATCAGCTATGTGTGTTGCTCTTTGCAGACCTGGCTATGGGGCATTGCCAGGGGAAAGGTAGTGAGCCTGGCTAGGTTTGTGTGATGGGAAAAGAGGTGAGGCCAGGTCTGCAGGCAGTAGAATTGCCACTTGTGCAGCTCCTGTAGTGGAAAGAGATCAGATGCCTTCTCTAATGCAGTTCTGGCAAATAATCTTGAACATGCCCTTTGACCTCTTTTCAGTCCAGATTTTATGTACAATAGTTGGGCCATCGGTAAGTTTAAGGGCAGGTAATTTTACCAGGAACTCAGATAATGTCATTGATTTTAATCTATTCCATGAATGAACTTGACTCCAGAGTTCCCTTATTCTGAAAAATAAGACATCCATTCACAAATATTTACTGATGCGTGATTCTCTGTCTAGAATGGTCTGTGCCCTCCAAATTGCTTGCATTTAACCTTAAAAATCCAGCTCACTCAGTACCCTCTTTGTGAAGCCTGTTCTTACTAAACTCCTCAAATGTTTATTTATTTTTGCCAATATTTGCCTATTATTTCCCTAGTGCCAATGGAACTTTTCTACTCAGAGATGGAATCTCAATATTCAGTGGAGATGAACTGAGTGAGATTGCTGAGCTTCTGTTTGTCCTTCCCGACTCTTTGCTTACCACTCCATCTTCCCTAATGATGAACACATGCACATTTGGCTGTGTCAGTGACCTTCTTAGCATGCTGGGACTGATCTGTAGGGGTTTTCTTAGGAGGAGGGCCTCTTTGGACATGGACATGGAACAGATAGCTGTACCAACCAGTATCCATTTGTGCTGTCCCTGTGAAATCCTTAAGAGACCTAGTGTGGGCCTGGAGAGATAGCCTAGCGGTTAAGAGCACCAACTGCTCTTGCAGATGACCCGGGTTTGATCCCCAGCACCCACATGACGGCTAAGAACCGTCTGTAACTTCAATTCCAGGAGAACTCCAGTTCCAGGGGAATCCAACACCCTCTTCTGACCTCCGCGGCATTGCACAACACGGGTTCACAGACCTGCATGCAGACAGTACATTCATACACATACAAAAATAAAATAAAATTAAAAAAATAAAAAAAGAGACCTAGAGTACACAGCAAGTTATCTATTTTCCTTTTCCAAACATGGCCCCTTTCTCTGGAAAAACTGCTATCCAGGACTGAGGAGATGGCTCAGTTGGTAATGCATTTGCCTTGCACACACAAGGAACTGAGTTCAATCCCAAGGGCCTACATGAAAAGGTGGGGTGTAACGGTTCATCTTAATTGGCAATTGACCCACCCAGGAAGAGGGAACCTCTTGGAGGAGTTTCCTCTTTCAGACTGGCCTCAGGGCACGTCTGTGAAACATTTTCTTGATTGCTAATTAATGTAGGAGGGTTCATCCCACCCTGGATGGCCCTATGCTTAGGTGGGTAGGCCTGGCCTATGTAAGAAAAATACCTGAAGACAGGCATGGTGGCACACTCCTTTAATCCCAGAACGGGTGGTTGGGGGTGGGGGTGGGGAGAGACAGGCAGATCTCTGTGTGTTCCAGGACAGCCAAGTCTACATAGCAAGTTCCAGGTCAGCTTGGGATACAGGGAGACTCTTTCTTAAAAAGACCAAAACAGAAAAGTAGCTGAATGTGACCCTACAGACAAGCCATGTTCCTCCATGGTTTCTGCTTCAGTTCCTACCTTTGAATTCCTACCTGAGTTCCTTCCTGATTCCCCTCAATGAAGAATTATGGTCTGGACATGTAAGATGAAATAATTCCTTTCTCCACAAATTGTTTTTGTCATGGTATTTATCACAACAGAAACCAACTCATACATGGGCTATGGTGGTGTGATCTATGACCCCAGCACTGGAAGGTGGAGACCTCATTGGCCAGCCTGTCTGTCCTACCTGGTGAGTTCCAGACCAGTGAGAGACCTTGTTTCAAAAAAAAACAAAGTGTGGGGGCTGGAAAGATGGCTCAGCAATGAAGAACACTGGCTATTTTTGCAGAAGACCGGGGTTCGAATCCCAGCATCTACATGGCAGGTAACAACTGTTTCTAACACCAGTTCCAGGGCATCTGATACCCTCTTTTGCCCTCCATGGGCATTGTATGATACACACATGCAGGCATAATTCTCAACATGCAAAATAAAATAAATAAATTTTTAATTGGGCAGCACCTGAGGAGCAACACCAGGGTTATCTTCTGGCATCCACATGTACACACACACACACACACACACACACACACACACACATGCACCACACAACTCTATATCCAAGTGTAGTGGGAATGAAAGAAAATAAAAAGAGCAGCAGGGGAAATGATCAAATGCACCACAAACAGGTCTGGTCACAACTCCAGTTTACATCGTTATGACAGCTTGGATAGTGTAACAGCGCTTAACAGCTCTTTTTATTAAAATATCAATTTGGAGGAAGGTAACTGAGAGCAGAATAAAAGCCTGGGATCTCTGCCTTCGATTAGCATCTGCCTGCTTTATTTTGGATCAGATTCCTGCTCTGCTCCGCACATAGGCATGATAATCATTAAAGGAGTCATTGTGAACATACAAGCGCCCCCTGCTGGATGGTGGGACCCATGGGCTCTGTGGGTTTGGGCACAACTGCTTGCAAATTGGTTTTACATGAAGGATGCTTGTACTCATAAATTATCACTTATTGTTAAAAAATGAAAAATAACTGAGAGAAAGATGCAGGACAGTTATGGCAGAATGCATGATCTGGGATGGGGTGGGGTGGGTCGGGGGAAGGGAAAGGGCAATATGCCTGAACTGAATTGTAAAATGATGTATGAAATACACAAAACATCAATAAAAAAATAATAATAAGTAAGAAGGAGTCATTGTCTAGATTTTCCGGCAAACATTCCTGTCCGTTCTTTCAATGTCTTGTCTCAGATCCACTGGAAAACTACCTAGACACCCTTGTTACTTCTTGACCCTGCAGTGACCTTGAATACCAAGAGCAGAGGAGCCTTACAGAGAGATTGCCCCACACCGAGGTCACCCACCAGCTGGGAACAATTGCCCCATGATGGAAATGAGGCTCTCTTACAACTGAGAGAACTTGCCTCATGGGAACTAGACTGTCCTCCCAAAGAAAAGGCCTTCTCCAGGGCCACCTTGCAGAGCCATGAGTGGGTTTAGGATAAACCATGCCACAGCCTAAGACTGTGTGTGTCCCTCATCTGTCTGCTATAATTCTTTCACCTTTTAAGGTTAATGCTCACCTCAGGACTCTGAAGATGGGCTTAGTTGCTTATCTCTTCTGTCTTCTTTTCTCAAAATGACCATATCTGTTCATTAAAACTATTCCCCGCAGTCAAATGCTCTACCCATGAGCTACTTGGATATGCAAGTTTCTTGCTACTCTTTTCACAATAGCTAGGAAATGGAGTAAGCCTAGATGCCCATCAACAGATGAATGGATAAAGAAAATATGGTACATATACAGTGTAGTGTTTGTTTAAATTGTTTGTGTATATGAGTGCAACTGCCTCAGAGTCCAGTAGAGGGTAGATCCTCTGCAGCTGTAGTCACAGGTGGTCCTGGGCTGCCCAACATGGGTGCTTGCAACAAGACATGGGTCCTCAGAGTCCAGTAGAGGGTAGATCCTCTGCAGCTGTAGTCACAGGTGGTCCTGAGCTGCCCAACATGGGTGCTTGCAACAAGACATGGGTCCTCAGAGTCCAGTAGAGGGCAGATCCTCTGCAGCTGTAGTCACAGGTGGTCGTGAGCTGCCCAGCATGGGTGCTTGCAACCAGACTTGGGTCCTCAAGATGAGCAGTACAGGATCTTAACCACTGAGTATGTCTCCAGGCCCCAACCCCAATGGAATTTTTTCATCTGTGAAGGAAATGAGCAAGTGCTCACCACCACATCTGGCTTTTCACATGGGATCTAGACATCCAAACTTGGGTTCTCATGCTCGTGTGACAAGCATGTAACCAACTTGGCCATCATGCCAGCCCTCATATGCTTTTTTCAGATTGTTATTATTGGTTGGGGAATGTCATACAGTGCATTTTGACCCTATGCAGACCTCCCTCCCTGCTCCACTCCTCCCTTACTACCCGTGGTCCTCAACTTCATGTCCTCTGCTATTATTTGTCTTTTTTTTAGGCCTCGAGCATCTAATCTGTGTTTCTTCAATGCTTTTGGGTGTGGGTCTAACCTGTCCACACAAAAGCACCATTCTCACCCCAAAGGGCACAAGAGTGAGTTTGTTCTGGGGCCGAATCTGAGTGACCCTGGCCAGGGAACACATTTTCAGGTTACCCCAAATTCCATGTTGCAGGATGGTAACAGTTTCATGAAGATTTTATAGTAACAGGACAAAGAAAGCCATACGCGGAGACATTTTCCAAACACATTGGTGGAGACATCAGAGATGTGGGTCACAGCAAGGTGGGAAGAATTCTGCTGTGGGCCTTAATGCTATCTGACAGGTTGTTCAGGTCCTGGGTTGCTGGAAGCTGGTGGTCTGCTAAGTTCATACATTCCAAAGGTTTTCATCCATTGGTCACAGGATGTCAAGTTGACACAGAGGAAGAAGACTCTTTAGGGAAGTAAAGACGGTCCAAAATGAATGGTAATTAGTCTCTGGACCTGCAACATTCTAAACTTCCCATAATCTTGGAAATTCTGATCAGCTGATAAGCCTTGCAGAAAGGTCAATTTGAAGATGCAGGTTTTTACCCCCCCCCCCGGGAACTTTCATTCACAGTCCCTTGAAGACTGGTCAATTTACCCAGCATCACATCAGTAAGGAAACCTGACTCTCTTTCTCCAGCATCTACCAATGGCCAGTATCCTCAGCTAGGCCTGGGACATCCTGCCCACCTCCCCAATCCATGCTGGACCCCTGTCTAGTTTGGGCTTGCACAGGTCTTTTGCGTGCAGTCTTAAGTGTTGTGGGTTCATATGTGCAACTACCCTGTGACCTTCATATGCCTCCATGTGCCTACAAGACACCTGTTTTCTATGCCAGGTGTGGTGGCACACACCATTTTTCCCAGCACGTGGGAGGCTGGTGAATAGTGAGACCCAAGACAGATAGGGCTACACAGTAAGACTCTGTCTCAAACATAATTAATTAATTAAAACTTACATATTTTCCTAAAATAACATGATAAGTAAGTAGACCGATACGACCCTACATCCTCTGCTTATTTGAAGATCTTGTCGGACTGAGTGAAATCAATACTAATACCAGTAGTTAGTCAATCCCTGTAACTTATACATGGCTTGCATGGTATCCTCACAAATACAAATAGTCTTGCTCTCCAAGAAGATTAAAGATAAAGTTCTTTGTGCCAATTGATTCACCGGAAGGCGACATTTACTAAGGCAAAGAGAGTTACATGTTAATGGTTATCCTGAATGTGTGAAGGAAATATAATCTGAAAGAACACCAAACCACTCCCGGTGCTTCTTCGGCTCATTCTCATGCTGTATAGAGTCCCTGCCATGAACTTGTTTGCTTGTTTGCTTGATTTTTATAGTACTGGGGATTGAGTCAGGGGCCTTGCACACATTGGGTACAAGTGCTATAGCACTGAGCCACAATCCCATCCCTCACTAGGGATTCTAGGCAAGAGCTCCTCCATTGAACCACATCCCAGCCCCTCACTAGGGGGAGACCTTGTCTCCAAAAGACAAATAATAATAATAATAATAATAATAATAATAATAATAATAATAAATAGAGGTGAGATGTGAATATGATAGAAATATAATGTATGCTGGTATGAAACTTTCAAAGAATAAATTCAAAATATTATATTTCAAAAAACAAAGACTTCCATAAATAAATAAATATCTATCTCCGAAGTTAACGAAATGGTCAGTGAACCAGCTCTAGACTGAGAACTATTGGAGACTGATTACTGCTGGGTGAGGGGGAGTACGCCTTGCCCATGATCTCTAGAGAGGCTGACTAGACTCCAGTGGATGAATTTGTATTGAAGGCCTCCTGGGTACAAATGCTTGACTGGATAGAACTTAACATGTATGGCAGAACGCAGGTCTGTGGGGAGATTTAGGGGATGATGGACGGGGAGGGGCTCTTGGGGGTTAGGGAGTCATGGATGGGGAGGGTCTCTAAATATGATTAAGAACTGTTGTATGAAATGTATGAAAGCCCAATAAAAATTTAAAATATGTCTCCCCAAGCCACTTCTTCAAACACTTCACTTTTTTCTTTTGTAAATTCTTTCTGAGGGCTGGAATGATAGTTTAGTGGTTAAGAGCAATACTGCTCGTGCGGAGGACCTGAGCTCTGTTCCCAGCATCCATGTTAGGCAGCTCACAACTGCTTGTGACTCTAGTTCTAGAAGGACCAGGTGTCTCTGGCCTCCTTGGCACCTGTACTCATATGGATACAAAAATCATGATTTTTTGAAACCAAACAATTCTTAAGAAAAAATTGTCTTATGACCACAGACACGTGCCCCCATGTAATAATAGTAAATTATTCCAATTTTAACCTCTTTGGTGCACTTCAGAGTGCTTTGCATCCATGGCAAGAAATCAATAAATAATTAAGAGTGATTGCCAGTTGACATAAATTTTTTTAAAAAAACTTATTTTTATTATTTTTATTTATTTCTGTATGTGTATGAATGTACTGTCTGCATGTAGGTCTGTGCACCCATGTCATGCAATGCTGCGGAGGTCAGAAGAGGGTGTCGGATTCCCCTGGAACTGGAGTTCTCCTGGAATTGGAGTTTCAGACAGTTCTCAGTCACCATGTGGGTGCTGGGGATCAAACTCGGGTCCTCTGTAAGAGAGTTCGGCGCTCTTAACCCCTAGGCCATCTCTCCAGCCCCTGACATAAACTTTTTAAAATAAAATTTAAGCTACTTTGTATGAAAGCTTAATCAACATCTGTTTATTGGTATGCCTGTACACTACCTTTCTACAAGTGGCCAAGCACAATATTTACACCCTATTTGACATTTAAAAAAAAAAAAATAATGCACTACAGTCATGGAAATAACATCTTCACTCTGCTATGGCACATAGTTACTATACATGATCAAATGAAGCCAATCCTAATAGGGTAATTTCAGGTCTATTATATTTAATGCATAGTTCTTTCCCAAAGGTGGATAAATATGGCTTTTGTCTTCTTTATTGCATTAGGAAAGTTGCATGGCTGTCCCATTCATTTTTGCTTTGAGGAAATGTGATCATCCATGAGAGAAAATGAGACTCTGCATTTCTGAGATTAATGAAAGTTCCTGGAAAATGCCCTATTATCTGCAGTTTAAAATTTTTCAGTCTTCATGGCAATTTGCTTCACAATCACTAAGATCAGAAGGTTGCTCTGCTAGAGTGATTCAGTGTGCAAGTTCCTCAGAGTTGAGACATCTCATCTTGGAGTTCCTGAAGACTTAGGAAGTAAACAAAACTCACAAGTCTCAGGAAGCTCCTGAAATTTACAAGCTCCATCAGGACTCCCCCAAGGATTATAAGCAGTAACAACTCCTGGAAAAGGAGTTGCCTGCAAGTTGTGCAGTGTGCTTCTGGGTGAAGCTTTCCTGAGAGTCAGTAATCAGGGTACCTTTGAGTTGCCTGCTCCTGTAAGTAACTCTAGTAAGTTCATTGATTTGCCAATAGGGACATTGGTGGAATTCTTTTGTCTGTCATTGGTGGTCAGTCTGGGGTGAGTAGATATTTGTTCCCATTTCCCTAGTAAAATTCACACAATACAAAGTGAAAACAGTTTGAAGGATTCGTAAAGATACTGTAGAACTTTGAAGCTCTCCACTTGCCTTACGCTTGTGAGCCAATAGGAAATGTTAAAGAATAAAATCATAATGCTTCCTGATCCTTGCTTCCTATCATGCAACTACATGTGTTCAATTAGGAAGGATGACTGGAAACTTTAGAGCTCAAAATATAATACCTACTGAGGGCTACCATGCAAACTTTGAAATATACATACAACTTTATATGACTTTTCAAAATTGGTTTTATTGCTCTTCAAGAATAATGCTTAGGCTGCCAGGCCTTGTGGTGTACATCTTTTATGCCAGCACCCAGGAGGCAGAGGCAGGCAGATCTCTGTAAGATGGAGGACAGTTTGATCTACATAGTGAGTTCCAGTACAGCTGGGGTTAGAGGGAGACCTGGGGCTAGCGGGAGACCCTGTCTCTAAGTCAGTCAATCAATCAATCAATCAATCAATCAATCCAAGGACTCATATGTAAATTGTAGGGATGGAGGTAGGTGTGTATGGGTATAAGGATTGGGGGGGGCATATGCACCTATGTGCTTACATATCCAGAAGCCATAGATCAACAATAAGGTGTTCTCTTCAACCGTTCTTCTTTGAGCTGCCTTTTCCCTAGGGACTTTTGTTCTGTTCTTCAAATATGCATAATCTAGAACAAAGAAACTTCAATTTACTCTGTAAATCAAATCCAGAAATAGTGGACTGGGGATGGAGCTCAGTTGAGACAGTTGGAACACAAAGCCCTGGGTGTCTCCTTCAACCATTCTACACTGAAGCTGACTCTGTCATTGCACTGAGGACTTGCTAATTAACTGGACTCTCTGGCCAGCCAGCCCCAGCTATTCTACTGTCCTGGACTCCTCAGCTCTGGGATTACTGGCACGCCATACTCCAGGTTTTACAAAGGTGCTGCAGATCCAACTCAAGGCCATGTTCACATGATAAGTACTTTATCAGCATCCCTTGTTAGTGAAAACAATAACATGGAATGATCATTGTGCTTTTATTATGTTTATTTATCGTGTCTGTGCATGTGAACATGTCTCTGCACACATGTGGAGGTCAGAGAATAACTTGTGGGAATCAATTGTCTCTTTCCACTATGTGAAACCAAGGAACCAAACATCAGTTTCTCAAGCTTGGTACCTGCTGAGCTGTATTCCCAGCCCTAAACCATTGTAGTTTTAGCTTAATGTTTTTGGAATGTCATTGGTATTCATATGTCTTCTTGGAGGTTTGCTGGAAAATTTTGTTGTTCATTTGGTCGTTTGATTTTGGTTTCCGGAGGCTAATTTTGAGACTTGGTCTCCTATATTTCAGTCTGACCTAGACCTTACCATATATCTTTATTTTCTTTTAAATTTTATTTATTTTTTATAACCTTGCCATATATCTGAGGACAACCTTGAACTTGATCCTCTTGCAATCTGGGATTACAAGCACATGACACCATGCACGGTTTCATAAAGTACTGAGTGTCAAAGCCAAGACTTCATGAATGGTAGGCAAGCATGCCACAAACAAAATTATATTCCCAATCTCTTAATTCAAAGTTTGGTTTTTTTAACTTGTTCCCGAGTTCTTCAGGATCTCAAAGACATGTACCCCATGGAGACTTGATGCTGGAAATCACGTTAGAATCATGGAATAATAGGATAACCATTTATTTAAATACAAGTCAGAGAGCATCAGGTATCTGTACTGTTCGAAAATCTTAAGAGGTTTTCCCAGATTGATTTAAGAACCACACCATGCTCCAGCCTACATTCTGGGCAAGTGCACCTGCAGTCACTAACTGATAACATCTCTTCTCATCACGCTCTTCACAGTCTTAGCTACATCCCTATTCTGTAGCGTATAAAGTGGAGGGTTCAGGGTGGGAGTGATGATGCTGTAGAAGGTTGAACCAACCTCGTCTTGCAGAGGGGTGTGCTGGGATGTGGGTCTCAGGAGAAGCAAGCACCAAACAAAAGGGAAACCATGATGAGGTGAGAACTGCACGTGGTAAAGGCGTTTCTCTTACTGTCAGATGAACGCATCTGAGTGACACTGTGCAGAATAAAGCATAGGACTAAGAGATGAGGAGGAAGGGCAGGAGCAGAAGCACAACGCTGCAGATGCAAACTGTGGTTCCTAGGCAGAGATGTCTCCACATACTAACTTCAGAACAGCTGGACACTCACAGTAGAAGTGGTAGATTATCACAGACCCACAGAAAGGGAAGCTCATCAAGATCACCGTGTGGACTAGTGAGTTCACGGATGCACTCAGCCAGGACGTCACAGCCATCGTCACTCCCACCCTTCTGCTCATGAGCACAGCATAGTGCAATGGATGATAGATGGCAACATAGTGGTCATAGGACATGAGAATCAGGAGGACACACTCAGCACCACCCAGGGACAGGAACAGGAAGTGCTGGGTGCCACAGCCCACAAACGAGATGGACTTCTTGCCAGACAGGTAGTTGGCAGCCATCTTGGGAATGGTGGTGGAGGCCTGCATCAGATCCATGAGGGACAGCTGGCTGAGCAGGAAGTGCATGGGTGTGAGGAGATGGCAATCTGCACAGATGAGGACCCTGGTGAGGCCGTTACCACTCACTGCAGTCAGGAAGACCACCATGATCAAGAAGAAAAGACAAAGGTGGTTGAAGGAGCCATCAAAGAGCCCTTCAAGGATAAAGTCTTCCAGCGAGGTCTGATTCCGCTCCCACGTGCTCCCTGCTCGGACGCTGTGGAAACAGATTGAGGCAGGAAACACAGCAGCCTGGAGAGGTGGCTCAGCTGTTAAGAGCTCTGGCTGCTCTTACAAAGATGCAGGTTGGTTCCCAGCATCAAAATGCCAGCTCACAGTCATCTGTAAATCCATTTCCAGGGTATTTGATGCCCTCTTCTGACGTCTGAAGGCATTGCATGTTTGTGGTACACTTACATATATGCAGGCGGAACCTCATAAAATAAAAATGAACAAATCTCTTTTAAGAAAATAAATATGCGGGGCTGGAGAGATGGCCTAGCGGTTGAGAGTGCCGACCACTCTTGCAGAGGACCCGGGTTCGATCCCCAGCACCCACATGGTGGCCGAGAGCCGTCTGGAACTCCAATTCCAGGAGAACTCCAGTTCCAGGGGAATCCGACGCCCTCTTCTGACCTCCGCGGCATTGCACAACACGGGTGCACAGACTTCCATGCAGACAGTACATTCATACACATACAGAAAAAAAAAAAATTAAAAAAAAAAAGAAAATAAATATGCTGGGCATGGTGGCACACTCCTTGAATCCCAGCACTCGGGAGGCAGAGGCAAGTAGATCTCTGTGAATTCAAGGCCAGCCTGGTCTAAGTAGCGAGTTCCAGGACATCCAGAGCTACAGGGAGACTCTGGAAAAGACTACCACCACCACCACCAGCAGCAGCAGCAACAACAAGAGCAAGCAACTCATATTGGGCATTTACTTGAACTCAGAAATTATGAAGAGAACTTACATTTTTATTCTTTAATTATTTTTAGTTTTATTGATCATATTCACTTTCTCCACAGAGTATGTGACATATAAAATTTTCATACAAGGCTACAATTGTTTCTAATTATTTAGCAACTAATTTAATATTTAAATATTCTTTTTGGGGAGTGATCTTTTTGAGATAGGGTCCCCCTGTAGCCCCAGCTATTCTGAAACTCCCTATGTTCTGTGTTTTTAATTTAATAACCTTGTTTTTCTGGGATGAGCATTATCTATCTAATTCAAACATGCTTTCAATTTATGTTTACTGTCGTGTCTGTGTTTATGTGTGTGTATGTGTGTTCTGTGTGTGTATACATGTGGGCAGGTGGATGCATTTAGATGTCTGGGACAACTTGCATGAGTATTTTCTCCACAGTGTGCATTCCAGTGATCAATCTCAGCTTGTCAGGCTTAGCAGCAAGGCACTTCACCTTCTAAGCAATCTCACTGGCTCTCAACACTCGGGCACACTAAGGTCATGGATTATTTACAGAGGTGAGAGGAGAGCTCGCAGGTGTCGGTTTTCTCCTTCCACGATGCTGGTCCGTGCCACATCACCACGTAAGGCCCTCTGCCCTCAGTATTTTCCCCACCTCTGCTGTCACATCACATTTACTTGGTTACCCACTGGCCTCAAGCCTCCTTCCCTCTACCTCTCTAATGGCCCTTTTCTAGCTTTCCAACCTTTAGAAGATTTCCAACTTGAACACGATAGTCTAAATGTTTAGTTGGGATCCACAAATGAGAGAGAAAATATGATACTTGTATATCTGGGTCTGAGCTATCTCATTTAGTATCAATTTTGTAGTTCTATCCATTTAATGGCAAAAAACTTTTCATATCTCCATTTTTCCTCACAGATGAATAAAATCCTAGGGTACATGTGTACTACAATTATATTTTCCATGGATCAGTTGATGGATATCTAGGCTGGTTTCATTTCCTGGCTATAGTGAGCAGAGTGCTAATGAAAATGGATATACAAGTATCTCTGTAGAAAGAGTAGGATTTACTGTCTTAGGTACATTCCCATGAATGGTTTAGTTGGGTCACATAATAGAATTATTTTTGGCTTTCTGAGAAAAATTTTAATGTATTTCAATAGTAGCTGCACCAGTTTACACTACCACTTACCAATAGTAAGTTTCTCCTTCCCTAATTCTTTTACAGCATTCATTTGCTTTCTTGAAAATAGCCTTTCTGAGGGATTAAAGTTTAAAGTACTTTTTTTGGCCTTTTTGAGACAGGGTCTCCCTGTAGCCCCAGCTGTCCTGCAACTCACTGTGTAGACCAGGCTGGCCTTGAGCTCACAAAGATCCGCCTGCCTCTGCCTCCCAAGTGTTAGGATTAAAGGTGTGCACCACCACACCCGGCATCAAAGTACTTTTGCTTAGCATTTCTGTGGTGGCTACACGCGCTGGATCCTTTTTTGGAATCAGGATCCCATGTATAACCCTGGCTGGCCTGGAATTCTCTGTGTGGACCAGGCTGGCATCAAACTCACAGAGCTCTACCTGCCTCTTCCTGGATCACTCCTTAAAATACACCAACAACAAGCAACTGGAGAAGGGAGGCAAGGAGGCTTTTCCAGTCACAATAGCCACAAAAAATGCCTAGGAGCAAACTTAACCAAAGACACCAAAGACCTCTACAACAAAAATTTTAAACCCCTGAAGAAGGAGATTGAAGAAGACATCAGAAGATGGAAAGTCCTCCCATGCTCATGGATTGGAAAAATTAATATAGTAAAAATGTCCATTCTTCCCAAATTAATATACAGATAAAATGCAATCCCAATTAAAATCCCCAAGAGTTTCTTCACAGACTTGGAAAAAAATCCTTAAATTCATATGAAAAAACAAAAAACCCCAAATAGCCAAAGTGACCCTGAGCAAAAAGTGCAATACAGGGGGGATCAATATACCAGACTTCAAAATATATTACAGGGCTATAGTCATAAAAACAGCTAGTACTGGGACAAAAACTGACCCATTGACCAATGGAACAAAATTGAAGACACAAACTTGAGTTCATACAATTTCAGCCAACTCATATTTGACAAAGGGGCCAAAAGACTCCATGGAGGAAAGACAGCATCTTCAGCAAATGGTGCTGGCAAAACCGGATCACCACTTGTTGAAGAATAAAATTAAACCCCTACCTCTCACCCTGTACAAAAATCAAGTCCAAATGGGTCAAAGACCTCAACCTGAAACCTGAAACTCTGAAGGTGAAAAAAGAAAATTGTTGGAAGCAACCTACAAGACATAGGCATAGGAAAAGTCTTTCTAAATCAAATAGCAGCTGCGCAGGAAATAAGGTCAACAATTGACAAGTGGGATCTCATTAAACTCCAAAGCTTCTGTACAGTGAAAGAAACAATCAACGAAGTAAAGAGAAACCCCACAGAGTGTGAGGAAACCTTCACCAGTGATACATCTGACAAAGCATTAACATCTCAAAAGTATTGAAAAAACAAAGAAAATAAATGATCCACTCAAGAGATGGAGTAAAGAGCTGAACAGAGACTTTAAAAGTGAGGAAATAAAGATGGTTGAGAAACATCTTAAAAGGTGTTCAACATCATTAACATAATTAAGGAAATGCAAATTAAAACCACTTAAAAAAACCCAAAACACTTTAAGATATCGTCTCACTCTAATAAGACTGGCTAAGATCACAAAAACAAAAGACACCAAATGCTAGAGAGGTTGTGAGGAAAGGGGAACAGTCATCCACTGCTGGTGGGAATGTAAACTCGTACAACCACTATGGAAAGCAGTATGGAGAACCCTTAAAAGACTAAAATGGGCCTACCACCTGACCCAGTCATACCACTCCTGGGTATAACCCAAAAACTCATCCTACTGCAAAGATACATCCATATCTATGTTTATTGCAGCTCTCTTCACAATAGCAAAGAGCTGGAGCCAACCCAAATGCCCCTCAACCAATGAGTGGCCAGAGAAAATGTGGTACATCTACACAATGGAGTTCTATGCAGCAGTAAACAAAGATGACATTATAGACTTTTCAGGTAAATGGATGGAACTAGAAGACATTATTGCTAAGTGAAGTAACACAGTCCCAGAAAAACAAATGACGAATGGTATCCCTCATTTGTGGATGCTAGTACCAAATCCTAATTATATATATATATATATTATTATTATATATATATATTATCCTGAAAACACTGTGCCATTATAATGTGAATACCTTAATGGTATCTGAATTAACCTACCAATATTTTCAGACTTTGTAATTGTGGTATATGGGGGGGGGTACGTATGCATACTTTGGAATAATATAAATTAAGGGGAAAATGTGAATTCCTAAACATGTTTTGGAATTTTATATACACTTTACTTTCAGACAGCATTATTGATATTACATGTGAAGAGGCAATATATGCTATTTTGGAGCAATGCAGATTGGTGAACAACAACAAAAGGACTGAGTCAAAGAACATGAACACTGAAATAGTAAACTTTAGCCCCCAACTATAAACCTCTGCATAGAAAAACTTTAAAAGACTGAAAAAAAAAAGAGATGCAAGAGTATACGGCAAATGCATGAACTCAGATGGGGTGGGGGGCATGAAAAGTGGAATGGGTCTAAAATTGCAATGAGAAATTGTATGAATTGCACAAAACTTCAATAAAAAAACATTTAAAAAGAAGTTGCAAAAAATATTTATTAGCTTATTTTGGGCTGAGTTGTCTGTAGATAATCCCTCTTCCCAGAGCTAAGGTAGCGTTTTGGATGCCTGAGGTGGATGCTGAATATAGGAAATTTTTCAGACAGGGAAATGTACACACGTGAACATGAGCCCATAGGTAATTAAAAGCTGCTAGGAGAGGAAGACCGTTTCCTTTAAGGGTGTGATGCCAGGTAGGTTAGCCATACTTCAGGTGCTGAACCCATCCATACCAAAGAGCATCTGGGGAAGACAGAGTTGATAAGCTTTTAAAAATAGAGGACATGAAGTGAAGGGGGTAGGCAGATGGGGCAAACTGCCAATTCCAACTTCCAGGCTTCCTGGGGTTGCACAACTCCATCCACCCTCACCAGCCATGTGAATCCCACCAGCCCTGCAAGTTTCCCCAGACCAGTTAGTTCCCTGATCCCAGCAGTACTTATCCATCCTCCCAGTTTCCAGGCCTTCTCAGGTCCTGCAGCTCCGTGCATATCCAGATCTGCAATGTCCCAAACCCCAGTCAACCATCTCAGCTCCCAGGCCTGCTCAGGCTGCACAGCTCCATGCAAAACCCCCAGGGCTGGGAGCTCCCCCAAACCTGTGGGTTCCCTAACCCCAGTATTCCATATAAGTCATGGTGACTCATAAGCCTGCTATACTTGTGCTGCTTAGTACATTCCAGAGACCTATGAGTTCCACCACAATTGTGATTTCTGCAACCCTAGTATTCCCTGTCTTATATCTCAGCTCCCAGGCTTGCTTGGGCTATGTAGTTCCATGCACCACCCCACACCTGTGATTTCCCTAAGCCAGTCTTCCCTATGTATGGTCCTGGCTTCCAGGTCCTCTCTAATGGCCCACCTTTGTGCACCTCTCAGACCTGTGAACTCCCCAGTCCTCCAGTCTGCATTCCCGGTCCTGGGCCGAGCCAGGGTCACTCACCCTTGTGTTCCCTCCAGACTTGTGAGTTCCCAGGCCCATCATTCCACTCTCCCTTTGTCATCTAAATTATAAATATCATCTGATGGTCCTTCAAATGTTCATTATGCGTGTGCTGCAGTCCACTTGATTCTTCTTCCTCCCTGGACCAGGCTCGAGCTTTGCAAGGCTGCAAGCCTCGGAATTGTCCCTGGCAAGTAGGCTTACAATTCTAGGCTCAGCTCTGGCAAGGACAGGGGAGGGAAAGAGAAGATCACCTGAAGAAGAAAGGACAAATGAACTCATCAGAGAGGCCAGGAGAAAGACTCAGTTTATGTTGTAACTCAAGGCTTTTATATAAACCCTTGCATGGGCTGGGACACATACACACAATTGGGGGCTGAGGTAGGCAATTGGGACAAGGGAACCTCTGGCTATATCCAGATCAAAGTTCTTTTTCTAAGAGATCAAAGACAGCCCAGCTTCACAGTCTGTGAGGATAACAGCAGGGGTCGAGGCTTGGGCTGTTGCTAACTTTTTAAAAATATTTTTTTAATTTTATTTATTTATCTTTATGTGTATGAGTACTGTCTGCATGTAGGTTGTGCGCCCGTGTAGTGCAATGCCATGGAGGTCAGAAGAGGGCATCGGATTCCCTTGTGAACTGGAGTTACAGCGCGTTCTAGCCAACATGTGGTGCTGGGGATCGAACCCGGGTCCTCTGCAAGAGCATTTGTGTCTTAAACTGCTAGGCCATCTCTCCAGCCCTTGCTAACTCTTTTTAAGTGCTTTCTGCCAAAAGAATGCCTACACCCCTCATCTGGCTGAGGATGCACAACCTGGTGTGAACCAGCCCAAGTTGGTCAGTGCAATAGAACCTCAACTGCCCTAGCAGACATCCCTACATTCTTAGGCAGAGATGGGGTTGTACAGCCTGTGTATCACTCAAGACAGACCCCTGTCCATCCAAAGAAAACATTAATCTGTCTTCCAGCTTGCTTAGCTAGGAGTCCACTAGACCACCCTGCTGAGTTGGTGTTGCAATCTCAGACACACAATTTGTCCCCATCCCTAGGAGAATGGAGACAACTTCTCAGACCCCACACATCAGCATAACCACATCAGCTAGGCCACAGCGTGATAAGTTGATAGAATAGCAATAAAGATACATACCCACTCAACAAAGACTGAATCAGCTACACAAGAGACCACCACCACTGACAGGCTCCAGTACTTATATCTTACTGGAATTACACCACTTAATGTCAGCAATGTATGTCCTCTTGAAATTGTTCACTAACTGTGATGTTTCCCAAGAAGACAATTTAGCTGTGTGCAAGACAAACTTCTAATAGCAATTATAAATATTTTCCTGGAACTCAAAGACAATATAGGAATAGAAGACTGATGGCCATGAACATGCAAACCATTGATTAAAACTAAAAACAATTCAAGAAGAAATTAGAATTCCAATAGAGGGTAGGTTTCGGAAGAACTGGTGACAAGTGCATATCTCTGAAGATGTACTTCATGAGTCATAGAACAAAAAGGAAAAATCAAGCTGGTAGTAGTCTTACATATCTGATTTATTCTAATTTATTGTTTATTGATGATTTGTGGCATTACATACATCATCCTTCAATCCAGTTTAGACACATTCCCCTCCCCCTGTTCCCCACCCACCCAGTTCATGCCTTCTGCCATAAATATCTTGCATCTTTCAATCTTTCCAACATTTTCACTGCGAAGACTTGTTGTTTTGGCAGATTTAACTGTATCAGTCAGTTCTTTGACCCAGTCTTTATGTTGTTGTGTTCCCTCCCTTTGTATTGCTCCATCATATGCCTATATAACCATCACTATTATTTAAAATTATGACCTCTGAGAATAAACTGTATGTTAATTCCAAAATATTGTTAGAGTTCACATTTTCCCCTTTAATTTATATTTAGATTGAATATATACCTTCCACCCATATACAGTAATTACAGAGTCTGAAAATAAGTGGTAGGTCAATTCTAGAGCTCTTTAGAGATTCACATTATAAGAGTACATTTGCTTTTAGATAAAAATAAATATAACAATAATGTTGTTCAGCTTGTCTTCAACTGGGAATTTGAGGTTAGAATCCACAAATGGGGCAACCATTTTTAAAATTTTTATTTATTTAATTTTATGTGTATGAATGTACTGTTGCATGTAGGTTTTTGCACCCGTGATGTGCAATGCTCGCGGGGGTCAGAGAGCGTGTTGGATTCCTGGAACTGAGGTTAAAGACGGTTCTCAGCTGCCATGTGGTGCTGCGGAATCAAACTGGGTCCTCTGCAAGAGCAGTCGGTGCTCTTAACCGCTAGGCCATCCCTCCAGCCCCAAGGGTAACCATTATTTTATTTTATTATTTATTTTCTATGTGTATGAATGTACTGTCTGCATGCAGGTTTGTGCACCGTGTCGTGCAATGCCACAGAAGACGGATGTCGGATTCCTTGGAGCTGGAGTTCTCCTGGAATTGGGAGTTACAGACAGTTCTCAACGCCATGTAGGTGCTGAGGATGGAACCCCGGGTCCTTGCAAGAGCAGTTGGTGCTCTTACCACTAGGCATCTCTCCAACCCCATATTTTTATTTCACATTTTTCCCCTTTAATTTTATATTACCTTAAAGTAGCATACATACCCTCCCCCAATATGCATATTGCAAAAGTTGAAATAAGTGGTGGTTAATTCTAGATCCCATTAAGTATTCACATTTATAATGGTACAGTTGCTTTCAGGTAAAAGAAAATAGTGCTCAGTTTGCCTTACTACTACTATTTTGTGTTAGCATCCACAGATGAGGGTCCATTCATTGTTTGTTTTTCTGGGACATGTTATTTCACTTAACATAATGTCTTCTGCTCCATCATTTACCTGCAAAGTTCATGATGTCATCTTTTTTCTGCTACATAGAACTCCATTGTGTAGATGTACCCATTTTCTATCCACTCATTGGTTGAGGGGCATTTGGGTTGGTTCCAGCTCTTGCTATTGTGAAGAGAGCTGCAATAAACCAGATGTGCATGTATCTCTATGATAGTGAGTCTTTAGTATATGCCAGGAGTGGTATGACTGGTCAGGTGAAGACTCATTTGAGTCTTTTAAAGTTCTCACGCTTTCCATAGTGATTGCACAAGTTTATATCCCCACAGCAGTGGATGAGCATTCACCTTTCCACATCCTCTCCAGCATTTGGTTTTTGTTTTCTGATCTTAGCCAGTCTTATTGGGAAGTCTTTCCTACACCTATGTCTTGTAGGTTGTTGCAACTTTTTTTCTATCACCTTCAGGGTTTCGGGTTCATGTTGAGATCTTTGATCCAGTTGGAGTTGATTTCTGTAGAGGGTGAGAGGTAGGGGTTTAATTTTGTTCTTCAACAAATGGTGATCCAATTTTGCTAGCCCCATTTGCTGAAGATGCTATCCTTCTCCATTTAGTTGTTTTTTTTTTTTTGCCCCTTGTAAACTATGAGGTGCTGGAATTGTATGAGCTGAAGTTTGTATCTTCAAATTTGTTCCATTGGTCAATGGGTCTTTTTGTGCCGTATCAGGCTGTCTTTATGGACTATGGCCCTGTAATATAGCTTGAAGTTCTGGTATATTGATCCCCCCTATATTGCATTTTTCCACTCAGGGTTGCTTTAAGATATTGTGGTCTTGTTTTTCCATTGAATTTAAGATTTTTTTTCCAAGTCTGTGAAGAAGTCATGGAGATTATGGTTGGATTGCACTGAATCTGTATATCAAATTGGGTAAAATGGACATTTTCTATATTAATTTTCCCAATCCATGAGCATGGGAGGTCTTTTCATTTTTTTATGTCATTGTCAATCTCCTTCAGGGTAAATTTTTGTTTAGAGAGTCTTTGTATCTTTGGTTAGGTTTGTTCCCAGGTATTTATTATTTTTGATGCTATGTGAGTGGGAAGGTCTCTTATATTCCTTCTCCACTTGTTTATTTGTTGGTGTAAAGAAGGGTACTGATTTTCTAGGTTAATTTTGTATCCCATCACTTTGTTGAAACTCTTAATCATTTCTATAAGGTTTCTGGTGGTTTTTAGCATTCCTTAGGGAAACTATCATCTTCATCTGCAAAAAGGGATAGCTTAACTTCCTCTTTTCCAATTAGATATCCTTCAATTTCCTTGTGTTGTCTTACTGCCCTAGCAGTGTTTCAAGCACTATGTTGAAGAGGGAGTGGTGATGTGGGGGCTTGGGGCAGCCTTGCAGGATCCCGCCTTTAAGGAAATGGTCCTAATCTCTCCATCTAGCATGTGTCAGCAGTGGGTTTGTTTCTAGTAGGCTTTGATCATGTTCCGGATGTTTCTTCAGTCCATTCTCTCTAGACTTTAACATGAGGGATGCTTGATCTTGTCAAAGGCTTTTTCTGCATCAATTGAGATGATTGTGTGGTTATTGTCTTTCAGTTCATTTATGTGTTTATGATATTTTTGATTTAATATGTTGAACCATCCCTGCATCTCTGGTATGAATCCAACTTGGTCATGATGGCTGATCTTTTTGATGTAGGTCTGTAGGTGGTTTGCAATATTTTTTTGAGAATTTTTGCATCTATGTTTCTTAATGAGATGGTCTATAGTTTTCTTTTTTGGTCATATCTTTGCCTGGTTTTGGTATATTAGAGTGACGCGCTTCATAGAAAGAATTTGGGAGGTTTTCCTCGCTTGTTTCCTTCTGAACGTTTTAGTAATAATGGTTGTAAGTTTCTTTAAAGTTTTATAGAATTCCACTGTGAAAGCCATCTGGGCCTTGGCTTTTTTTAGTTGGGAGGTTTATTATTACATTTTCAACTTCCCCATATATTACGAGTCTGTTTAAGCTTGTAATCTCTCTTAGTTAAGCTTTGGTAGATTCCAGATTTCCATATTTATCCATTTCTCTTAGGTTTTCAAGTTTAGTAGAGTATAGTTTTTGCATTTTTTCTTGTATGATTGTCTGGATCTTTTCTGATGTTGTGGTGTGCTTCCCTTTTCATCAGAATACTATTGATTTGGACTTGCTTTTTCTTTATTTTGGTTGACTGGGATGGGGTTTATCTATTTGTTTATCCTTTCAAGAACCAGCTTTTGGTTCATGATTTTTGTATTGTTTTTTTGTTTCTATTTCATTGATTTCTGCTCTGATTTTTTTGATTTCTTTATCTGTGCTGTTTAGGGTTCATTTGTTGTTGTTTCTAAGTGTTTTTAGCTGCAGTGGTAGACTCGTTTATTTGTCCTCTTCCTGCTTTTTTAATGTAGGCACTGAGGGCTATAAACTTCCCTCTTAGGACTGCTTTTAAAGTATCCCATAGATTTTGCTGTGTTGTACTTTCTTTTCCATTTAGTTCCAGGAATGTTTTTATTCTTTATTTCTTCCTTGACCTATTTCATTATTTGGGTAGTGTGTTGTTTAGTCTCAGTGTTCTTGTAGATAGTGGGTTTATTCTCTTATTGATATTGAGCCTTACTGTACTGTGGTGTGATAGAATTCATGGAATATTTCAATCCTTTTGTATTTGTAGAGTGTTTTTTTTCTGTGTCCCAGTATTTGGTCCATTTTGGAGAAGTTCCATGGGGTGCTGAGTGAAATTGTTATTCTCTGGTGTTGTGGGTGAATATTCTGTAGTATCTGTGAGATCCATTTGTTGTATTGTATTGTTCCGTTCAGATTCTCTCTTTTACTTTGTCCGTTGACCTCCACCAATGAGCTCCCTCATGCACAAAAGATGGTAGGAATATAAAAACATCACAAATGGCCAAAGCTATGACAGTGGAGCCTGCCAGAATTGTGGTCCTTGGACAGGACTCCTATATTAACTTCTCCTACCCAGGTATCATTATGTAAAGTAATGAAAGAGCCAAAAATAAAAATAAAAAATAAAATAAAATAAAAAGAAAGGCCATAGCTCCATCAGGAAAGTCATGAAGTCATAAATCCCATAAAATGACCTGCTAGCTCTAAATTGGCTCTCTGGCCTTGCTCAACCTTATCAATCAGTCACTCCCTGGGTTAACGGACTGTTTGTGGAGCAGATTTGTCCTGTCTCCTCAGTGCCCATGAGATACTAGGAGGCTCTGCCCAGGAAATCAAAAGGGCACCCAGCCTTGGCATCAGACACATTCCAGTGGAGCCACAGTAATAAAACCTTTCCCCCCACCAAGGTGCAGAGAACTTCTTTTCAGCAGAGAAGCTGCTCTGCCCCCTTTTCACTGTAACACTTAGTAAAGTATACACTTCCTGCCTGTTACAGGTCTGGCTTTGATTCTTTATTTCTTAACTTTAAACTTTTTCCTTCTCCCCTCTCCAAATTCGAACAATGAGTATGTTTCTTCATGAAATTGTCAGATCATATGTTTGTAGAAGCATATTTATTGACATTCTCCATTTACTGCTCATCGTAGAACACTGAAATAAAAAACAGGTTATATAAACTTATGATTACAGATACCACAAGAATTCTCATTTTCACTGATTGTCGACGAAACTAGAGATCCATGTTTATTTACCAATCTGAGATCAGAGGAGCCGATAGTGATAATGAAGTAGATGCAGACAGTCTCACCAAACCCAGAGAGGCTGAATACACCTGTCAGGCATGGATGTGACCACTTCCGTCATGTTACCCAGGACATGATGCTCTGTACAGATGCTGAGCAAGTTCAGTGAATGTCCACTGGCTCTCATGAGGGGGAAGGATTAATCCCATCTTCATTGCTGAATTTTCTTCATAAATGAATCAGTTTTGTTATACTCTGGATCTAGTTTCTTTGCAGACAGCTCTACATCAAACTCCACTTAAGGTCCCATCTCTTGGCACAACTTTTAGAATGATAGGTTTTTCTGGTTGAAGAAATACTTGTTTTTTTAGTTTTAATGGGATCTGCAATAGTTAAACAAGGATAATGGAAAGCAAGAATCAACCACAGTGCAAAGAAGAGAGATACACTGAGGACGAAAATGCTTCACAACCACATTAAAACTACCTTCATTTAAGGTGTCTCTAATCAGGGGCCATTCACTCAAAAAAAATGTGTGTCTGGGGACATCAAACTAGGGCCTATGTTTCCAAGCCACGCGCCTCGCTGACTCAACTATCTCCCCAGCTCACGGCTTTACACAATCTTTATGCTTTGGTCTTATTAAAGAAAAAGATAACTGCTCCAAAATGGAAGGACTCTAAACTCCAGCAAACATCAGAAAGAAATTATATGGCACTTAGAATAAATTAAAGGTGAGTAAGTACACATTTTTTTTTCTGCAAATAAATGCTAAGTCAAAGAAAAACTCCCATGAGACATGGAGAAAGTTACTGACCTGAGTTCCTTCCAAGGTTAGAAGGAAAGAAGTTTCTGCAGGACCCTGACAAGAGTGAGTTTCATGTTCACGAGAGCAAACCTCACGCCAATGCAGTTCCTGGGGCCGTTCCCAAAAGGCAGGTACACGTAAGGATGGACACTGTCCGTGTTCTTACTGAACCTAGTGCCACAAGAGTAGACGAAGACACAGTAATAAAGCATAAAACCCACCACAGTTACTTGCTCGCCCTGTCACACGGATATCCACAAACACAGCAGTCGCCAAGCCTTTCCGGGACGGTTTGTCGAAATACTCCCTGGAGCTAGTTCCCCCCCCCCCCCCCCCACCAATTTGTCTTTAAATTTCGACTGTTCCTTGCTGTGTACAATGTACTGTGGCACGCTTCAACTAAATAAATTCCTTCTTTTATTCCCTTCCCATTTCCGTTCACCCCCCTCCTCTCAACCAGTCCCCCTCCCACTTTCACGTCTCTCTTTGTGCAAGTCTTTTGCAGGTGGTCACATCTGCTATGTGCTCATGATTACACACCCATGTCCTTTCCAGAAGACAGCATTTCACAGCCACTTCTATCTTCGGCTCCTTAGTCTTTCCACTCTTCCTTCCCCGATGTTCTCTGGGTCTCAGATTAGCTGATACACCGCAGGAATTATAAACTGCAGGTTTCCCCTTGCCCTTTACCCTGGATAAGGTTTCAGTCTTGTTGAAGTATGGAGAATTTTGTTTTTAATAAGAGTGTTTATCGGGGCTTGGAAGATGGCCCTCAGTATTAGAGTGCCAATGTTTCTGCGGCGGACCAGGTGTTCCCAGCACCACATGGGGCTAAGAACCGTCTTTTACTCCGTCTCCAGGGGAATCCAAACACCCTCTTATGACCTCCACCAGGCATTGCATGACAGTACAACTCATACATGTAAAAAAATAATAATGAAAGGTTGTTTATCTTGCTGGGCATGGTGGGTGCACACCTTTAATCCTAGCATTGGGAGGCAGCAGAGGCAGGAGGCGATCTTTGTGAGTTCAAGTCCAGCCTGGTTTCTACAGACGTGAGTTTCCAGGACAGCTTGGGCTTACAGGGATACCTTGTCTCCAAACGCTCAAAAAAATAAAAATAAAAAAGAAAAGAAAGCTTATTTTATCCTTTTAAACTTCCATAATTCCACTTAGCATGGTGAGGTGCTCATATTCTGAGACATGAGAAATGAGATCAATTGAAGGACAATGTTCTTCCCTGAATTAATACTTCCGTTTGGTCACTTGTTGGTTGCAGTAGGAGGGTGAAGTATTTCTCATGACTGAGGCTGGTGTTTTCTTTTCGCGCGCGCAGGATTTTCGGTCAGAGGGGGCAGGGGGGGGGGTGTAGGGGAGGCAGATTGACGTAGGAGTAAGGGGCCGGCTGCTGCGCGGCCTCCTCATTTTCATCTTTCCGCCTGCCTACGCTTCACCCTTCATTCATCCATCTTTCCCTCTCTTTTTTCCTGTTTCTCCATGTTTCTCTTTCTCCTTTTCTTTTCTTTCTTTCTTTTTTCTTTCTTTCTCTTCTCTATTTCTTCTCCTTTCCTTTCTTTCACACTTTTTTTCTCCTCTTTATTCTTTTCCTTCTTCCCTTCTCTATAGTTTAAGGTAGATAATTACAAAGACCACACAAAATTGCTCAGATAATAACATGATGATTAAAAATCCTATATCTTACTTTGGTTATAAATCCTGGAAGGGAAGAGACAGATTTTCTTCAAATTTGACACAATTTAAGTATTTGAGAGAAAAATTTCTGATATTTAGAAAGTGGTGGCTGAGCGTTGTGGCACAGCCTTAATCCTAGCACTAGGACGGCAGGGCAAGAGGCAGGCAGATTTCTTGTGATTTAAGGCCAGCCTGTTCTAAACAGCGTTGAGTTCCACCTGGACATCTGGGGCTATAGGGGAAGACCCCCGTCTCAAAAGACCCAAAAAAAAACAAAAAAAAAATAAAAAAGAAAAAAGAATTTTTTTTTTTTTTTTTTTTTTTTTTATTTTTTAAAACTTTTTTATAATTTGGAGAAAATTCTTACGTATTTAAAAACACTGTGTTTCGTGACATTTGGGAGAGGGTTGCAGAAGTATGTGATCTGGGCAGCTAACATAAGTGAATGTTTTCTGGCTACAGAGAGATTGATTGAGTGTGCTTAGCCTGGGGCTAGAGAGAGTTCAACGGGAAGAGTGCTGGCTGATCTTGGAGAGGACCTCGGGTTGGTTCCCAGCATCCACATAGTGGCTAACAATTATATATAATTCTAGTTCCAGGGGCCTGATGCCTCTTTAGATCCTTGGCCTTTGTAGGACGTGGATACCCTTATATGTATATAGCAAAACCCTCATACACATAAGCATAAAAACAATAAATTTAAACCGACTACTGAGAATATTAATTCTTTAAAAAGTTCTGATTTATCACATTTTTTCTATAGAAACATTATTAACCACACTGGTATTTAATTAGTTTTCAGAGGCAGTTCCCCATCCATAGGAAGAATATATGATTTGTTTTATTATTAAATGAATCTGACTGGCGTCCAGTCAATAGTCTGTGTGTTTGTAGACCAAGGCTACAGGAGGTGGAACTGCTGAGACTGGAGGGGACACAGAAGTCATCTGGTCTAGAAAAGAGAAGAGCTGGTGAGCTCTGATTGACAAATACTATGTGTAGACTTAATGGTATCTTAATGATAGACCACAAGTGTGAGAAGGCCTCTGCCACCAGGAAGCATCTAGTTAGAAGACAATGCATGTTTGGATCCTAGACCTCTGGGCTTGCTAGACTCTGACTTAAAAACAGTTTAGATTTTCTTAGCCAATAGAATAAGAAAACAACTGTTTTCAGCTGTAAAACTGTGACTGCAGTCTGGCCATATTCCACATTTCCAGAAGAGCCTGCTTGAGTCATCTCTGAAGAAGGATATCTTAGACATCTAGACAGCAGGTGACTTGGCCTTGGAAGGGCCACCAATTTCAAAGAGCTTGAGGGACCTGTCCAAGATGACTGTCAGAGACAGATGTGGAAGGACCTGTGGTCTCCTCTGTCCTCAGAAAATCTGCTTCAACCTGAAGGGAAGGAGAATTCCAGGCCCTTAGCTTACACTGTTATAACCACACAGAAAGGTCTAGGAGGCGAGGCTAGACAAATGAGCGATGGAAATATTCTCCCAAACTGACGAGAATGGCTAAATAGAACAGCATAGAAAAACCTGAAAAGAATGAAAGGACTTAACATGTAAAATAATATTTCGTTGAGGAAATTATGGAATATGATATACATGGCCTGAAACTTTGGATGGCAGACAGATAGACATACACAAGAAGCCTGTTATCACGACATACATAGGTTCAACATCAAGAAAAAGTATGTCATGCTTGGGCTGGTCTGGTTCCATGGTGTCCCTCTCCCACATCCCTTTACCTTTCAGGGTGGAGCTCCTCAGGCTCTGGCCAGCACTTTGGACTTTGGTGACGAGCAACGGTTGGCACTATCCCCACAGTCTCTGGGAATGAACACCCCGTTGATTTCCACATCTTCCTTACAGAGCCTCTCAAGTCTCCCACCAATTGGATATAACCTGAGAGTTTCATTCACCACCATTTCCAGATACTCCATCTTCATCAGTGTCATAGGTGGCAGCGCCTGTGAAGAAGGTGACTTTCATAAATTCAAACTGGAATTTTACGACTTGGACTTAATTTAACACAGTTCAGCATTAGTTTTCCACCCAAAAACTCCTATTGATGAATGACTTAGCACTTAGACATATTTTTAATAATTCACATACTTCAAGCTGCTCAGTGTTCTAGTGAAAAGGAAATTTTTGGCACAATCACAAACCCAATGCATAAAATCCTCATATTACCATGGACTGTTTTTCCTTCTTATGTGCAGAACTATGTCTAATAGTTTATGATACTCAACAAAAATATACCAATGTTTCTTTATAAAAATATTTATTATTTTTATTTTTGTTAAGAGTGTATTGCCTACATGTTGTGTAGCTCACTCATGTCTACATGCCCGTGGAGGGGAGAAAAGAGAGGTGCTATATCTCCTGTGAACGTGGTGATACACAGTTGTGAGGGCATGTGGGTTTGTGCGGGAAATAAGCCCGTTCGGCGGCAAAACGAGAGCTACGCGTGGACAATGAGCCATCGCGCTCAGTAACAAGGTTACTTGTCCCGCATCAGAGAATACCACATATGGCCAGATAGGTCGATAAAACTAGTAGGGGGAAAACAAATCGCCAGGTTTTAAAATATGGGATTTGGATTTAGGGGGATGTGTGTATGGGTGTTTTTTGTCTCTGGAGGGGGTGCATGGATCCGGCCACGGGCTGCGAATGGGAGATACAGGACCAGTGGTGTCAGGGGGGCGTGTGGGAAAGTCNTGTTAACTAATTGGGTTTATATGGACACTCCTTATGTTTATTGCATATGTGTACTTACTGGTCAAATAAAAATAAATTTTTTAAAAGCTGTCATTTAAAAAGTGTCATAAAACTTAGCAATTTCAGTGAATTTAATCCAGAGAAATGAACACTTATGCTCATAGAAGCCTACCTGTAATGCCCCCAAACTGGAAAACAGCCCAAATGATCTTCTAATGGAGATATACAAAGAAGAAAACAAATGACCCACTCAAGAGATGGAGTAAAGAGCTGAACAGCGACTTTACAAATGAGGAAATAAAGATGGCTGAGAAACATCTTAAAAATGTTAATAATCAAAGACCAAAAAAAAGTAAAAAAAAAACAAAAAAAAAAAAGCCAAGCAAGGCGGTGCACGCCTTTAATCCTAGCACTTGGGAGGCAGAGGCAGGGGAATCTTTGTGAGTTCAAGGCTAGCTTGGTCTACAGAGTGAGTTCTAGGACAGCTGGGGCTACAGGGAGACCCTGTCTCAAAAAGACAAGAAAATGTTAATAATCCTATTGCAGAGATGCATGCTCACCTATGTTTATTGCAGCTCTCTTCACAATAGTGAAGAGCTGGAACCAACTCAAGCACCTCTCAACTAATGAGTCGATAGAGAAAATGTGGTACACATACACAATGGAGTTGTATTCAGTGGAAAAGAAAGATGACATCATGAAATTTACAGGTAAAAAGATGGAACTAGAAGACATTATGCTAAGTAACAGAGTCCCAGAAAAACAAATGACGCACGGTATCCCTTATTTGGGGATGCTAGTACCAAATACCTAGTAGTAAGGTAAACTGAGCATTATATATATCCTGAAAACAACTGTGCCATTATAATGTGAATACCTTAATGGTATCTAGAATTAACCTACCACTTATTTTCAGACTTTGTAATTGTGGTATATGGGGGGAGGGTACGTATGCATACTTTAGAATAATATGAAATTAAAGGGGAAAAATGTGAATTCCTAAACATGTTTTGGAATTAATATACACTTTACTTTCAGACAGCATAATTTTGATATACATGTGAAGAGCATATGTGCATATTTTGGAGCAATACAGATTGGTGAGAACAACAACAAAAGGACTGAGTCAAAGAACTGACTGAAATAGTAAACTTTAGCCCCCAACTATAAACCTCTGCATAGAAAAACTTTAAAAAGACTGAAAAAAAAAAGAGATGCAAGATGTATACGGCAAAATGCATGAACTCAGATGGGGTGGGGGGCATGAAAAGTGGAATGGGTCTAAAATTGCAATGAGAAATGTATGAATTGCACAAAACTTCAATAAAAAACATTTAAAAAAGAAGTTGCAAAAAATATTTATTAGCTTATTTTGGGCTGAGTTGTCTGTAGATAATCCCTCTTCCCAGAGCTAAGGTAGCGTTTTGGATGCCTGAGGTGGATGCTGAATATAGGAAATTTTTCAGACAGGGAAATGTACACACGTGAACATGAGCCCATAGGTAATTAAAAGCTGCTAGGAGAGGAAGACCGTTTCCTTTAAGGGTGTGATGCCAGGTAGGTTAGCCATACTTCAGGTGCTGAACCCATCCATACCAAAGAGCATCTGGGGAAGACAGAGTTGATAAGCTTTTAAAAATAGAGGACATGAAGTGAAGGGGGTAGGCAGATGGGGCAAACTACCAATTCCAACTTCCAGGCTTCCTGGGGTTGCACAACTCCATCCACCCTCACCAGCCATGTGAATCCCACTAGCCCTGCAAGTTTCCCCAGACCAGTTAGTTCCCTGATCCCAGCAGTACTTATCCATCCTCCCAGTTTCCAGGCCCTCTCAGGTCCTGCAGCTCCGTGCATATCCAGATCTGCAATGTCCCAAACCCCAGTTAACCATCTCAGCTCCCAGGCCTGCTCAGGTTGCACAGCTCCATGCAAAACCCCCAGGGCTGGGAGCTCCCCCAAACCTGTGGGTTCCCTAACCCCAGTATTCCATATAAGTCATGGTGACTCATAAGCCTGCTATACTTGTGCTGCTTAGTACATTCCAGAGACCTATGAGTTCCACCACAATTGTGATTTCTGCAACCCTAGTATTCCCTGTCTTATATCTCAGCTCCCAGGCTTGCTTGGGCTATGTAGTTCCACGCACCACCCCCACACCTGTGATTTCCCTAAGCCAGTCTTCCCTATGTATGGTCCTGGCTTCCAGGTCCTCTCTAATGGCCCACCTTTGTGCACCTCTCAGACCTGTGAACTCCCCAGTCCTCCAGTCTGCATTCCCGGTCCTGGGCCTAGCCAGGGTCACTCACCCTTGTGTTCCCTCCAGACTTGTGAGTTCCCAGGCCCATCATTCCACTCTCCCTTTGTCATCTAAATTATAAATATCATCTGATGGTCCTTCAAATGTTCATTATGCGTGTGCTGCAGTCCACTTGATCTTCTTCCTCCCTGGACCAGGCTGGCAGCTTTGCAAGGCTGCAAGCCTCGGAATTGTCCCTGGCAAGTAGGCTTACAATTCTAGGCTCAGCTCTGGCAAGGACAGGGAGGGAATCATGAGAAGTCACCTGAAGAGAAACGGAAAATGAACTCATAGAGAGGCCAGGAGAAAGACTCAGCTTTAATGTTGTAACTCAAGGCTTTTATATAAACCCTTGCATGGGCTGGGACACATACACACAATTGGGGGCTGAGGTAGGCAATTGGGACAAGGGAACCTCTGGCTATAATCCAGATCAAAGCTTTTTCTTAAGAGATCAAAGACAGCCCAGGCTTCACAGGTCTGTGAGGATAACAGCAGGGGTCGAGGCTTGGGCTGTTTGCTAACTTTTTAAAAATATTTTTTTAATTTTATTTATTTATCTTTATGTGTATGAATGTACTGTCTGCATGTAGGTTGTGCGCCCGTGTAGTGCAATGCTATGGAGGTCAGAAGAGGGCATCGGATTCCCCTTGAACTGGAGTTACAGACGGTTCTCAGCCAACATGTGGGTGCTGGGGATCGAACCCGGGTCCTCTGCAAGAGCAGTTTGTGCTCTTAAACTGCTAGGCCATCTCTCCAGCCCTTGCTAACTCTTTTTAAGTGCTTCTGCCAAAAGAATGCCTACACCCCTCATCTGGCTGAGGATGCACAACCTGGTGTGAACCAGCCCAAGTTGGTCAGTGCAATAGAACCTCAACTGCCCTAGCAGACATCCCTACATTCTTAGGCAGAGATGGGGTTGTACAGCCTGTGTATCACTCAAGACAGACCCCTGTCCATCCAAAGAAAACACTAATCTGTCTTCCAGCTTGCTTAGCTAGGAGTCCACCAGACCACCCTGTTGAGTTGGTGTTGCAATCTCAGGCACACAATTTGTACCCATCCCTAGGAGAATGGAGACAACTTCTCAGACCCCACACATCAGCATAACCATATCAGCTAGGCCACAGCGTGATAAGTTGATAGAATAGCAAATAAAGATACGTATACCCACTCAACAAAGACTGAATCAGCTACACAAGAGACACAACCAATGACAGAGCTCCAGATACTTATATCTTACTGGAATTACACAACATTAATGATCAAGACAATGTATGTCCTCTTGAAATTAGTACACTAACTGTGATGTTTCCCAAGAAAGACAATTTAGCTGATGTGCAAGACAAAAACTTCTAAATAGCAATTATAAATATTTTCCTGGAACTCAAAGACAATATAGGAATAGAAGACTGAATGAAGCCATGAACATGCAAACCATTGAATTAAAATACTAAAACAATTCAAGACAAGAAATTAGAATTCAATATAGAGGTAGAGTTTCTGAAGAACTGGATGACAAGTGCATATCTCTGAAGATGCTACTTTCATGAGTCATAGAACAAATAAGGAAAAATCAAGCTGGTAGTAGTCTTTATCATTATCTTTATTTCTAATTAATTTATTGTTTATTGATGATTTGTGCATTACATACATCATCCTTCAATCCAGTTTAGACACATTCCCCTCCCCCTGTTCCCCACCCCACCCCAGTTCATGCCTTCTGCCATAAATATCTTGCATCTTTCAATCTTTCCAAACATTTTCACTGCAGAAGCTTGTTGTTTGGGGCAGAATTTAACTGTATCAGTCAGTTCTTTGACCCAGTCTTTATGTTGTTGTTGTTCCCTCCCCTGTGTATTGCTCCATCATATGCCTATATAACCATCACCTATGTATTAAAATTATGACCTCTGAGAATAAACTGTATGTTAATTCCAAAATATGTTTAAGCATTCACATTTTCCCCTTTAATTTTATATTACTCTGAGATATGAATATATACCTTCCACCCATATACAGTAATTACAGAGTCTGAAAATAAGTGGTAGGTCAATTCTAGAGCTCGTTAAGAGATTCACATTATAAGAGTACATTTGCTTTTAGATAAAAATAAATATAACAATAATGTTGTTCAGCTTGTCTTCAACTGGGAATTTGAGGTTAGAATCCACAAATGAGGGCAACCATTTTTAAAATTTTATTTATTTAATTTTATGTGTATGAATGTACTGTGTGCATGTAGGTTTGTGCACCCGTGATGTGCAATGCTGCGGGGGTCAGAAGAGCGTGTCGGATTCCCCTGGAACTGAGGTTAAAGACGGTTCTCAGCTGCCATGTGGGTGCTGGGAATCAAACCTGGGTCCTCTGCAAGAGCAGTCGGTGCTCTTAACCGCTAGGCCATCCCTCCAGCCCCAGAGGGTAACCATTTTTTTTTATTTTATTTATTTATTTTCTATGTGTATGAATGTACTGTCTGCATGCAGGTTTGTGCAACCGTGTCGTGCAATGCCACAGAGGTCAGAAGACAGTGTCGGATTCCCTTGGAGCTGGAGTTCTCCTGGAATTGGAGTTACAGACAGTTCTCAACCGCCATGTAGGTGCTGAGGATGGAACCCAGGTCCTCTGCAAGAGCAGTTGGTGCTCTTAATCACTAGGCTATCTCTCCAGCCCCCGAGGGTAACCATTTTTAAATTCACATTTTTCCCCTTAAATTTTATATTACCTTAAAGTATGCATACATACCCTCCCCCAATATAGCATAATTGCAAAGTCTGAAGATAAGTGGTAGGTTAATTCTAGATCCCATTAAGGTATGCACATTTTAATGGTACAGTTGCTTTCAGGTAAAAGAAAATAGTGCTCAGTTTGCCTTACTACTACTATTTTGTGTTAGCATCCACAGATGAGGGATACCATTCATTGTTTGTTTTTCTGGGACCATGTTATTTCACTTAACATAATGTCTTCTAGCTCCATCTTTACCTGCAAAGTTCATGATGTCATCTTTCTTGCTGCTACATAGAACTCCATTGTGTAGATGTACCGCATTTTCTCTATCCACTCATTGGTTGAGGGGCATTTGGGTTGGTTCCAGCTCTTTGCTATTGTGAAGAGAGCTGCAATAAACACAGATGTGCATGTATCTCTATGATAGGATGAGTCTTATTAGTATATGCCCAGGAGTGGTATGACTAGGTCAGGTGATAGACTCATTTTGAGTCTTTTAAAGGTTCTCCACGCTCCTTTCCATAGTGATTGCACAAGTTTATATTCCCCACAGCAGTGGATGAGCATTCCACTTTCCCCACATCCTCTCCAGCATTTGGTTTTTGTTTTCATGATCTTAGCCAGTCTTATTGGGAAGTCTTTTCCTACACCTATGTCTTGTAGGTTGTTGCCAACTTTTTCTTCTATCACCTTCAGGGTTTCGGGTTCATGTTGAGATCTTTGATCCAGTTGGAGTTGATTTCTGTAGAGGGTGAGAGGTAGGGGTTTAATTTTGTTCTTCAACAAATGGTGATCCAATTTTGCTAGCCCCATTTGCTGAAGATGCTATCCTTCCTCCATTGAGTTGTTTTTTTTTTTTTGCCCCTTTGTCAAATATGAGGTGTCTGAAATTGTATGAGCTGAAGTTTGTATCTTCAAATTTGTTCCATTGGTCAATGGGTCTGTTTTTGTGCCAGTACCAGGCTGTCTTTATGACTATGGCCCTGTAATATAGCTTGAAGTCTGGTATATTGATCCCCCCTATATTGCATTTTTCCACTCAGGGTTGCTTTAGATATTTGTGGTCCTTTGTTTTTCCATATGAATTTAAGGATTTTTTTTCCAAGTCTGTGAAGAAGCTCATGGAAATTATGGTTAGGATTGCACTGAATCTGTATATCAAATTGGGTAAAATGGACATTTTTACTATATTAATTTTCCCAATCCATGAGCATGGGAGGTCTTTTCATTTTTTTATGTCATTGTCAATCTCCTTCAGGGTAAAATTTTTGTTATAGAGATCTTTGGTATCTTTGGTTAGGTTTGTTCCCAGGTATTTTATTATTTTTGATGCTATTGTGAGTGGGAAGGTCTTCTTATATTCCTTCTCCACTTGTTTATTGTTGGTGTAAAGAAAGGCTACTGATTTTTCTAGGTTAATTTTGTATCCCATCACTTTGTTGAAACTCTTAATCATTTCTATAAGTTTTCTGGTGGAGTTTTTAGCATCCCTTAGGGAAACAATCATATCATCTGCAAAAAGGGATAGCTTAACTTCCTCTTTTCCAATTAGTACTCCTTCAATTTCCTTGTGTTGTCTTACTGCCCTAGCAAGTGTTTCAAGCACTATGTTGAAGAGGAGTGGTGATGTGGGGGCTTGGGGGCAGCCTTGCCAGGATCCCGCCTTTAAGGGAAATGGTCCTAATTTCTCTCCATCTAGCATGATGTCAGCAGTGGGTTTGCTATGTATGGCTTTGATCATGTTCAGGAATGTTCCCTTCATTCCGATTCTCTCTAGGAGTTTAAGCATGAAGGGATGCTGGATCTTGTCAAAGGCTTTTTCTGCATCAATTGAGATGATTGTGTGGTTATTGTCTTTCAGTCTATTTATGTGTTTATGATATTTATTGATTTACATATGTTGAACCATCCCTGCATCTCTGGTATGAATCCAACTTGGTCATGATGGCTGATCTCTTTGATGTAGGTCTGTATGTGGTTTGCAAGTATTTTGTTGAGAATTTTTGCATCTATGTTTCTTAATGAGATGGGTCTATAGTTTTCTTTTTTGGTCATATCTTTGCCTGGTTTGGGTATTAGAGTGACGCTGCTTCATAGAAAGAATTTGGGAGGTTTTCCTCTGCTTGTATCCTTTCGAACAGTTTTAGTAATAATGGTTGTAAGTTTTCTTTAAATGTTTTATAGAATTCCACTGTGAAGCCATCTGGGCCTGGGCTTTTTTTAGTTGGGAGGTTTATTATTACATTTTCAACTTCCTCATATATTACGAGTCTGTTTAAGCTGTAATCTCTTCTTAGTTAAGCTTTTGGTGAATTCCAGGATTTCAAATATTTATCCATTTCTCTTAGGTTTTCAAGTTTAGTAGAGTATAGGTTTTTGCATTTTTCTTGTATGATTGTCTGGATCTTTTCTCTGACTGTTGTGGTGCTTCCCTTTTCATCAGGAATACTATTGATTTGGACTTGCTTTTTCTTTATTTTGGTTGACTGGGATAGGGGTCTATCTATCTTGTTTATCCTTTCAAAGAACCAGCTTTTGGTTTCATTGATTCTTTGTATTGTTTTCTTTGTTTCTATTTCATTGATTTCTGCTCTGATTTTTGTGATTTCTTCCTATCTGTTGCTGTTTAGGGTTCATTTGTTGTTGTTTCTCAAGTGTTTTTAGCTGCAGTGGTAGACTGTTTATTTGTCCTCTTCCTGCTTTTTTAATGTAGGCACTGAGGGCTATAAACTTCCCTCTTAGGACTGCTTTTAAAGTATCCCATAGATTTTGCTGTGTTGTACTTTCTTTTCCATTTAGTTCCAGGAATGTTTTTATTTCTTTATTTCTTCCTTGACCTATTCATTATTTGGGAGTGTGTTGTTTAGTCTCCATGTGTTCTTGTAGATAGTTGGGTTTATTCTCTTATTGATATTGAGCCTTACTGTACTGTGGTGTGATAGAATTCATGAAATTATTTCAATCCTTTTGTATTTGTAGAGTTTTTTTTTTCTGTGTCCCAGTATGTGGTCAATTTTGGAGACTGTTCCATGGGGTGCTGAGTAGAAATTGTATTCTCTGGTGTTTGGGTGGAATATTCTGTAGATATCTGTGAGATCCATTTGTTGTATTGTATTGTTCAGTTCAGGTATCTCTCTGTTTATTCTTTGTCCAGTTGACATACCACCAATGAAGCTCCCTCATGCAAAAGAGTGGTAGGAACATAAAACATCACAAATGGCTAAAGCATAGACAGTAGGAGCCTGCAGAATGTGGGTCCTTGGACAGGACTCCTATATTAACTTCTCCTACCCAGGTATCATTATGTAAAGTAATGAAAGAGCCAAAAATAAAAAATAAAAAAAATAAAAAATAAAAAGAAAGAGCCATAAGCTCCACCAGGAAAGCCATGAAGTCATAAATCCCATAAAATGACCTGCTAGCTCTAAATTGGCTCTCTGGCCTTGCTCAATCCTGATCAATCAGTCACTCCCTGGGTTAACGGACTGTTTGTGGAGCAGATTTGTCCTGTCTCCTCAGTGCCCATGAGATACTAGGAGGCTCTGCCCAGGAAATCAAAAGGGCACCCAGCCTTGGCATCAGACACATTCCAGCTGGAGCACATCGGTAATAAAACCTTTCCCCCGTGTCTACCAAGGTGCAGAGAACTTCTTTTCAGCAGAGAAGCTGCTCTGCCTCCTTTTCACTGTAACACTTAGTAAAGTATACACTTCCTGCCTGTTACAGGTCTGGCTTTGATTCTTTATTTCTTAACTTTAAACTTTTTCCTTCTCCCTCTCCAAAATTCGAACAATGAGTATGTTTCTTCATGAAATTGTCAGATCATATGTTTGTAGAAGCATATTTATTGACATTCTCCATTTACTGCTCATCGTAGAACACTGAAAATAAAAACAGGTTATATAAACTTAATGATTACAGATACCACAAGAATTCTCATTTTCACTGATTGTCGACGAAACTAGAGATCCATGTTTATTTACCAATCTGAGATCAGAGGAGCCGATAGTGTTAATGAAGTAGATGCAGACAGTCTCACCAAACCCAGAGAGGCTGAATACACCTGTCAGGCATGGATGTGACCACTTCCATCATGTTACCCAGGACATGATGCTCTGTACAGATGCTGAGCAAGTTCAGTGAATGTCCACTGGCTCTCATGAGGGGGAAGGATTAATCCCATCTTCATTGCTGAATTTTCTTCATAAAATGAATCAGTTTCTGTTATACTGGGATCTAGTTTCTTTGCAGACAGCTCTACATCAAACTCCACTTAAGGTCCCATCTCTTGGCACAACTTTTAGAATGATAGGTTTTTCTGGTTGAAGAAATACTTGTTTTTTTAGTTTTAATGGGATCTGCAATAGTTAAACAAGGATAATGGAAAGCAAGAATCAACCACAGTGCAAAGAAGAGAGATACACTGAGGACGAAAATGCTTCACAACCACATTAAAACTACCTTCATTTAAGGTGTCTCTAATCAGGGGCCATTCACTCAAAAAAAATGTGTGTCTGGGGACATCAAACTAGGGCCTATGTTTCCAAGCCACGCGCCTCGCTGACTCAACTATCTCCCCAGCTCACGGCTTTACACAATCTTTATGCTTTGGTCTTATTAAAGAAAAAGATAACTGCTCCAAAATGGAAGGACTTTAAACTCCAGCAAACATCAGAAAGAAATTATATGGCACTTAGAATAAATTAAAAGGTGAGTAAGTACACATTTTTTTTTTCTGCAAATAAATGCCTAAGTCAAAGAAAAACTCCCATGAGACATGGAGAAAGTATACTGACCTGAGTTTCCTTACAAGGTTGGAAGAAGTTCTGCAGGACGCTGACAAGAGCGAGTTTCATGTTCACGAGAGCAAACCTCACGCCAATGCAGTTCCTGGGGCCGTTCCCAAAAGGCAGGTACACGTAAGGATGGACACTGTCCGTGTTCTTACTGAACCTAGTGCCACAAGAGTAGACGAAGACACAGTAATAAAGCATAAAACCCACCACAGTTACTTGCTCGCCCTGTCACACGGATATCCACAAACACAGCAGTCGCCAAGCCTTTCCGGGACGGTTTGTCGAAATCCCCCTGGAGCTCGTTCCCCGCCCCCCCTCACAATTTGTCTTTAAATTTCGACTGTTCCTTGCTGTGTACAATGTACTGTGGTTGTCTTCCCCTCCCTCACTTCCTTCTTTTATTCCCTTCCCATTTCCGTTCACCCCCCTCCTCTCAACCAGTCCCCCTCCCACTTTCACGTCTCTCTTTGTGCAAGTCTTTTGCAGGTGGTCACATCTGCTATGTGCTCATGATTACACACCCATGTCCTTTCCAGAAGACAGCATTTTACAGCACTTCTATTCTTCGGCTCCTCTAGTCTTTCCACTCCTTCTTCCACGATGTTCTCTGGGTCTCAGATTAGCTGATACACCGCAGGAATTATAAACTGCACGTTTCCCCTTGCCCTTTACCCTGGATAAGGTTTCAGTCTTGTGGAGGTGAGGTGAATTGTATTTAAAAGACTGTTTATTGGGGCTGGAAGATGGCTCAGTGGTTAAGAGTGCCAACTGTTCTTGTGGAGGACCCAGGTTCGATTCTCAGCACCCACATGGTGGCTAAGAACCATCTTTAACTCCAGTTCCAGGGGAATCCAACACCCTCTTATGACCTCCATGGCACTGCATGACAGTACACTCATACATGTAAAAAAATAATAATGAAAGGTTGTTTATCTTGCTGGGCATGGTGGTGCACGCCTTTAATCCTAGGACTTGGGAGGCAGAGGCAGGAGGATCTTGGTGAGTTCAAGTCCAGCCTGGTCTACAGAGTGAGTTCTAGGACAGCTTGGGCTACAGGGAGACCTTGTCTCAAAAAGATAAAAAAAATAAGAATAAAAAAGAAAAGAAAGATTGTTTATCTTTAAACTCAATAATTCCACTTAGCATGGTGATGTGCTCATATTCTGAGACATGAGAAATGAGATCAATTGAAGGACAATGTTCTTCCCTGTATTAATACTTCCATTTGGTCACTTGTTGGTTGCAGTAGGAGGGTGAAGTATTTCTCATGACTGAGGCTGGTGTTTTCTTTTCTCTCCTCTCCATTATTCTCTTTCCTCTTGTTCCTTGTTGTTTTTTTTATTTTCTTCATATTTCCTTTATTACTCTCATTTTCTTCTTCATTCTCTTCCTCCCTCATTTTCATCTTTCCTCCCTTCCTACTCTTCACCCTCCTGTCTCTCCATCTTTCCCTCTCTTTTCCTTTCTTCTCCATGTTTCTCTTTCTTTCTTTTCTTTTCTTTCTTTCTTTCTTTCTTTCTTTCTTTCTTTCTTTCTTTCTTTCTTTCTCTATTTCTTCTCCTTTCCTTCTTTCCCACTTTTTTTCTCCTCTTTATTTTTTCCTTCTTCCCTTCCTCATATAGTTTAAGTTAGATAATGTACAAAGACACACAAAATTGCTCAGTATAATAACATGATTGATTAAAAATCTCTATATATTACTTTGGGTATAAAATCCTGGAAGGGAAGAGACAGATTTTCTTCAAATTTGACACAATTTAAGTATTTGAGAGAAAAATTTCTGATATTTAGAAAGTGGTGGCTGGGCGTTGTGGCACATGCCTTTAATCCTAGCACTCAGGAGGCAGAGGCAGGCAGATCTTTGTGAGTTTAAGGCCAGTCTGGTCTACAGAGTGGAGTTCACCTCAGGCAGCCTGGGGCTATAGGGAGACCCCGTACCCAAAAAGACCCAAAAAAAAAAAAAAAAAAAAGAAAAAGAAGTGGTAAGTGCAATGTGGTTATGTATTTTAAACTTTTTTATAATTTGGAGAAAATTCTTACGTATTTAAAAACACTGTGTTTCGTGACATTTGGGAGAGGGTTGCAGAAGTATGTGATCTGGGCAGCTGACATAAGTGAATGTTTTCTGGCTACAGAGAGATTGATTGAGTGTGCTTAGCCTGGGGCTGGAGAGATGTCTCAACAGGGAAGAGTTGGCTGCTCTTGGAGAGGACCTGGGTTGGGTTCCCAGCACCCACATAGTGGCTAAAAATCATATATAACTCTAGTTCCAGGGGACCTGATGCCCTCTTTTAGCATCCTTGGCCTTTGTAGGACGTGGATACCCTTATATGCATATAGCAAAACCCTCATACACATAAGATAAAAATAAATTTAAAAAGACTACTGAGTGTATTAATTTCTATAAAAAGTTCTTGATTTATCACATTTTCTATAGAAGACATTTATTAACACTGGTATTTATCAGTTTTCAGAGCAGTTCCCCATCCATAGGAAGAACATATGATTTGTTTTATTATTAAATGACTCTGACTGGCGTCCAGTCAATGGTCTGTGTGTTTGTAGACCAAGGCTACAGGAGGTGGAACTGCTGAGACTGGAGGGGACACAGAAGTCATCTGGTCTAGAAAAGAGAAGAGCTGGTGAGCTCTGATTGACAAATACCATGTGTAGACTTAATGGTATCTTAATGATAGACCACAAGTGTGACAAGGCTTCTGCTTCCAAGAAGCATCTAGTTAGAAGACAATGCATGTTTGGATCCTAGACCTCTGAGCTTGCTAGACTCTGACTTAAAAACAGTTTAGATTTTCTTAGCCAATAGAATAAGAAAACAACTGTTTCCAGATGTAAAACTGTGACTGAAGTCTGGCCGTTATTCCACATTTCCAGAAGAGCCTGCTTGAGTCATCTCTGAAGAAGGATATCTTAGACATCTTAGCAGGTGACTTGGCCTTGGAAGGGCCACCAATTTCAAAGAGCTTGAGGGACCTGTCCAAGATGACTGTCAGAGACAGATGTGGAAGGACCTGTGGTCTCTTCTGCCCTCAGAACATCTGCTTCAACCTGAAGGGAAGGAGAATTCCAGGCCCTTAGCTTACACTGTTATAACCACACAGAAAGGTCTAGGAGGCGAGGCTAGACAAATGAGTGATGGAAATATTCTCCCAAACTGACGAGAATGGCTAAATAGAACAGCATAGAAAACCTGAAAAGAATGAAAGGACTTAACATGTAAAATAATATTTCGTTGAGGAAATTATGGAATATGATATACATGGCCTGAAAATTTGGATGGACAGACAGACAGACAGACACAAGAAGCCTGTTATCACGACATACATAGGTTCAACATCAAGAAAAAGTATGTCATGCTTGGGCTAGTCTGGTTCCATGGTGTCCCTCTCCCACATCCCTTTACCTTTCAGGGTGGAGCTCCTCAGGCTCTGGCCAGCACTTTGGACTTTGGTGACGAGCAACGGTTGGCACTATCCCCACAGTCTCTGGGAATGAACACCCCGTTGATTTCCACATCTTCCTTACAGAGCCTCTCAAGTCTCCCACCAATTGGATATAACCTGAGAGTTTCATTCACCACCATTTCCAGATACTCCATCTTCATCAGTGTCGTAGGTGGCAGCGCCTGTGAAGAAGGTGACTTTCATAAATTCAAACTGGAATTAAAGACTTGGAATTAACTTTCAACAAAGTTAAGCATTAGTGTTCCAAACAATAACTCATATTGATGAATGACTTAGCACTTAGACATATTTTTAATAATTCACATACTTCAAGCTGCTCAGTGTTCTAGTGAAAAGGAAATTTTTGGCACAATCACAAACCCAATGCATAAAATCCTCAGTATTACCATGGACTGTTTTTCCTTCTTATGTGCAGAACTATGTTTAATAGTTTATGATACTCAACAAAAATATACCAATGTTTCTTTATAAAAATATTTATTTATTATTTTTATTTTATGTTAAGAGTGTATTGCCTACATGTGTGTAACTCCACTCATGTCATACAATGCCCGTGGAGGACAAAAGAGGGTGCTATATCTCCTGCAACTGTGGTTATACACAGTTGTTAGTTGCCATGTGGGTGCTGGGAAATGAATCCAGGTCTTCTTCAAGAGCAGCTAATGCTTGACCACTGAACCATCTCTCCAGTCCCAGTGTTACTTTTCAGCATAGAGAATACACATATTCCCATAAGGTCTATAAAACTAGTAGGAAAACAAATCTCTATTTTTAAATTTATTTTATTTTGATTTATGGGGATGTGTGTATGTCTCTGTATGTGTGTGCATGTATCCGTCCAGGTGCCTGAGCATGTGAGAACAGGACATTGGTTTCATTGGGGCTGTGTTACATCTTGTTGTGAGCCATCTGACATGCTGCAAGAGCAACAGGCACTTTTTATACCTTATCTTCCTCTCTAGCCCCCAAGAAAACCCCTATCTGAGTTAGTTGAAAATGCTTACATAGTCATCTTTTTTATTATAGATAAGATTTAGAAATGTTAGACCATATAAAATTTTAGATGATTTGAGGAACAACTAGTCCCTTCTATAGTCAACACAAAAGACAGATACAAGTTGTTGCTAGCACAGCATTCAGTTTCAGTTCTGGTAAAAGTTCCAATGAGAATGGGAACTGGCACTCAGCCTCATCTTCCACTTCAGGACCAGCTTGCTGCTTGTTGCATCAGGGCTTGAATGTGAGCTCTGAAGCAGATGATAGAACAGCTACACTATCCCAGAGACCAGGTAATCTCACACCCTATAACCTCTTCCTTTGGCAAGAGATGTGAAGACTAGTGTGGGAACATGTGGCTAATGTACAGGTTAAGAATGTGAATCAAGAGTTAGGACTTCTGGCTCACACCTTGACTCCTTTACCTCTAGCCATGAAGTCTGAGAATATGTGGGACAGCATTGAGCTGGGCTGCCTAGCCCAGTCCAGCTGAGGCCAGCCTCCTTCAGCCAATAGCATGTCACAGCACATCCAGCAACATAGCGTAGTTAACTTTGCAGACAGGTGACTGATCAATGCTCGCACTTTCTTGCCACTGTGTATTTATGAGTTTCTTACTTGGTGTCATTTCGGTGGCAGATAATGGATAAAGATGTAGCAATATTATTCTACGAAGACCTTGTCGTCCTACAAGTAGAGTCCAACACTTATATTCTCATTCATTTCTCTCTTCATATCCTTCTTAAATAAAGTTGGTAAAAGAATCAATGCTTATAACTTTGTGCAAAGATTCTCGCTGGATCTGATAAGGAACCATTCATGTCAATGCTTCTCCTCTTCCCTCCCTCTCCGGGTACCTTCCACTTGCCTTATTGGGCAGAGCTGCATCAATCTCCTCATGCAGTTTCTTCTGGATATCAGGGTGAGTGGCCAGCAAATACACAGCAAAGGTAAGAGTGCTGCTAGTGGTCTCATAGCCAGCAAAAATAAAGACAGCTGACTGGGCCACGGTCTCCAGGTCTGATAGGCCTTATGGGAAAGGATGCACATTTTATTATGACATTTCTCTCTTTGTTTCTTTCTCTCTGTTTCCTTGTTTCTTTCATTTGTGTGTGTGTGTGTGTGTGTGTGTGTGTGTGTGTGTGTAAGTCTTGGCATGCTGTGGAGTTCAGTGTACAACTTGTAGGTGCTGGTACTATCCTTTCAGTATGTGGGACCTGAGGACTGAACTCAGATCTTCAGGCGTAGTACAAGTGTCTTCAGGCACTGAGCTGTTTTGATGGCCAAGGAAATACATTTTTTAGGTTAAAGAATTTGGTATAGGAATATTATGGTTTGGATGAAGATAAACCGAAATTAGACCACATATCCCTAGAGAGAACATGAAAAAGGAAAGCAGGGTCAGTCATACCAGAAGTGGTTTCCATTCTCATGTCTACATGACAAGGGCATAAAATGGAAAAGTCATTTTAATCGAGTTCTGTAATATCTATACTTCTGCCCATCTGCTCCTTATTCTCAACACCACCATAGATGAGCAAGCTCAAGAAGAATCATTTCAGGCCTGGAGAGTTGGCTCAGCAATTAAGAACACTTGCTGTTCTTCTAGAGGACCTGGGTTCAATTCCCATCACTCACAATCATCCCTAACTCCAGTTGCAGAGGATCTGACACCCTTTTCTGGCCACCGTGGGGCATTGAACGCCCATGACACACATCCAGCTTACATCCATGCAGGCAAAACATGAATACACATAAAATAAAGAGAGGAAGTAATTAAATTAAATAAACAAAACCAATCATTTCTGTCTAATGTGCACTGTCTGTACTGTGCTGATTGGAAATCTACAGGCCGCCTTTGTCTTTATTTTTTCCTTGTATGAAGTTAAAATCCTAGCTCCCTTTTAGGTGGGTATAGCTTATTCGAATGTTCATTCTGCTTAAATTTTATTTATTATTTTAAATTAACTAATTGATCTTTTTGTTTGCATTTTTTGGAGACAGAGTATCTCTATAGCTTCAGATAGTCTGAAACTTCTTGTGTAGACCAGGCTGGCCTCAGTCTCACAGAGATCCACCTACCTCTACTGGAATTAAAGGGGTGTCTCCATGCCTGGCTTAATTAAATTTTATTTTACATATATGTGTGTTTTGACTGCATGTACATGTAAGTGCATCACATGTGTGCAATGGCTTCAAAGGCCAGAACAGGGCATTGTGTTCCCTGGAACTGGAGTTACAGGTTGTCATCAGCTGCCATGTGGATGCTGGGAACTGAACCCAGGTTGGCTGTATGAACAGGCAGTGCTCTTAAGCACCAAACTTTCTCTGCAGCCCCAGTCTTTAAAATGTTATTTTATATGTGTGTGAAGTGTGTGTTTGTAGTGTGAATGTGTGGGTGTACACACATGACGAAGGCAGAGCAGGACATCTGGTGCCTTCCTCTGTCAGACTGCATGTTATTTCCCTCTTACAGAACTGGAAGCTCATCATTTTAGCTATTTGGGTGAGCTCTCTGGAGCCTCCTGTCTCACCCTCCAATGCTGGGGTTACGGGCATGTGTAATTGCATGGCTTTTAAATTTTTTTAAATTTTATTTATTTTATAAATGTACTGTCTGCATGTAGGTTTGTGTACCTGTGTCATGCAATGTCATGGAGGTCAGAAGAGTGTGTAGGATTTCCCTGGGACTGGAGTTAAAGATAGTTCTTAGCCAACATGTGGGTGCTGGGAATCGAATCCAGATCCTCTGCAAGAGCAGTCGGTGCTCTTACCCGCTGAGCCATCTCTCCAGCCCCTTAATTGCATGGCTTTTTGTGTGGCTGCTGGAGATGTGAATTCAGGTCCTCATGCTTGCACAGGAAGTGCTTTTAGCCAATGAGCTATCTCTGCAATCCCAGGAAATCTACTTTTGATCATAAAATAAGTTATAGCATTCTCTCTCCCAAGAGAGGATTAAATTATTCTAGTTAAAATATAGCTTGAAACGTGTTGGATAGCATGCAGTACGAAGGCCTAGTACAGGGAATATTAACAGATCAGTAAACTAGCTGTGTCTTAGGGATCCTGAGGCAATGCTATTAAAACTGCTTAAAGTGTGGTCTACTGGCCCATGGCATCAGCAGTGTCTGGGAGGATATTAGTATTGCAGTGCCTCGAAGCAACCCCACACCTCTCAAGCCAAGATGTGGCATTTTCAAGGCCAATCTTACTTGATAAGCAAGGAGAATTAGTCTTCCTCAGTAGATGGTAACAGAAATCAGACAAAGTGCAGAAAAGAACAAGAAGCAACAGGAAGAGTGACTGACTGTGTTCTAATAAACGGATTTAACGTAGCAGAAGAAAGAAAATGCCAGTAGAGGGCCTGAGCATGGAATAGACAGCATGTCCATTGAACAAAATTCTCAGTGTTTATTCTATCACAATTGGAATGTCATCGTCATTAGTACATGGCCCCTGCCCCTGCTCTACTTCATTAGTACATGGCCCCTGCCCCTGCTCTACTTCATTAGTACATGGCCCTGCCCCTGCTCTACTTCATTAGTACATGGCCCTGCCCCTGCTCTACTTCATTAGTACATGGCCCCTGCCCCTGCTCTACTTCATTAGTACGTGGCCCTGCCCCTGCTCTACGTCATTAGTACATGGCCCCTGCCCCTGCTCGACTTCATGCTCACCAAATAACTCGTGTCACATAAGTTGTTCGCCCTCTTTTTTAGGTTTTTTTTTTGTGTGTGTGTGTATGAGTGTGTTGCCTGCATGTGTGTAAGTGCACCCGTGTCATGCAGTGCTCATAGAGTTCAGTGGAGGGGACTGGATCCTCCGGACCTGAGTTCCAGATGGTTATTAGCTACCATATGGGTGCTGGAAACCAAACACAGGTCCTGTGCAAGAGCAGCCAGTGCTCTTAACTTCTAAACCATCTTTCCAACCCCTGTTCTGCCTCTTCAATTTGATCCTGGCAGAAGCTACGCACTGGTGAGCACTGGCATCATTAAGAAGGGAATGGGTTGGGACCCAAAGAAATGTGGTACCCACTTGAGCCTTGCAAATTCAAAACTTCAAAACAAAACCAAGTGCAAAATGAAAGGTACACAGAGTTCTGATTTGCTGAGGATGGCATCTGTGATACTTTTGGAAGAAAAGTCAACTATCTGATTCCCTTTCCAGTGAACTTAAACCTCATGGTGTTTGTGGTGGTTTGAATGTAAAATGCCCTCATAATTGTATCTGAACTGTTTGAACTTGGTTCTCAGCTGGTGGTGCTGTTTGAGAAGGTTGTGGAACCTTTAGAAGATGGAGCCTCACTCTAGGAAGCAGATCACTGTGGGTGGGCCTTGGGTTTTCATAGTCTGACCCCACTTCCTGTTTACACTCTGCTTTTTGACTGAAGATGCAATGTGACCAGATGTCCTCATGCTCCTGCCACCACACCTTCCCCAACATCCTGTCATGGATTTCCTGACATGATGAATGCTTCCTTTGAACTTCAACCCCAAACTAACCCTTAGTCCCTTATTTTTTGTTAGTTGTTTGCTCACGGCAATGAGAAAAATAACTAATATAATACTGAATTGTTATGTTAGCATGGATTCAAAAAGTTCAAAGCTCTGTAATCCACTGTGGTAGCCACCACTAACAGGCACATGCTTAAATGTGTATGAGTGTATTAGCCTGCATGTGTGTAAGGGCAACTGTATCATGCAATGCTGGAGGTCAGAAAAAGTCATTGGATCCCCATGGAACTGGAGTTATGGACAGTTGTTAGGCACCATGTGGGTGCTGGGAATCAAACCCTGGTCCTCTGCAAGAGCAGCCATGGTCTGAACCTATGAAGCATCTCTCCAGCCCTGCAGATGTTTAAGTTCTAGTGAACCAAAAATTCAATTAGATTAAGAAAGGATTCGGAAGCTCACATGAGAAGCCTTCTCCAGTTGATGAACTTCACCAAATCTCAGTGTCACCAAAATTAATAATGAAAGTAAGAGAACAGAATTAATCTATGATATTGTGTGTTCCTGCGTGCCTATGTGTGTGTGTGTGTGTGTGTGTGTGTGTGTGTGAGAGAGAGAGAGAGAGAGAGAGAGAGAGAGAGAGTGTTAGTTGGTGGAGGAATGAGGAAAGAGGTACAAAGAATTGAAAATCAAGGGAAAAAGAGGAAGAAAAAGAAAAAAAACGAAACAAAGGATGTACAGACAGACATACAGGTAGACAGACTCTCTCTCTCTCTCTCTCTTACAGTATATAAAAAAAGACTAAATAGGCAGGACCAAAAAAAGAAATGCTCCACAACACATTATAATTAAAGCATTTAGAACACAGAATAAATAAGGAGTATTAAAAGTCATGAGAGAGGAAGGTCAGTCAGTCACTTATAAAAGGAGGACCATTGGGCAGGAGAGATGTCCTAGGGGTTAAGAGCGCCGATTGCTCTTGCAGAGGACCCAGGTTCAATCCCCAGCACCCACATGACGGCTGAGAACCGTCTTTAACTCCAGTTCCAGGGGAATATGATGCCCTCTTCTGACCTCCACGGCACTGCACGACACAGTTGCACAGACCTGCATGCAGACAGTACATTCATACACATAAAAAAGAAATAAATAAAAATTAAAAAAAATAAGTAAAAGGAGGACCATCAGAGTAGCAGCAGGTGTGCTGGGCACAGTGGTTCACGCTTTTAATCTCAGTACTTAGTAAATGCAGAGGCAGGCAGATCTATGTGACACTGAGGTCAGTCTGCTCTACACAAGTTCTAGGCCATCTAGGACTACAGGGAAGCCCTGTCTCAAAAAAACAAAATAAAAAAAAATGACACCAGATTATTTGACAGAAACTTTTTCACTCAGAAGAGTTTGGAAAGATGTACAATTGTCATTCTGTTATGTCATTCTATTCTGAAAAGCAACTCATTCTATTATGCTCAGCAAAGCTCTCTGTAGAAACTGAAGGAAAAGCAGTGATTTCCCATGATAAAAACAGGTTAAAGAAAATATGACCACTAAGCCACCTCTACAGAGATACCAGAAAGAATATTCCAAACTGAAGAGAAGGATAAAAACACCCAAGAGGTAGGAAATAAATAATTTCAGAAGAGTTAATCAAAAGAGATATAAGAAGACTAAATGAAATAATACGATGCATGATATCAAGCTATACTGCAAAGGTATAGAAATAAACCCATCATGGTTCTGGAAGAAAAACAGACATTGATCAAGAGAATAGATTGAGAACCCAGGTATGTAGCCTCTGAAAAGCTATTCATGCTTCAATAGATTATCCTACATCCATGCACATACATGTAGCACAAAGTGGACTTAGTCGGTTAAAAACAAAGAGCACATGAAATTGGGAGGGAAAAGTGGTGAAAAGAGGAGGAATAGAGGGGAGAAGGAATGGAGGTTGGATAAGTGTGTTTAGTTCTATCATCCACAGAAGTTAGAAAACTAGTAAGGAGCCATGAAGGTGATTTCAAGGGCAAGGGGATGTAATGCAGGTGGTATGAGGAAAGGAGAATTATGGTGCAGGAAAGGCTAAATGGGGTGGGGGATGGGAGGGCAGGGAGAAGGAGGAAGGATGGGGAAGAAAAATACTATACAGAAACCTGCTGCTGTAGAAGTTTCCTAAAATATAAACATATATCAAAGGAGATCCATACATGTATGACATCCTTAGACAATAAACAGATTATCATAAAAGCCAAAAATAAATATATATATATATATATTATATATAAAATATATTATTATTATAAGATGAATAGAAGGCCAGGAAGTGTGGTTCACACCTTTAAACCCAGCACTCAGGAGGCAAAGGCAGGTGGATCTCTGTGAGTCCAAGGCAGCCTGGTCTACAGAGTGATTTCCAGGCCAACTGGGGCTAAAGAGAGATTCTGTCTCAAAAAGACAAAAAAAAATTTCAAAAAAAAAAAGAGAATAAGGTATTTAATTAGGTCCAAAGCTTTCCCTACAAGTTACTCAATTACGTATGGAAAAACAAAACTTTAACATAAATGAAACTAGTGAGCAAATATTCATCCAGTGTTTTGGGTGCCGTCACCACCACAGGGATGCGCCTTCTCACTGCATGCTTTAAAATACTTTATTTATTACTATTATTTAAATATGTGTGAACATATTGCCTGCATGTAGGTAGGTGTACCATGTCCTGAAATGCTTGCTGAAGCGAGAAGAGGGTGTTGGATTCCCTGGACTCCAACAGACAGTGGTTAGCTGCCATGTGGGTGTTGGGAACTGAACCCGGGTCTTCTGCAAGAGCACCAGTGCTCTTAACCACAAAGCCATCTCCCCAACCCTCTCACTGGATGTTTTAATGCAAATTTCCAGGTAGAGCTTCTGACTCGGTGCATCTGGATGGAGCTGAAAACCAGTATTTGTTATATGGAACACGAGCCACAGTCCACTGATGACTTGGATGTTTGACCACTCTTCAGGATTTGAACACAGTTACAATCATGCGCTTCTAGAAAGTTCCTCTGAATGTGGCATATAATATCCACATCTGAATCTTTTTGCAATTTGCAGAAATGCTTATCTACCCAGAAAGCCCCTTGCACATTTCCAGAACAACCCCTCCCAATGACCTTCCCCACCAGTAGTACACCGAAAGCATTTTTAGTTACCTTGAAGGGACTCTGTGTCTTTGGAATGCTGGGAGTATATCATCAGTTGAAGAAAATCCACTCTGCTGAAAGAAGAGAATTTTGAGAGGTGAGAAGTCAGTTTTGAGGTTGGGGTGAATCTCAAGGGCAACCCACTCTTCTGAGAAGTCTGGCAAGGATTACCAGAGTCGGTGGGAACAAAAGCATCCTCTGCAGCCTTTGGAGAAGATAATGTTTTCGTAGGTGAAAACTGGTTATGTATCTAGTGGCTTTTATTCTACACTGTCCTTGATCCTCAGTTTTCTGGCTTCTAAATAGAGTCCTGTTCAGCTTATTCCTATCTCATACCTGCTTGCCACTGAAGAAGTTCTGGAATCCAAAGTTTTGTCCTCCTGTCTTACTTATGAAGCAATGTCCTTATAGATTTCATCAGTAGGTTTTGGGAATCTTGAAATGTTCCACAATCCTGGGATTCTATGATCCTTAGTGACAGCTGGGACACCAGATCCTGCCTTTCTGACCTATGCTCTGGGGTTCCAACCCTATGCAGCAAAGCCTGAATACCCAGAGAAGTGGGGTGCTGACTCCAGGTCATGACCCGCTCTAATTAAATGTAGAGAAGCCAAGCAAGTTGGCATAGATTGTAATCCCAGTTCCTGAGGTGGGATGACTGAGAGCTGGAGGCAAAGCATCGGCTATAAAGCAACATTGTGTCTAAAAAACATGAAAACAAAAATAACGTAAACTAAAACTGCAAAGGTAGCCTGAAATGGCTTTCTTTTGGAAAATAGTTAAAATGATAGGCTTGTAAATGAAATTATTCCTTACCAATGTAAGGTCTGGTGAGTGAAAGCACCTGGAAAGTAATATTTATGCAGAATCACTATTTTTTTTTTGTCTTTTTGAGACAGGGTCTCCCTGCAGTCCCAGCTGTCCTGGAACTCACTCTGTAGACCAGGCTGGCCTTGAACTCACAGATCCCCTGCCTCTGCCTCCTGAGTGCTGGGATTAAAGGCATGCGCCACCATTATGCCTGGCCCTTGTCTACTCTTTTTAAGAGATTTATTTCAGCAAACTCTATGCCTAAGGCTTAGGGAACATTGCAGAGGGAGGGGTGGGAAGAATGCAAGAACTAGAGGGACAGGACACTGGTTACTAGTTAATGTATTGCAGACATGGCAGGGAAGCCACACCAATGCAATGCCATTGTATTATGAGATCTCCATAGTGACAAAACCAGTCGACATGCCAAGGTGTGCAGCAGAAACTCCACAGGGTCCCACCTCAAGATAAGAACTACAGGCAAGAAATAAATGCTGAGGGACGGAGAATCAGTTTTCTCCAGAGAATAGTTCCCTGAAGGGTTATCTAATCCCAAGTAGGCAGCTTAAACACAGTACATGCAAGCCAAGCGTCAATGAATGGATGAGTACATTAACTATCTATCTATCTATACCATCTATCATCTATATATCTACGATCTATCTATCTCTCATCTATTCTTAGTCTATGTATCTCTATCATCCCCCCTGTACATGCCTATTTCAATCATTCTATCATCCATGTATTTATCATCTATCATTTAATATATTTATCAATCTATGTACCTATCTACCTATCTATCTAAATGTATACATGTGCACATATCAGTAGTAATGAAAGAAATAGACCAGAAATGGAGAGACATTGTGTGGGGAGAGCATGGGACCAGTTGGAAAAAGACGAGAGGAATGGAAATAATGCAAACACATATTCATGTTTGAAATCTTCAGACATATAATTAAGTTTTTTTTAAAAACGAAGGGCTAGAGAGATGACCTAGCAGTTAAGAGCACTGTCTGCTCTTGCAAAGAACCTGGGTTTGATTTCCAGAACCCACTTTGTGGCTAACAAACATCTTTAACCCCAGTTCCAGGGGAATCTGATGCCTCCTTCTGACCCTGAGGGCACATAGGACGTCATGGGTGCACTTACACACATGTAGTCAATAACTCATGTACATAAAAAATAAAAATAAAATATTAAAAAGCCTGAGAACAGGTACTGGAAAAAAAGACCAATGATAGCAGGCACTGGAGAGGATATGAAGAAACCTCTGAAAAAAATTTATGTGTTTTTTGTGTATGTGTGAATATTCCTATGTGAGAATGCAGATTCCTTTAGAGAACAGAAGAGGGCATTGCATCCTCTGATGCTCTAGATATTGTGAGCTGTCTTATTTGGGTGTTGGGAAACAACCTGTTTGTCTATAAGAGCACTTTGTGATCTTAACTGCTGAGTCATCTTCTTCAGCACCTTGGTCTCATTTTACAATTTATGTTATTGCATACATAAAAATTGTACATATTAATAGGTTGCAATGTGATTTTGATATATGTATATATTTAATTGAGCTATTTTTTTCTAAGACACTCATCAGCTATAATAATGAAAACTTTCAAAATCCATTCCTTTAGCTTTTGGAATTAAGAAAAAGGACTACAATAAGCATGTAAGTATAAATGTTTCTTACACAACCAGCAAGAGAATGGCTGGATCAACTGATACTTCTATTTTTAACTTTTTGCTCAGTCTTTTTGCTCTGTTGTGAACTAAGGTCATGTAGCCCTTAATTCTTGAACAAATGAAACAATAATGATTGTACCAGAGCTCTCCTGATCAAATATCAAAGTCATAAATCCTGAGCTGGAGAGATGTCTAGCAGTTAAGAGCACTGGCTGCTCTTGCAGAAGACCTGAAATCGATTCCCAGCACCTAGGTGGCAGCTAACAACCATCTGTAACTCCAGTTCCAGTGAATCTGAAGCTGTCCTCTTTTGACCTCTGCAGGCATTACATGACATGGGTGCCCCTACCTACATACAGGCATACACATAAAAAGTCTTATCAATACACAACTTTAGAACAGGATTGAGCTGTTGAACCCTGGGTAACTTGGACCACTGTTTCTGGATGAAATGCTTTTGTACCATACACAAGGCCCTGGACCTTATCCGCAGGACTGAAACAATTACAAACATTAACTTCTTGAAGTATAGCCATACAGTTTTCCAAGATGCCTTAAACTAATTTATATACCCACCGACTGTATACAAGGGCTTGTTTGTCTGAGCTGTGGTAAAGCACTTATCTTAGAAACAGTCCATATTTCCTAATTGACATGCATACTGTTGATTTTAAATGCTCTCTGACTCATTTTATAATCTATTCCCAATCACTGCACTCTTCCTTCTCTTACACATATAAAATCCTCCTGTACTTAAGTTAGAATTTTCCATCTAACTTCTAAAGTACATGAAATATATATATATATATACATATATCATAGTATGTATATATATAAATATTAAATATCAACATATTATAAATAACTGAATAGTTGCAAGTGACCAAAAATTACCTTTTCTTTCTCTTTCAGGTGACTTTCTTTTATCTGTTCCACAGAAGTTTTAAAAAAATTCATAGCAGACTGGAGAGATAGCCTAGCGGTTAAGAGCACCGACGCTCTTGCAGAGGACCCGGGTTCGATCCCCAGCACCCACATGGCGGCTAAGAACCGTCTGTAACTCCAATTCCAGGAGAACTCCAGTTCCAGGGGAATCCGAGACCCTCTTCTGACCTCCGCGGCATTGCACGACACTGGTGCACAGACCTGCATGCAGACAGTACATTCATACAAAGATAAATAATAATAAAAAAATTAAAAAAAAATAAAAATGATAACAAAAAAATTCATAGCATCTTTTGGAAATAGAGTAACATTTAATGAGTTAAAAACTGGGGTCAGGAATGGAAAGAGCACTACAGGGAGAGAAAAGAAAGGGAAACCCAAGGTGAAAATGCAAAATGGACCTGGAACAGTTATATTTGTTCTGTCACTCAGAACAGTAAACGTTATTGGTATCTCAGCAAGTGTCATTCCCTATGTGATCTTGCTCAGGTTCTGGGCCACTGATTGGACAAGTCCTGTCCCATGTGAGGCCACCAGCATAGCACTGTTATGAATGACTCCCTCTGCTTAGCTTAGGGATCAGGGTTAAATGCCTTGAACTCTCCCTCTTTAACATGTTAGACTAAAAGGTCTCTTTGGATCCATCAGGTTAAGTTCAGGGCTGCAATGAATCATGATATTCAAGAAAGAGTTTTCAGAGCCAGAGAGATGGCTCAGTGGTAAGGCCTTGCAAATGTGACCCCAGAAGCCCCATTAAAATGCTCTGAAAACCATGAATTGGTTTAAGTGGTCTACTTACAATGTGTGTGAATTGGAGTTCACTAAAGTGTAGGCGCTGTGACAGTGGGACAGCAGAGTTTGGATGAGGGAGGGAGAATGAGTGGGTGGAAATGACTAAAATTCATTTTAAAGAGAAAAAAAGTAAAATATTCACGTACTCGCTGAGAGGAACAATGGATCAAAGAAATCATATTTTAGGAGTCTCTGAAGTTTTTGCACAAAGGGATCCTGTGGGTTGTTGAGGGAATCAATGTTGACTCCAAATGACGTGCCAGTGATCACATCCATGCTGTAGGCTCCAAAGATGCTGAGTAGAGAGACATGGGAGTTAACAACTGCATCCCCTGCTAGTTTTAATATACATGATATGTGAAGTGGGAGTAAATCCACATGTCCAGGCAACAGGCAGAGAGCCACATACTCCCAGACCCCCTGCTGTGAAGAGCCCAGGCTTCCATCTCACTGACTGGCAAGAAGTTTATCAGATGAGAGTCTAGAAGTTGTTCCTGTGCTGGGTAGGGGGATGGGACATGGGACACTGTGATGGTTAGTATAATTGTCAACTTGACAAAATTTATAATCACCTGGGAAGAGAATATCAGTGAGAATTTGTCTAAATTACCTTAGTATCTGGACATATCTGTGGGGGATTGCCTGGTCTGCACTGATGTCGCAAGACTGAGCTGTTGTACAGCAATTTCTCCTGAGATCAAACATTCCATCTTGGGAGAGAAGATCGTTAAGACTCAGGATATTTTTAAAGGAAGGTGAAAAGAGGGGGTGCAGACAGGGGAGGGAGTATAAACATGATTGTTTTCTATAAAGTACACAAAAAGTCTGTAAAAGCACACATGGAAACAAAACCCATGGAGTAAACAACTCGACAGCTTCAGGAAGTCTCTGAAACTGACCAGATCCACTAGGTTCCTCTACCCCCAAGATTATACAAGCAGCAAGGACTTCTGAGCCAAACTCTGGGACCAGCTGACCTGCCTAAAAAGGCAGATACCAGCTAAACTTCCTGGAAGACACAACCTCCCACCGCAGAGCTGCCTGCAAGCTGTGCAGGGAACTTCAAGTTTTCAGTTTTCACCAGCAAATACCCATGCTGGAGAGAGGCAGCTGTCTTTGAGTCATTTCTTTGTCAATAATTAATCCTTCAGCTATATTCCTGTAGATAACCTCCGTAAACTTTTTGGTCCACCGACTTGGACTTTGGTGGTGTCCTTACTTTGGGCCATCTTCAATTCCCTATGTGGGGTGGGTGAAGAGTTGTCTGCTTATGTCTGCTCAGCAGTAGTGTCCCATGACGCCAGCCCACTGTCAATAGCCCCATTCTCTGGGTTTCTGTCCTATACAAGATGAGTGGAAAAGCTGAGCTGAGTGTAAGCACACACGCATTCATTTTGCTCTGCCCCTGACCAGATGTGACCACTTGTTCAAGTGCCTACTTTTCATTCCCTGCAGTGATAGGCTACTACCTGGATTCTGAAATCTAATAAACTTTTCCTCTCAGTTCCTTCTGTCAGGGTGTTTTATGACAGCAGTGACTACAACAGGAAGCAAGATATGTTTATTATTAGACAGAAACCCATAAGCAGACCACCGTAGTGTAAGTGGAATGTGGAAATACGGTGATCCACCAGGAAAACATGGAGTAATTAAATCTTATGAGACTCAAAAGACAGGGCACCAAATCTGATTTGGGCTCCCCACTAGAGTTGGTGCCCAGGGCTGACTCATTTTCAATACAACCCAAAATAGCAGCTGTTCAGAGTTTCCAGAAGCACACCCAATGTTCAAGCTCCTGAAAGACCTGCTAATCCCAGCTGCATAATTCAAAAGACTTTATAGTTCACATAAACCATCTAATTGCAATACCCATAGCCTTACAAGGACTTCTATGTTTAATAATGTACAAAAAGTAGAAATTGTAGAAGATTCATTATACTTTTGTTATGTATTTGTGTATGTGTGTGTCTGTGTGAGTGTGTATGTGTCTGTGTGTGTATGTATATAGGTCAGAGGACAGCATTCACTGATCTGTGTGTGTGTGTGTGTGTGTGTGTGTGAGTGTGTGTGTGTGTGTGCATGTGGAGGTCAGAGGACAGCTTTCACTTATCAGTTCTGTCTTTCCACCTTGTGGTCCTGGAGATCAGATCCACGTCACAAGGCTTGGGAACAAGGGCCTTTACTCCCCTAGCCACTCTGCCAGCCCAAGGGAATATTTAGTATTTAACATTTCCCTGGTAGTCTCGGTAAGTCCAGGATCTAAACTGTTCTAAGTTCTGCATTGTAACTTTCCTGGTACACACAACCTCCTGATGCATACCAGTGCCTTCTCTACCCTCTATTCCTCACACTAACACATTTGATGAGTTCATGTTTTTTCTTCTATACTATTTTGTTTTCTAAAATATTCAGAATGACTGTTGAGTAGAGAAATCAATCATGGCTCCTGTGTACAGAGGTGAGGCCTTTTCTCCCCTGCACATTTCACCTTCTCCTGGTGACGCCCCTCTCGTGGGTGGCCCGTTGCGGGTATATTGTTATCACAAGGAGGTCTCCAGTTCCCTTTGATCTCAATCCCAGCCTCAGCCTGAGTTGTTGCAATCATTTATAACACTATACATCCCTCTCTTTTTCTGGTCTCTGCAGTAATTTAACAGTGGGAATTTCAGCTCCTCACTAGTGTGTCTGAGTCTTTCCTAACACCATTGATGTGGCTTGAATGTGAAGTCCACCCTGTAGGCTTCCTGGAAGAAGTGGGTCACAGTGGGCGGGTCTTGAAACTATGTAGCCTGGCCCCACTTCCTGTCCATTCTCTGCTTCCTGAGTAGAGATGAGCTGTGAACAGCTAGGCTTCTGCTCCTGGCATCATCATGCCTCCCTGCTTTGTGTCATGTCTGCCCGACTGGCATGGACTGAGCCCCTCTGCAACTGTGAGCCAAGATGAAGACTCTGTTCCTTTACTCTGTCAAGGTATTTCATAACAGCCACGGAAAGTGACTAAGAAGTCAGCTCAGCACCCTGGCACCTGCGCTGGTACTTACTCTTTCATGGTGATGGGCTCACCTTTCTCTGCTCCTGCCTCATGTTTTTCACCAATACTTCTGCATACTGGTTAATAATGGGGAGCACCTACACACACAAGGAAAACCATCCATGGTGAAATAAAGGGACTCAGTTCCCAGGGGACATGGGTTTCCCAAGGATGGAGCAAGAAGTCATAGGACCCCTGCTTGGCAAAGGATTGTGACCTTACTTTCTACCTGACCCCAGGTTTGTTCTTTATGTTTCCAGCTAAACGCTTATTATTTCATTACCTCCTTGAGCTTTCCACTGATGAAGGTTGGAGACAGCAACGTTCTTATTCTTTTCCATTCTTCATCCTGAGCTATGAAGATGGCAGATTTCATAAATCCCACTGGATCAAAACTCTAAAATCTCAAACAAAAGAGATTTTGTTGCCCTATATAATTTTAAAGAAAATTCTACAAGTATAAAATGTTATGTACATACCATTTATTTTAAAAGGATTTAGAACTGTCTGGTCAGGAAATATATGCTCAATGAATATTTATCTCAAGTAACTCACTTCCTCAGAGGGTAGAGGTGGCACCCAGATATGTCATGTTGCTTTAAGACTTTATTTTCTAAATTCTTTTTAGATACAAATATTCCACATGGCTGAAGAATCCTTATTCAGGAGAATGATAGAAGCAACCACAGACCTGATATAGTCTTCCTGACTGTGCCAAGTAGAAAAGAATTGTTGATAACAGTTTACTGCTGGAGACTGAGATGAATCAATTTATAATAAAACAGAGCAAAGGAGTTCTGAAAAGCAGTTGGGGGCCCAGATGGGGGATAGGCCGCTTGAAACAGTGGGCTCATCACAGACCCTGTTGATTGGAACACCAAGTGGGACACAGCTGCCAGTCCCTGAACTTCCCTTTTTATTTTATTTTTATTTTTATTTTTATTTTTTTCCCTTCTTTGTTCTATAGGAAAATCATCCTGGACAGTCTTCATTGATTGTTATCTGTCTTCCTCTAGTTATTGCCTGCTTTACTCAGGACCTAAGTGCACCTGTGATTGCTATCTGTCTTACCTGCTTTAACCAAGATTTACGTGTGCTTTCAGTGGTTAACTGCCTTCCCTCAAAGTTGTTTGCCACCCAAGGTTTAGCTATGAAGCCTTCTCCTCCATTCTGTCCGTACGAGGACACCTGGTTAATTTTTACTTTCCTTGAATCCTGGCCCTTTTGCACACACTTTCTGAGACTCCTGCTTTTGGCTATATAAACTTATAACAAAGAAAGAATAAATAAGGTTTGTAAAAGACAAGTCTCCCAGCAATGTGTCTGTTGGCACTCTTTGTGCTGCTTCTGGCTATGGATCCTGGGGAGCCAGGGGTGGGTCAGCCTTGGCAGGGGTCCCCGCAGGTTACCTTATAAATAGAGGCCAGTTCTGTATTTATACATTCATAGGATGTGCATCTTGATAAAATGGTAGCTTGATACAGTGATTTTTAAAAATACACTTGAAGGAATTTAATTTTTATTTTGAAGAAATTATGCAAATCTAAGTTACTTCTTTTGTCTTAATGTTTTCTTTAGGTTTAGATAGAAAAAGAAAGATGATCTAATTTGCAACCTTGGAACTGGCCTTAAGTCTTATACCTTTCATCTAAAAACAGGTTTTGGATAAGAAGAAATACTTCCACCATCTCTTCATGGTAAAACTTGGGGAATTTTGGAGAGAAGGAACATCCTCACTTGATGAGAAGAGTCTATTCCAAATGAGCCTTCAGGTGACAACACACTAGCTTATGAAACACTGAAGGTTTTTAGTGTGACAACAAGATCAGTTTAACCATTCCAGCTCGGCCATTGAGAGATAAATGAAAAATAAGCCAGCATGAATGTATAATAGCTGCAACTACATACTGGCAAGTGTGGAGGTGAGGTGAAGGTAGACTTGAGCTGCTCAGTGTGCAATGCAGGCAGGCGTTTCAGTATTATGCAGAACTCCATTAATATATGCAATTAATAGATAATGCGGTAGCAGGTCAAATCTGGCTAAACTGTGAAAGATTAAAGTTTGCATCTTTTAAAAGCAAATGTTCACTCTCTGGAAGTCAGAGAACAACCTTCTTATGTTGGTTTTCACCTTTCTACCATATACAAGCCAGGGTGTCTTGTTCACTGTCGTGTATGTCAGGCTGACCTGTGAAATTCTCATGTGTCTGCTTCACATTTCTCCACAGGGTGCACTGGATGTGGTGGCTTGAGTTAAAAATGTCTCCCCCAAGGCTCATATATTTAACCCATGATTCCTAGTTCGTGGTGCTATTTGGACATGTTATGACAGCATTAGGAGGTGGAGCCATGCTGGAGAAAGTCAGTCTTTGCAAGAGGGCTGTGAGTGGTTAGAACCTCACCCTGCTTCCTGTTCTATATCTATATAGATACAGGGAACCCTTGGTAGGAAAAGCCTCTGAATACATTATAATACACAGCTTCACCTCAGGAAACTATGGGACTTAGTATTCTGCATACAGAGAGGTGTATGATCATCTCGAATCTACCCAGTAGAAGTTTCTGGAATACTTACCCCCACATTTTCCCATATTTTTCATGACATTCCTTGTTAAAAATCCCAAAATCCATGGGAAGAGAAAAAAAGAAAACCCATTAATATTTTTAAACATTTATTTTTTATTCATTCATTCATTCATTCATTTATTCATTCATTGTGCCATGTGTATGTGTGCCAGTGTTACATCACAAAGTACTTGTGAAGAACATAGAACAACTGTGGTAGTTTTCTGCTTCCACCAGGGGATTCAAGGGAGCGGACTCAGCTTGTCAGGCTTGGTTTCCAGAGCCTTTCTTTCCTGAGTCACCTTGCTGGCCACCATTATTATTTTAAACATACTGCTCCTATCTTCCTGACTCTAACTGGGGCACAAATGATTTGAATCTTATGAAATGCAGCTTAATATCCATCATTGGCGGGGACAGGGACATTTTCTTTTTTTTATTTATTTAAAAATTTTTATTTTATTTTATTTATTTATTTTTTATTATTATTATTTGTTTATTATTAAGGGATTCTACAATATAATGACACAGTTGTTTGCAGATAACATTGATGTTACTCAGTTTGCCATACAATTAGGGAATTGGTGCATTTTGCAAGTATCTATGACCAAATTTTGAACAACCCAAGGTTCTCATAGTCCAGTTGGAGAAGCTTGTATGCACAGGCATGTTGATCAATTAGGAGTCCAGACTATATTACTGTAGTCTCATGATTCACCCCTATCTCTCTGCAGCCCTTACATTCTACCACGCCTCCTCTTCCGCAATTTGTTCTCTGGGCTTTGGGAAAGGGGCACAAGTGGGTGAGAAGAAAACAGTCTACTTTCTTTGGAGTTGTCATTTTGGACTCTAGTCTGTTCAGGTTGTTTCCCTTCATGGGTTGACAGCTTATCCAGTGATACCTTTTTAGTCATACTAACAAAGCACAAGCAATTGGATGTACAGGCATTTAAGCAGTACTAATTATTATGTCAAGCTAAGCTGTGAGCATAGACACAGATGCTTGGATGGTATGCTAATCCATGAACTGTGGTTTCTCTATAAAGGGTGACAAGTTCTTATTGTGGCTTATAACGTCTCCTAACCACTAGAGGACATAAACTTGTGGCATCCATTGTGAGTTATTCCTCCAAGGAGAGAGCTAATAGCCAATTAGATTTGGGATATATATAGACACATGGCTGCCACTGTTGCACAGTATCTCCAGGCTGTTAAGGTGTAGCTGATACTGATGGAGGAGTCTTGCTTGTCTCAGGGAGACCAATATTTTGCTGTATTGCTTTAGTGGCCTTTGGTAACACTCTCTGGCATTTCAGAGGCCAGTTGTATGCTAGCAAGTGACATCTCATTTTTTCATGCTCACACCAGGTCTTCGACAACAGGGACTTACTGCCTTTCTCCTTGCATATATCCCACTTATAGACAAAAGGCCTTTATAATTTGGGGGGGTGGGTTTGAATCCCCTAGCCAACATCTCCTAGGCAGAATAATTCATTGCTGATGTCAGAGCTTTCCTGTAGTAATATATTTTGCTTAATTCAGGGACATTTTCAATTATAGATGTCTGAGTAAAAAAGAGGGAGACTATAAGAGATACTTGAAATGGAGATCTTAAAGTCAATCTTTTATTTTCTCCTAATAGTGCACAGACAGGGCCACTTGCCCTTGACTATGTGGAACTCATAACGCCTCATCTTTCTTAAGTGTTTTTGATTCTACATATGTTGTTCCAAAAATCCTCAAACCTTCTGAATGAGAGCGAGGTGTGTAAGGAAATGGAAGCTCTAGGGGAGATCGTGAGATTCCCAGCGTTGTGCATGATTTCTTCTCTGTATTCAGCATCTTTTTCATTTACCTTATGAGGTATCTGTAGAACATAATGGAATTAGGAAAATTGATAAAGCTGGCAACTGTTTTAATTTGGAAGACTAGGGAACTCTCAGCCTCATGGCTGAGTGAGAAAGCAAGTAAGTAAAGAATGATGAGACCTTGCCTACCAGGGGTCCTGTTCAACATGGAAAGATGGGGAGAGCCCACCTCTGTGCAGAACACCACAAAGCAAATGGTTTTCACTTCTGACAGTCAAAAATCAAATTGCTAAGTTTCAGTTGTGTTGCTTTAAATTATGCAAATAAAAGGTTCCAAGATCATGACTGCATCTTGCTGAAATCTGGGCTGGTAAAAAAATTATCTTTTTTTTGTAGTCATGTATAACTAATTGAGTTTTGTGAATTTTATACAATGTATTTGGATTGAATTTAGATCCTCTCCATGTTCATATCCTTACTATCTCCACCCAATTATGTGTATTCTATTCTCTATGTATTTATATAATATTTGTATTATAATGTTCATATATATTACATATATCTATAATATTCATATATTATAATATTTATATATTATTATTTATAAATGTATATAATGACCCATAGAGTCAAACTTGTGCCCTCAATTCATTTTGATGTGGCACCATCCAATGGAGCCAGGTGAACCTTCCAAGGATCTCACCCTTAACTGAGACCAGAATCTACCCTTCTAGCAGATATGTGAAACAAAGACATTGAAATCTTGAGAGAGAAAGATCAATCACATATAAAGGCAGACCCATAAGAAAAGCAGCTGACAAGAACACAAGTTCTAGCCCAGGCTTCTCTACCCAGGAAAACTATGAGTTGTAATTGAAGGAGAAAGAAAAACTTTCCATGATAAAAACAGATTTAAGGAATTTATGTCCATGAAATATCTCTCTAGAAAGTATCTTTTGAGGCTCACAATTGTGGAGAGCAAGTCCTCAGCATGAGTGTTGATATACCAGAGACCTGAGCTGATCAACTCTGGGAAACTAGACACTCCAAACACTAACAATGAAATCCTAGGGAAACTTGATTTTGTTTTGGATAGGAGTTGTAAGTTGTTTCTGAAATTCTAAAACCTCAGAACCTCTGCCTAAGATCCGTCTGTTTTATTGGGTGGAACTAAGCCATACTCTGCAATCACAAGAATCAAAACAGCTCAGTTAACACTCACCTTGTGATAAGCAAGAGAGTTCCCAAGTAAGGCAGAGGACTGGGCCCAGGAATTCCCAACTTCTTAAAAATCCGATGTGTATGAGTTCCACATGTATAAGTGAAAGTGAAAGTTCAAAGGGATTGTCACTGTATTTTATGGAGGATTGCCAGTCATAGACACAGGAACTACAGCATTCAAACATGGAAATTACCAAACATGTGGGTGAAGAATAAGCACATAAACTCCAACCACGATAATTATCTTTGCTCTTCATTTCTCTCTCTGCCCACAGAGCTACAAAGGTTAGTTAAAAAGATAAGTGAGGGGCTGGTGAGATGACTCAGCAGTTAAGAGCACTGGCTGTTCTTGCAGAAGACCTGGGTTCAAATTCCAGCCCCACATGGTGACTAACAACCATCTCTAACTCCAGTTTCAGGGGATCTGATACCTTCTTCTGTCCTTCACAGGCACTGTATGACAGGGGTGCACTTACATCATGCAGGCATAACACTCATACACAGAAAATAAAAACAACTAAATTAAAACATTTTTTAAAAAGGTAAGTGATAATTACGGCTGGGTGAGGAAGAGGACACCTTACCTAGGATTTCTAGATCTACTGACTAGACTCCAGTGGATGAATTTGCATAGAAGGACAGGGCTTAACTTGGATGATGTAATGCATGAGTTCTGATGGAGGCTGGAGCATGGCGGTGGCTAAATTTGACCAGGAATCATTGTATGAAATGTACAAATGCTCAATAAAAAGGTAGCTGAAATCTTTGGGCTCTAAATCCTAAAGTGAGTTATTGATAAGTTCCCCAAGCTTAAGTTTGAACGTCCAATTAAGAGTCAGGCTAGAGTTCTTATACATCATTTCATTGTCTTGGGTTATTTAGAAAATTTACTGGATGCTAACATTTCTCCCCCTTCTGTTGACCGTTAGTGGGAGCAGCACCCACAGTTGTGTCTGAACATTCATCCTTCATCCTTGAGGGAGAGGAAGGTACTCCCATTTACTTACTCTAAAGTGCCTCTAAAATACTCTGTCTGAAATATTTTATTTCTTACTGGCTCATCCCTTTATCTATTTACACTAAAAGATTCACATAGCTTGAGTTCCGGGGAGTGCGAGGTGACATTTCCCACCCAGGTCCCTGGAGGGTGAGTGGGAATGAGGTGTCTGGGCATTTCTCCTATGGTGGAGATCCCCAAAGAGTGAAAGAGCCAGGCCATCTAGCACTTTCCAGCCTAAGTAGTCTGTAGTCTGGTGGGGGAGTACACTTGGTTATCTGCCTTAGCTGTTAGGGTCCCTGGCCTGGTGCTCTCCACTAGGGATCTGGTTATCTGAACAGCTTTGGGTGTAGTGTAGTTTCCGACTTAAGCTAAACTTACTTCAAATTTACACATATTTTCTAAACCTAAAGTTGCCTGAAATTCACACATCTTTTCTTCTTTTCTTTTTTAAAGCCAATTCTTTATTGAAGTTTGTGCATCGCATACAACATTTCTCAATCAAATTTAGACACACATCTTTTCTAATGCTAGTTATGTCCCTTATGCTTACTCATATTAACTCACAGCAATGGTTACAGCATAGACAAATTCCACAGAAACTGAAGCTAGACAAAATACCAGCCTAGAGAAGTATGTAGTAAGAAACCCTAGGCTTGTTTAAGGTGAGACTCTTGGTAGTTTGGACAGGCTCCAGGGAACGAACTTACAAATACAGGCATTTGGGGACACGGATCTGACTATATAAGCTTTAATATAAATATATATTATATTATGAAAAAATATGTAATTATGCAAATATGCTTCATATATATGAAATTTGATGGGGAGATAGTAAGGGGAATTCAGATATGGGAGGTGAATCTAAATAGGTTCAAAATCTATTCTATGAAAGTTGCAAAAATTCAATAAAAAAGGAGAAAAAAAGAATTTTTTTTGGCTATGGCCCCAGTTGGTTGGGTATCCCTAATGGTAAGGAATGCACTGCAGCAGGAGGGGGAAGTTTGCCTGAAGCTCAGCCTGAAGTGGAAGTGGGGTAAGGTTATAGAAACCTCAGAGAATCTCCTCCTCTAGCAAGGTTCCAGATCCTAAAGATCCCATTACTTCTCCAAACAGCACCACCAACTGGAGACCAAGTATTTACATAGATGAGTCTATGGGGGATATTTCCCATTGAAACCACAATACCCTTTAATTATGGAACTCAAGATAAATTCTCTTTCCTTTTATACCTTTGTGCCAGGAAGCTCAACACTGAAAAAAAAATATTCTGGGCTGGGTGGTTTTGATTGACATTCCTACTGGCATTTAGAAGGAAACTATTTAAAATCCAGTTTAACTTGAAGTTCCTGAATTTGAGGTTGCCAGTGGATTTCTCATCAGGGAAGAAATAATCCTATAATGATTCTGTTATTAGAATGAACTCAGGACTCACCTGGGCCTGTCAAGAAAGTGCAAACCATACTCAGGAAGTAGAGGAAGTTATCCTTTGCTATGTGTGGGCCCTGCTCCAGGATTTTATGTCAAAAAGTAAAAAAAAAATCTTATATGATATGTATAGTTATAGTCTCTGGGGATCATTAAAAAAAGAAAAGGGGCACCAGGCCAGGTGGCACCAGCACTAGAGGGCAGAAGCAGGCAGATCCCCTTGAGATTGAGGCTGGCTTGTTCAGTGAGTTCCAGGCCAGCTATGGCTACATGGAGACCCTGTCTCAAAAACAATCCCCCTAAAAAGGTGGTGGAGGGAAGATCTCTTTGCTGTCAGAGCATTTTTACAAAAGAGAGAATCACAAACTTTTGGTTAAAGCATCCCCTTTTTAATCAAGATACTCATTATTTTCAATCTGCTTGCAAGACAAGCATTTTTTTATTTTATTTTATTTTATTTTATTTTATTTTTTTTTTTTTGTCTTTTCGAGGCAGGGTCTCCCTGTAGTCCCAGCTGTCCTGGAACTCACTCTGTAGACCAGGCTGGCCTTGAACTCACAAAGATCCGCCTGCCTCTACCTCCCGAGTGCTAGGATTAAAGGCGTGCACCACCACCTTAAAGTAGCATATGCCAAAGCAGCTACATTGTGTGGCCTTGTGGTTACTGTCTTCCTGGGCAGCTTAAAATGAGAAGTTCTCCTTTGAGTATAAGATTAGAAAAACGCTATCCCAAGGTCCACAATCCTAACTATTGCTTCTGCATGCATTAACACTTACTATTAGGAGTGCACAAGGTTCTTATGAAACACACTCGCTAGTGCTTGATTCATCTACCACAGAGAACCAAGTACTACTGAGGTCATAGTTCACTAGTTCCACATCAGGTTAATTTTCTCCTTCAGTTCTAGAAAACTGATGGAATGAGGTTAAGCAAAGGCATAAAAGTCAGATCTCCTTTGCTCTGAAAATGCGTCATTAGAAGCAACGTTCTGCACATGGCAGCGGAGGAGTCAGGTTTGGAGAGGGCAGAGACTTCCAGAAAAGGGTTACAAAACAAAGGGGGATCTGTGCCTATCGTATGGCCTGGGATATGTTAGAGTTAAGGGCTAATCAAAGCACATTTTCCTGCAGTCTTACAGATACTAGCAAGTACTCCACTGTATGTCTGCAAACAAGCTTCCTGGGCAACCCACAACTTTGGGAAGGAAATGCTGAATCCCAGAATCATGACAACTCTGTCTCTGGCAACCAGTCTTCATAGCTGATTTGGGGCTCCCTGAGACTACATGGAAAGGTAAACAACCTCTCTGAATTTGTAGATAAACTCCTTAGGTGTCTGGATCAAGGGAGCATGATAGGCACATAGGAACTTAGAGACTCCGACGTACTGAGGTTTGTCCAGCCAACATACCTAAGGTGCCTTTCCTCCAGTGGTCCCGCATATCCTCTAGGTTCCTTCCTTACTTCCCCACAGTGCTAAATCCCCCTTCTTCCCATGCTCAGTGCCTTGAAGTAGGCTTCCTTAATTTTCTAAGTAGTTCAAAATTCTCCTCTCCCCTTGGGCCCCGATACACTCCCTCTGGCATTCAATAAACCTGTGGCTTTAAGGAAAGATCTTTATTGGTGCCTGCTATCATACCCAAGAACCTCTCAGGGTATACCAGGGGCATAGTTTAAATAGTGCAAAAGGTGGGAAGGGGAGCAGAGACCGCCAAGCACACAGAGGCAGTCCTACATGTCTCTGGCAGCAGAGTACACAGAGACAAGGAAAATGACATTAAAACCTCCTTTCATCCCCAGAATACAGAGACCCTGCAGAAGATGCCTCCCATCCTACAGGGTGACCAGTTATTTGCAACTGCTTCTGCAGAGTGCTGATTGATTAATCTAGGAAAAAAAAACCCAAGATAATCCCCAGGACACAATGATATCACTAAATCCTCTTGGCCACAAAAAGTGGAATTTAATGGAAAGGAAATCTTATTCACCCCCATGGAGTGTTCGCATAAGATCAACCAAGAGTAACCCCTTGGGTGTTTACAGCCTCCAACTCTTAAGCAACTGCAACTTTGTTTCCCTTTTGATAAGAGAAAAAAATAGCCAAATTCATGCCCCAAGTCTTGGAAGAGGGAGGAGAGGACAGGCACTCACAGGTAAAGGAAGACCAGGCTGGTAGCCAGCAGCTCCCAGGTTTCCACAGAGAAGTCAGGGATCAGGTCCAGTGCTGTTTCTTTAAGCAAGTCTCTCCTTTGACTTTTACTTTGAGCTGTGTGTGCATCTGCATGGAGGTCTGAGCCTGCTGAGCTAGCTGGCCTGCTCAGCTGTGATTCAGGGAGGCCGGCCTACAGTGTTTTAAGTGTTGAGAAAGGAGGTGGGGCAGCCAACAGAAACACCACCTTGCCCACCCACAGATCCAAGATTCAGTTGTACTGGCCACCTCTGCAGCTGGTAAAGAATCACAGATAGGCCTACTTTGATCTTTGAATTCATTTGGTAGAAATATCAATAAAGAATACGCCCTGTTTTTTCTTTGTGTCCAAAGGTTATCACTTCCAGCAGAAACTCCGGGGAAGGTTTTGGCCTCAGTTCTCCTCCAGCTTGTACACAGAGTTTACCAGTTCAGCTACTTCAACCAGCTTGCTGTCTTCACCTCCCTTGCTCTGGGATCCAAGCAGGCTGTCTCTGTCTGACATTGTGTACAGGGAGTCCACCTCTAGTCTTCCTGCTTGCTCAGCATGAAGTACGTACATGATCTATAGAGGATGGGTATTATTGTGCCCAAGGGCTTTAGGTCTCGGGCCTGTCCCAGACTCCTGAACTACTTCTATTCTTATGTCTTTTTCTTTCCTAATAAATTATTTTATTTGTATCACTATCTATGTAGCTCTAGTCCGATTCCAGGACAAAAGAACCTGGAAATCTCAGTGGGTGCCCTCTGGACTCTTCCATGACTATAATATCTAATTTTTGATAAAAGTGCTAGGATCACATGTTGAAGAAAAGATATCCACAAATAGAAAACTTCTGGCGTCTTAAGACACTTCCTTCCAGGATAGAATGTTCTAGCTCCTTGACAACCTAGGCAAGTGCTCTCCTTGGCCATCCATCTCAATGCTCACAGGATATTGCAGCTGTGGCCCCAGCTGGGTCTGGTGACAGACTTTGCCAGCATCTGCACCATGCTGGTTTCACAGGAATGGGCCACAGAGGCTGGCACCTGTATTTCAAGGCAAAGCTGGGAGGCCAGGTCAGAATCCCTGCAGACGGCTCCTGGAAGGGTCTGAAAGCAGAGCTGTAGTGGGGAGTCTGAGATGCCAGAGACGCCAGGGGTGTACAACCTCTGCAGAGGGAAGGCATGGCACGGCAATCAGAAAAGGGGCAGCATAGGTGCAGCCAGCAAGGCTGTGAGGACAGGGCTCTGCATGCTAGCATGTGACCAAATGGCAGACACGGAGCAGCAAGACTTGATTCCGAACAAAGACTCCGAATAACATAGAGGAGGAAATTCTCCAAGTGTAGACATAAGTGCAACACATAAGAGGAACCTCCCAGTAGACAGAGGGAAGCAGGAGAGAGGATAGCGAGCGGAGGTGTGAGAGACAGACAGACAGACAGAGAGAGAGAGAGAGAGAGAGAGAGAGATAAAGAGAGACATACTTATTTCAAAGTTTACCCATGGCACATCTCTGGAGTGTCTGAGATAACAGAATCCTACACAATGATATCTAAGTAAAGAAAAAGAAGCAAATTTGAATATGAACTTAAAGGTATGCATGGGAAACTGGTAGATACCCAGGAAAGGAGGACTGAAAATCCACTGAATTCTCCCACATACCAAAACCTTTCTTCATTTCACCAAGTAGCTAGAGTGATGCCGCCATTCCCATTTTATAGGTGTTAAAACTGAGTCTGGAGAACTCCCAATGGGTGTGTAATAGCATTTAAAAAGTTATTTATTTTATTTTATGTGTATAAGTGTTTTGCCTGCACGTATAGAAGTATACCATGTGCATACAGTGCTCTCTGAGGCCAGAAAGGGCACTGGGTCCCTTGGATCTGGAGTTATAGACAGTTGTTAGTTGCCATGTGGACACTGGGAACTGAACACTGCAATAGCAATGTTTGTGACTACAAAAATATTGCCTACAAAGGGACATTTTGAATTGCTCTAGTTGGGGCCCGGCATGTGGCTCAGTTGGTAGAGTGCTTACATGGCATGCACTAGGCTCCCAGTTTAATTCCTAGCACTAACCTGGGCTTTGGACACATGCCTAAAGACTCAATACTTTGGAGATGAAGGAGGAAGATCAAGAGTTCAAGGTGCTCCTCAGCTACATAATGAAATGGTGGCCCCCTCATGGGGATACATAAGCTGTGTCTCAATAAAAGGGCTCAGGAGATGGCTCAGTGTGAGAAGAGCCTACTGTGCAAGCCTGGAAACCTGAGTTCTGATTCTCAGAACCTTCATAAAAAGCCAGGCAAAGCAGTATATGCCTGTAGTCCCAGCCCCAGGGGCAGGGTTGAGACACACAGATTGCTGAAGCTCATTCACCAGTCATCTTAGCCTAATCAGTGAGTTTCATGTTGAATGAAATACCCTGTCTCATAAAATAAAGCAGTAGCGCTGCCTCAGCAGTTAAGAGCACTTGGAGTTTGGTTCCCAGTGCCCACACTGAGCAGCTGTTGCATAGACTTGTCCCCTGCCTGGCAAGCTACACTGGCCAGCTAGGAGCAGATGCCTTCTTCCTAAGTTTGGTTGTACCCATTTTCTCGGATCATCACAAAACTTTACTGCTGTTGCTCTGTAGGAAGGGAGGGGCAGAGGAGCCAGTCAAGCCTTCCAACCAACCAGTTGGCTGGAGTTGTACATCAGGGAGGGATGAAGGGTATAAGCAGGAAAAGTGAGAGAGAGAGCTGCCATGTTGTGCAGCTATGAGGAGGCACAGAGTCCATGCTGGGGTGAAGACTTTCCTGTGGAGAAGGTGCCCACATTTCTGTAAGGAACCCCTTCACCCATTGCTCTGATAGCAAGCCCAATAATTTATACTGGTTTAGAGCCTTTCAATGTTCTTCCACCATGGGACCAGAGCCCGTAGCTTCCCAGAACTGCAAGTCACCTGGGCTTGGTCCTAACAGCTGGTCAATACCCTGGGTCTTAGCCCTGGAAGGGAAGGGAAGGGAGAAGTACTGAAAAGCTGGAGAAAGAAAGAAAAGATAGGACAAGGAAAGGACGGACTCAAGAACAAGGCCGGGAGAAATTCCACGGAGGAATAACTCAACTTTTGACAACTTGGGGTGTTTATACTGGACCTTGGGGTGTGACTGGGGGTTGGGGATACAGGATTTTACATCATATACTCCAGATCACTACAGGAATGTGGCAATGCTTTGCCCAAAGCATCAAAGTCAGTGGCACCAGGCAGGTTCCAAAAAGCAAGCAGGAGATCAGCAGGACTTGGGCCTGAGGGCTGGGGGTTGCCAGCTGACTTCCTAAGTGCTTCTGCCGATCGGAATCCCCACACTGGTTCATGGTGAAATCATACCTCACTTTCTCCTGAGGGACTGAGGGGGGGGGCTGTAAATGGGCCTCCCAGAAGGAATTTTAGCAACAGCAGCTGACAACTGCTTGTAACTCCAGATCCAGGGGATCCAATGCCCTCTTCTGGCCTCAGTGGCACCTGTACACATGTGAAATACACATAAATAAAAAGTTAAAGAGCACTTTAAAAAAAAAGGCTGCCGGGCCTGATGGTGCATGCCTTTAATCCTAGCACTCAGGAGGCAGAGGCAGGTGGATCTTTGTGAGTTCAAGGCCAGCCTGGTCTACAGAGTGAGTTCCAGGACAGCTGGGGCTGAGAGTAGCAGAGGACAGACACTAATGTTGGTCTTGGGCCTCCCTATGTGTGGGTGCACAAGTGGACTTGCACCTGTAGCCACACCTACACACATATACACATGCACACACACATGCAATTTCCTGACGGGTCACTGTGGGAAAGAGGGAGATTCAAGACTGCAGCAGCAGATTTGAATGAGATTCATATTCTTGTCATGAGCATTCTCTCAGCAGATCCCACACGTGTCTTCTAAACTGAGTACACTCATCTTAGAGTGAAGTCATGGCAGTGCAGAGGGTGTTGTGCAGAAGCTCCTGTTCTGTGATTCTGACCAAAGAATTAGATAGAACACATCAAAATAAGGAAAGCACCGTGTCGGAGCTGCTGTCAACTTCACTAGCTCACCCAATATCAAAGTCTTTTTTTTTTTTTTTTTGTCTTTTCGAGACAGGGTCTCCCCATAGCCCCAGCTGTCCCAGAATTTGCTCTGTAGACGAGGCTGGCCTTGAACTCACAAAGATCCACCTGCTTCTGCCTCCCAACTGCTAGGATTAAAGGTGTGTGCCACCATACCCTACTTAACATCTTTTTAAAATATTGTTAAAGTATAAAAGCCAGGCTGGGGAAATGTCTGCATTTGTGAAGTGCTCACCTCACAAGCACAAGGGCCTGAGTTGGACCCCCAGAATCTAGGTAAAAACCCACACCTGCAACCCCAGTGATGTAGAGGCAGATGCAGGAGGACTCCCTGGGGCTTGCCAGCCTCCCAGCTTACCCTAATCAGGTGTTCCAGATCCAGTGTGTGGATAGTAGTGGGTAGGAGGGGGCGTGGCAACTGTAGAGGCTGAAGTGGAGGAAGGAAGGTGACAGAAAGTGGGGGGGGGTGGCACTGCTGGAACCCAAGGAACTAGCTGAGGGACGGAGGCTGCAGCCCCAGGGAGCAGAGAGTCATGGATGCAGAGACAGGAAAAGCACTCGCCACAGAGACAAAGGGAAAAGCAAATAGACAAACTGCTGCAGCTAGGATGGAGGGGTCTCCAGAGCTGGCAGTTCCACCAAGGGGCTCTGGATTGGGGCTTTATAAGGTCTTGGGGCCTCCAATTTTCTGACTCCCTTCCCTTCTCCCTCATTCCTGCTGACCTTGATGGTCGGCTTTTTATCCCTGCTATGACTGTTAGCAGTTATAACAGTTCTTCCAGCTGGGGGCCTTTATCAGTTCCAACAGTTGCAAAAGGACCTGGGGACAAGAAGGACCCTTTAAAGGGGGTCATCTCTACTTTCTGGATCAGCCTGAATTCCCATAACATCTCCCTCAACAGGAAGAGATGGGTACACTGAGAACTGAACTTCCTGTAGATGTATATAGGAAGATGTTATGTACCAGAAGTTCATCCTGATGACCTCTGTAGTCTCATCTACACATTCTGGAAGCCTTCGCTCCTATAACAATCTCACCTAAACAGATGACTGACAGGCAGTCATAGTACACAGATGAGTAACAGTCAGATACTATTCTGGTTGCAGACATACACAAAATAATAATTATAATGCATTAAACTAAAACTAAACATCGAGCTGTCAGAAACATACAGCCCTTATCATTACCTATCTTTTTCTGTCTTCCTAACAAGTTATAGTTTAATCTTAGATAACAGTAAAGGAAGCATTGGGCTCAGAAAGACAATTGCGTCACTGAACTTGCTACAGGTTTTAGAACAAAAACGTAGGGTCTGGAAATTTCAACAGAATGACCTGAGCCACCACCACAATATGCCAATTAAAGAAATGAGTAACAGTGAACCACAGAGTAAAGAAATGTAATCAATAGGGCCATGTTAGGCCAGAGGAAAGGGTTCATAGGCCTCAAGCCAATCACCAAGGGGGATTGTGCAGCAATTTCTTCCCAGATAATACCTTATACCTTGCAAGGAAGCTCCTTAAGACATAGGATGTTCTTAATTCCATCCTTTGGGGAAGCTCCTTAACACACATAATAAAGGAACACTCATTCTGTCTGAGATTCTGAAGCTCAGGAAGCAAACAACTCAAAGGCTTTAGGGAGTCCCTGAAACTGAGTGGATATAGTCATCATACCCCTCCCTCCCTAAGTGTAGAGGTAGTAAGGATTGCTGAGGGACTCTCTCAGACCAGGTGACCTGCATAGAAGATTCTCAGACAGGCAGAGCTGCCTAGATGTTCAGATCAGCAGAGCTGCCTGAAAGAGACTCTCCAACCTCTCTAACTGCCTGTGGGTTGTGCCATGTGTTCCCAGCGGCCACCCATGCTGGGGTGGGATTTGGGCGATGCAGTTGTCTCTGAGGCATTTCTGTTCCTGTAAGTAACCCCTCAGCCATTCTTCAGTGAGTAACACCAAGAAAACTGTTTCACCAAGTTGGCCTTAGGTTCCCTGTCTGGAGTGAGCTGATGTTTGTTCACATCTCTCCAAGAGTAGTGTTGTTAGATTTAGATCAGAGAAAGAATAGAGTTTAGATAAATGACCAGAGCCAGACCTTCCAGCAGCCTGAACTGCGTTTATTGAGGGAGGAGGTGGCAACAGCCTCTCCACAGGAGATGCAGACTATGCAGATGCTGGGGGATTGTTGTAGGTCTTACAGGCTGGAAATAAAGAGAACACACAGCTGTGGAGTCCAAGTTAAAGTGGTCTTGGGCCTTTTCCAGGAGGTGCTTGCTTGAACAAAACAGAGAAGCGGTGTCAGCTCCAGTGTGGCTAGTTGGGAACAGTGGCCCACAGGAACAGCAGAGGAACATCCTGGCAAGACTGGGTTGTCTGGCTTTTCTGCAGCTGGGGCACTTCATCAACTGTTATACAAGAAGGCTTTTTTTTTTCTTAATAACATACTTTTATTGATGTTTCGTGTATTTCATACATCATTTTTCAGTCCAATTTAGACACATTCCCCTTTCTCTGCCCCCCCACCTCAGTTCATGCATGTATTCTGCCATACATGTCCTGCATCTTTCTCTCAGTCTTTTTTTTTTCTTTTATTAGCATCCACAGATGAGGGATACCATTCATCGTTTGTTTTTCTGGGACTGTGTTACTTCACTCAGCATGATGTCCTCTAGCTCCAGCCATTTTCCTGCAAAACTCGTGATGTCATCTTTCTTTACTGCTGCATAGAACTCCATTGTGTAGATGTACCACATTTTCTCTATCCACTCGTCATTTGAGGGGCATTTAGGTTGGTTCCAGCTCCTTGTTATTGTGAAGAGAGCTGCAATAAACATGGCTGTGCATGTATCTCTGTAGTGGGGTGAGTCTTGAGGGTACATGTTCAGGAGTGGTATGGCTGGGTCAGGTGGCAAGTTCATTCCAAGTCTTCCAAGGGTTCTCCACACTGCTTGAGGCTTTAACATGATCTTTGAGATTGTGTATGTAGTATATGCATAGATGTGCATGTGTGTGCAGATGCACATAGCCTTGTACAAATCGGAGGTCAATGTGTCTTCCTCTCTTGTTCTCTGTCTCATATATTCATGTATATATGTATTGATATTCATGTATATATAATTATTATATTATTTATTTTCATATTTTGTGCATACATGTGTCAGCATGCATGTGGAGTTCAGAGAACAACTTGAGAGAGTTGGTTTGCACTTTCCATTGTGTGGGTCTTGGGGACTAAATTCAGGTTGTCAGGTTTGGTAAGCAAGTGCCTTTACCAGCTCATAGATCCTCTGTCTACATCGTCATTATTATTATTTCTGTTGAGACAAGGCTTCTCAGTGAACCTGGAGCTCACACATTGTCTAGACCACCTAGTCAGTGGTCCTCTGGAATTTTCCTGTTCCTGAAGTGTTGGGATTACAGGTGCACGCCACTACAGCAGGCCCACATAACAAGCCTCATTTGTTGGGTAGCTCACAATTGCTTTTAACATGAGCTCCAGTGTATCCAGTTCCTCTAGCCTCTGCAGGCCCCAGCACTCACAGGAACATATCCACATGCCGACACAACTACATACATGTAATTTTGTAATTTTTCTGTTAGGTAACACTTGAACTGAATGGGATAGCATGGAACTGTAACCCAAGCACTCGGTAGAAGGAAGCAGAATGATCAGGAGTCGGTGGCTACATAGTGAGCTCTAGGCCAGCCACCATATCAGACCAATCAGAGCTGACCAGACAAAACCAATAAAAATGAAGCGAACCAAACATAAAACAGGAAAAACAAAACCTCTCTTGTGACTTTGAGGAATCAGGTGACTTTTTAATCTTGCTGACAGTGGGAGTTGGTAAATACTTGAAAAAAAAAAACCCATGAGTGAAGAGTATTCATTACACCTTCATTTCTGACTTTTCTTCACAATTGAATTGGTTTCTGGGTAATAGAATGCAGCTTCACAGAAGAAGGCTCGACATCAAGCTCCGCTGATGCTCTCATCTCTTGACACCACCTTCAGAACAATGGGTTTCTCTGGTTGAAAAAATCCCTTCTTTTTCAATTTTAAAGGGACCTGCAATAGGTAAACAAGTACAATGAAAATCAAGCAACGGAATAATCACCAAACACAGAAGAACAAAGAACATTTAGGACAGAAATTCTTTACAATCACATTAAAACTACTTTTATCTTAGGTGTCACTTGCTCAGGTGCCATCTGGGTTTTTGTAAAACTTCAGCTCTGGGGCTCAAACTTGGGTCCTCACGCTTGCAAGGGAAGCACTTCACTGAACTATTACACCAGCCCCTGGCTTCTGACAATCTTTATACTTTGTGTAAAGCAAATGATACAGCAAGAAAACTGAAGGACTCTAAAATTTAGTAGAAGTCACAAAAGAAATTACTTGGCCAATAGAACAAATTAAAAGGTAAATAAGTAGGTACTTTCTCTGAAAATAGATCCCTTAACTAAAAAGCCAAACTCCCATGAATTATAATTTATTGATCAAGTTTCCTGACCTGAGTCTCCTTGCAAGGATGGAAGGAGAAGTTCTGCAGGGCTCTGACAAGAGCAAGTTTTATGTTCATGAGGGCAAACCTCATGCCAATGCAATTCCGGGGTCCATTCCCAAAGGGCAGGTACATGTAAGGATTGATGCTGTCCTTGTTCTTCTTGTTGAACCTGGAGCCACAACAAGAGATGAAGATTTATTAATGAACCCTAAAAACCAAACAAATACCTGTTTGACATTGTCATATGTCACAAACAGCAATAGATGGTATGTTGGGGGGGGCTGGTAGGGGAAATTCTACCTTTTAATTAAGTTTTTTGACTGTTTTTAAAAATATTTTATTTCTTATTTTTATTTTATGTGCATGAGCATATTGCCTGCGTGTATGTAAGTGCACCTGTGTCATGCAGTACCCATGGAGGTCAGAAGAGGGCAGTGGATCCCGTGGAACTGGAGTTACAGATGGCTGTTGGCCACCTTGTGAGTGCTGGGAAGATACCTGGATCTTCTGCAAGAGCAGCCAGTGCTAACTGCTGAGTCATCTCTCTAGCCCCCAACTGCTTCTTACTTGTTTCCAGTGTACTGTGATCACATTCCCCTTATGATCACATTCCCCTTGTGATCACATTCCACTTGTGAGTACAGTCCCTTTGTGAGCACAGTCCCCTTGTGATCTCGTTCTCCTTGTGAGCACAGTCCCCTTGTGATCTCGTTCTCCTTGTGAGCACAGTCCCCTTGTGATCTCGTTCTCCTTGTGAGCACAGTCCCCTTGTGATCTCGTTCTCCTTGTGAGCACAGTCCCCTTGTGATCTCGTTCTCCTTGTGAGCACAGTCCCCTTGTGATCTCGTTCTCCTTGTGAGCACAGTCCCCTTGTGATCTCGTTCTCCTTGTGAGCACAGTCCCCTTGTTTTTTTATTTTTTATTTTTAAAATATTTTTATTTTTTATGTGTATGAATGTACTGTCTGAATGTAGGTTTGTTCACCTGTGTCGTGCAATGCTGCAGAGGTCAGAAGAGGGTGTTGGATTCCCCTGGAACTGGAGTTAAAGATGGTTCTTAGCCACCACGTGGGCTCTGGGAATCAAACCGGGGTCCTCTGCAAGAGCAATTGGCACTCTTAACCGCTGAGCCATCCCTCTAGCCCCAAGCACAGTCCGCTGGTGAGCACAGTCCTCTCTTCCACCACCTTTTAATCCTTTCTTCTCAACCAGTTCTTTTCCTACTTGTATGTTTCTTTATGTAAGTCTTTTGCAGGTGGTCACAGCCATGTGTGTCCTATCCAGAAAGCCTATTTCACAGCGCTTCTCCCAATCTTCTGGCTCTAATAGTCTCTTACACCCTCTCTTTTAAATTATTCCCTGGACTTCGGATGGAGTGGCACACCGTGAATTGTAAGGTGCACATCTCTCCCTTTTCCTTTACCCTGGAGAAGCTTTTAGTCTTGTTGAGATATGGTGAATGCTCTTTGAAGGGAAAATCTCTCTCTCTCTCTCTCTCTCTCTCTCTCTCTCTCTCTCTCTCCTCTCTTTCTCTCTCCTCTCTTTCTCTCTCTTTTCTCTCTACCTTTTCTTGGTCTCCGTGTAGCCCAAGCTCACCTGGAACTCACTATTTAGACCAGTTGGCCTTGAACCCATGCCTGGGTTCAACCTGAAAAATGCATTTAGTCTGGTGATGTATGTGTTCATACTCTGAGCCATAAGAAATCAGTTCAGCAGTTAAGTGCAGTAGCGCATGAATTTCATCCTAGCACTTGGGAGGCAGAGGCAGTTGTTTTTCTGTGAGACCCAGGCCAGTCTGATGTACACTGCAAGTTCTAGGCCTGCCCGGGGTACACTACAGGGAAACTCTGTCTCAAAAACCCAAAAGAAAATGAAAAAGAAAAAAGAAATGAGATCAGTCTATCAAAGGAAAGTACACCCTTGCCCAAACGAACACTTCTTTTAGTCGCCTGCTCTGGGGTATGAGGATAAAATAATTGCCGCCATTGAAACTGAGATTGTTTTCCCTCCTCTCCATTATTTCCTTTTTTTCCTTTCTAGTCTCTCTCAAAAAAACCTGCTCCTCTTCCTTTCCATTTCCCACTTTCCTTTCTTACTTTTCCCCTCTCTACTCCTCTCTCCTTTTCTTTTATCCCCCCTCCCTCCTTTCCACCTTTTCTTTTCTTTCTCTCTTTCTTTCTCTACTTCTTCCTCTTCCCTTCTCCCTTCTATCTTCCTCTTTTCTTCTTCCTCCTCTTCCTTCTTGCTTTCCTTCTTCATAGTTTAAGTGAGATAATTTACAAAGATATGTACTGTTATTCTAGTATAATACCATCATTAATTTTGTCCATGTATTTCTTAGAGTATAAAATTCTGGAATGGCAGACACACATATTTCATCGGAATTTGGTAAAATATAAATGCTACATAAGAGAATAATATTGATTTTGGGAAAGTGATCATTGCAATATGGTTATGTATTTGGAAGTGTCTTTAATCTTTTGAAGAACATTCTAAAATATTTATAGCAGTGTGATTAACAAAAATGTGACAGTTGGGAGAGGTCTGTAGAAGCACAGGTATGAGTCAGCCTACACGTGTTGTTGGACACAGAGAGATGCATTAAAAGTGATATAGCTGTTTCTATGGATTTCCCTTGTGGATTTGTCAAATAGACTCTATAGTAGATATCCATTAATATTTTGATTTTCCAGTGTTTCTGGTAGTTCCTAATGCACAGTAAGTACATATTATCTTTTTCATTATTAAAAGAATCTAGCAAGAGTGCACTCAGTGGACTCTGTGTGTTTCAAGATACAGGAGGTGGACTGGAACTGGTGAGAGTGGAGGAACCCGGAAGTCATCTGGAGTTGGTCAGCTCTGATTGGCTCCCTCAGCAAATACCATGAATACAGCTAACAGTGGTGACAAGCATGTCCAACCAAGTTGGTCCCCCACATCAGGAAATTCAGTTAGAGGCCAATACGTGTCCAGATCCTAGGCCCTCTGACTTGTCAGCCTCTGTTCAAACTTCATTCTCTGTTTTGCTCACCAGTACAAGAAAAAGAAAGCAAGTATTTCCAAATTTAAAACTGTGATGAAAGCCTGACCTTGGCCACACATTTTCAGAAGAACCTGCTGGAGCCATCTATGAAGAATGTCTTAGACATCTAACCAGCAGGTGACTTGGCTTTGGAAGAGTCACCAATTATACAGTGTCCGAGGGACCTGGGCAGGATGACTGCCAGAGATGAAGCAGGACTTGGGGGTCTCAGCAAGGCCACTTTAACCACAAGGGAAGAATTCCAGGCCCTTGGCTGGATTACGCCAGCTGGGTGGCTGTCACAATTACACTCGAAGAGTGTAGACAAAGGGAAGATGGAAATGTTCCATAAAGCTGATGGGAACAGATAAAGGGAACAACACAGAATCTGAAAATGAAAGGCCTAAACATACAAAATAAGATAGGGCAAGGGAAATTGCAGCATAGGCTCCACTTGTCCTGAAAACTCGGAGAGACGGCTGGATAGATAGACAGATACATACAAAGGAGGACTGTTACTGCCACACTGTATCTACTACACTGAGAGACAGCACGTGGTGCTTGGACTAGTTTGGTTTGGTGGAGCGTCCCCCCCCCCATCCCTGTACCTTTCAGGGTGGAACTCCTCAGGCTCTGGCCAGAACTTTGGGTCTTTGTGAAGAGCAAACGTTGGTACCATCATCGTCATCCCTTTGGGAATGAACACCCCATTGATTTCCACGTCTTTCTTACAGATCCTCTCAAGTCTCCCACCAATTGGGTATAATCTGAGTGTTTCACTCACTACCATGTCCAGATACTCCATCTGTACCACAGCATCATAGGTGGCAGGTGCCTGAAAGAGAGAGAAAGATTTTCATAAATTAAGGTATGGAATTAAATTCCTGTGGTGTTGGGAGACAGCTCATACGATAAAGGATCTTGGCATTTTACAAAACTTTTAAATAGCTCACATAGTTTAATGGGCTCAATGTGCTGGTGAGAAGTAGAGGGTAACTGTGAAGTATGGGAGGCTTTTTGGAACATTCCAAACCCAGGACTCAAGTTCCTCAGCATTAGTGCACACTGATTTTGCTTTCTTAAGTGAAGAATGATGGCTAATACTTTATGACAATTACACTCAATGACACATGCCACACTAAGAATTACCTTTCAACAGAGACCACACATTTATGTGAAAGTCTGCAAAATATAGAAAGAAAGCAATTCCTGTTTCAGTTAGTTTAAAATATCATACATGGTCATTCTTTTTTTTTTTTTTTTTTTTTGGTGTTTCTGAGACAGGGTCTCCCTAAAGCCCCAGCTGCCCTAGGACTCACTATGTAGACCAACCTAACCTCAAATTCACAGCTCCACTTGCCACTGCCTCCCGAGTGCTGGGACTACAGGCATCCACCATCACACCCGGCAATGGTCACTCTTTTAATGGCTAATAAGATTTAGAAACATTAGCACGTATAAGTGTCTGTGGGGGAGAGCCTAATACTAGTTTTCTACTAAATAGTGTATTAACCTGACTCTGAATGACTTATTTATGCCTGTGGTGTAATACATTTCTCAACTCTCACTAGAGACTTTTCTTATGCAACAGAGTGTAATTAACACAGAAACCCACAACTAGCTAATGTGTAGAGAAAAAGAGTGCTTATCCCTGAATAGGGGGGTAAACTCATCTCTACACCTAGATCAAACTTCTGCCAACCAAGGCTCAGAGATCATTGGAGAAGAGTGAGGAGAAAGATTTTTTTGTGTGTATTTTTGAGACAGGGTCTCCCTTTAATCCCAGCTGGCCTGGAGCTCACTCTATAGACCAGGCTGACTTGAACCCACAGAGATCTGCCTGCCTCTGCCTCCCAAGTGCTAGGATTAAAGGCGTGTGCCACCACGCCCTGCTGAGGAAGACTTTTAAGAGCCAGAGGTGGTAGAATTTTCTGGACATCTGGTCAGTTACTTATATGAACTTGCAGCAATGGTGATGATGTGAACAAGTCCCACGTAAATTCAAACCAGAAAAAAAAAAATCCTAGCGTAGATACGAGGAAGTGGTAAGAAGCTGCAGCCCCACCTAAGGAAACTGAGTCAGCATCTGGCCACTAGGAAGTACAGAGTCTTTTCAAGCATGGGACTGTTGGTAGATGTACCAGGCTCCGGTGGATGGACCCTCATTGAAGAACATTTGGGGACACAAATTAGACTTCCTAGGCCTTATTTTATCACACACACACACACACACACACACACACACACACACACACACACAGGTACCTTAAATTAAGGAGCTTAAGAGGAGGTGGGGACAGAAGAAGGGATCTAATGCTATCAAATTATATTGTTTACACTAAATATGGCAAAATAGAGATCCAAGCCTTCGCTAGTCCAGTACTCTTTCAATTCTGGTAGAAGTTCCAATGAGAACAGGAACCATGACTCAGCCCTATTCTCCACTGTGGGGCCAACCTGCTGGTTGTTGGTTCAGGGCTCATTTATAGCCCTAGGTAGATGATAAACCAGCGACATCATCCCAGAGTCCAGGTAATCTCACGTTCCACAGCTTTCAGTTTAGGCAGAGTTGTGAAGACAGTGTGATCCAATGTGGATATTGTATGTTACACTGGATAGGCCGTCAAGAGTGTGGCTCATGACACGACCATCACAGCTTGGCTTCTTAAACTCTAGCTCTAGGTCTGGAATGTTAGAATGTGTGGGGCAGAGCAGAATCTACCTCCCCTGCCCGGCCCAGCCCAGCCCAGCAAGTTCACTTGGGCAACAACAAACCTAGCAACTTCAGCTTGGTAAATTTTTATGACAGATAGTGAATAAAGCTATATCAGCATTCTTCTCCAAAGACCGTATATTCCTGCAAGTAGCATCTGTCACGTATGTTGTGCCATTCATTGCTTTCTTCAGATTCTCACTGGATGTGATAAAGAACCATGCACATCAATGCTTCCCCTGTTCCCTCCCCTTCCAGGTACAATCCACTCACCTTATTGGGTAGAGCTGCATCAATCTCCTCATGTAGTTTCTTCTGGACATCAGGGTGAGTGGACAGTAAATACATAGCAAAAGAAATAGCACTGCTTGTAGTCTCATAACCAGCAAAAATAAAGAAAACTGACTGTGCCACGATCTCCAGGTCAGATAAACCTGGGGAAATGGCAAACATTTTCTTTTTAATCAATTTATTTATTTATTTATTTATTTATTTATTTATTTATTTATTTATGCATTGACACCAGACACCAGCATGCCTCAGTACACAGTTTGGAATTCAGAGGTAAGTTGTGGGTGTCAGTTTTCTCCTTCAACCATGTGGGTCACAGGAATGGAGCCTGCCCAAGAGACATATTTTAGGGGAAGGAGGTTTGTGTAGAGCACCATGGTTTGGATGATCTTTATTTGGACCCACTGCCACTGGGCAGACACCAAGTACTACACGTGGTACCTGCTCCGAATCTCAAAACAGTACAAAATGAGTATCTGGAAGGTCCTCAGAGCCCTGATTTGTTGATGATAACTTCTGTGATGCTTTAGGAGGAAAATCAACTATTGAATTATATTTCATGGTGAACATGAAACTCATGTTGCTTGTGATTTGAATGTGACATATCCTGTAATCTCATCTGTTTAAACTGAACCTTTAGAAGGTGAAACCTCACTGGAGAAAATGGGCTCTTGGCCTTAAGGCTGTAGAGCCTGGGTCCAGCTCCTGCTTACTGTCTGCTTCCTGACTAAGGATGCAAAGACAACTCTTCTTCTGCAGCCTTGCCCCAGGAATTGCCCCAAAATGAACAAATGATCTCTTTTAACTGAGGGCCAAATTAACCTTTCCTTTGTTAAATTTGTCCTGGATAGGTCTTTGCTCCTCAGCATTTAGAAGACTAACTAGTATGATATTGAATTGATTCAGAGGTCAGGGCTCCGCTTTCCACTGGTAACCACTGGTATACAGGCAGATGCTTAAGTTTTAATGAATCAAAATTCAATTAGATTAAGAAACTTAATTAACCAACACTCATGAGGCTTAAGTTTTAATGAATCAAAATTCAATTAGATTAAGAAACTTAATTAACCAACACTCATGAGGCAGAGACAGTCAGATCTCCCTGAGTTCAAGGCCAGCCTGGTCTACATAGTAAGTTCCAGACGAGCTGGGGACACAGGGAGACCCTCTCTCAAAAAGATGGAATAAAAAGAACAAGGAGCTCACATGAAAGGACTTCTCCAGTTGACAGAGAGGCAAAATAAGTACTAAAAGAGAACATGCATAAGATCATGATAGAGAGAGTGAGCTAGTGAGAGAAAGAGAAAAGGAGAAAGTTGGAGAGAAGGAAGAGAGAGCAAGAAGGAACAAAGGAAGGGAAGGAATAAGAAGATAAAACGAAACCAAAGGATGGATAGGCAGACATACTGTCACTCCTTACAATGAAAGGCCCATTCCTTACTGCATAAGACAGGATGGAATTAGAAAGTCAGCCTTCTGGGAGGTAGAGGTGGGTGGATCTCTGTGAGTTCAAGGCCAGCCTGGTCTACAGAGCGAGCTCCAGGACAGCTGGTACTAAAAGGGAGACCCTGNTGGTTTGGATGATCTTTATTTGGACCCACTGCCACTGGGCAGACACCAAGTACTACACGTGGTACCTGCTCCGAATCTCAAAACAGTACAAAATGAGTATCTGGAAGGTCCTCAGAGCCCTGATTTGTTGATGATAACTTCTGTGATGCTTTAGGAGGAAAATCAACTATTGAATTATATTTCATGGTGAACATGAAACTCATGTTGCTTGTGATTTGAATGTGACATATCCTGTAATCTCATCTGTTTAAACTGAACCTTTAGAAGGTGAAACCTCACTGGAGAAAATGGGCTCTTGGCCTTAAGGCTGTAGAGCCTGGGTCCAGCTCCTGCTTACTGTCTGCTTCCTGACTAAGGATGCAAAGACAACTCTTCTTCTGCAGCCTTGCCCCAGGAATTGCCCCAAAATGAACAAATGATCTCTTTTAACTGAGGGCCAAATTAACCTTTCCTTTGTTAAATTTGTCCTGGATAGGTCTTTGCTCCTCAGCATTTAGAAGACTAACTAGTATGATATTGAATTGATTCAGAGGTCAGGGCTCCGCTTTCCACTGGTAACCACTGGTATACAGGCAGATGCTTAAGTTTTAATGAATCAAAATTCAATTAGATTAAGAAACTTAATTAACCAACACTCATGAGGCTTAAGTTTTAATGAATCAAAATTCAATTAGATTAAGAAACTTAATTAACCAACACTCATGAGGCAGAGACAGTCAGATCTCCCTGAGTTCAAGGCCAGCCTGGTCTACATAGTAAGTTCCAGACGAGCTGGGGACACAGGGAGACCCTCTCTCAAAAAGATGGAATAAAAAGAACAAGGAGCTCACATGAAAGGACTTCTCCAGTTGACAGAGAGGCAAAATAAGTACTAAAAGAGAACATGCATAAGATCATGATAGAGAGAGTGAGCTAGTGAGAGAAAGAGAAAAGGAGAAAGTTGGAGAGAAGGAAGAGAGAGCAAGAAGGAACAAAGGAAGGGAAGGAATAAGAAGATAAAACGAAACCAAAGGATGGATAGGCAGACATACTGTCACTCCTTACAATGAAAGGCCCATTCCTTACTGCATAAGACAGGATGGAATTAGAAAGTCAGCCTTCTGGGAGGTAGAGGTGGGTGGATCTCTGTGAGTTCAAGGCCAGCCTGGTCTACAGAGCGAGCTCCAGGACAGCTGGTACTAAAAGGGAGACCCTGCCTCAGAAAATACCAAAAAAAGAAAAAAAAAGAAAGTCAGCCTTCAACTATCAGAGAAACAAATGTTTCCTTAAAACCCATCCCAGATGGTGAAACCAGTAGGTGAAAAAATATTCAAAGGAACAAGGTATTTGCCTAATGCCAAAGACCTTACTTACTAGTTACTTGTTAATTACAAATGGAAAGGCAAAACTTTTAAATTAAGCTAGTGGGCAACCATTCTCCCAGTATTTCCAGTGACTGTCACTACTGTGGGGATGCACCCACTCGCTAGATATCTAGATGCAAATTTCCAGGCAGAGGTTCTGACTCAGTGGGTCTAGCTGAGGGTAAGAATGAGTATTTGTTGTGCAGTACGTGATCACAGAGCACTGATGACCTCTTCTGAAATACATATTTATGGCTGCCCTGTGTTCAGGCTTTGAGTACAACCACAATCATGTTTTTCTGGAAAGCTCTGCCAAATGCTGCATGTAAGAGCCACATCATGGCTCTCTGCACTTTGAAGAAGTGCTTATATACTTGGAAAGCCCTGCACATTTCCAAAACAAAACTCACCCTCCCTCACAGCTTCCCCATCAGAAGACGTGAATCATTCTTGGTTACCTTGAAGAGACTCTGTGGATTTAGAATTCTGGGCATTTATCATCAGCTGAAGAAAATCCACTCGTTGCTAAAAGAAGAGAATTTTGAAAGGTGTAAGGTCAACTGTGAGGTCAGGGCGAATCTCAGGGGCAGAAATTGCCAGTCTTCTGAGAATATGGCTTATTTAAATTGGGAAGGCTGTCTAGGGCTATTGGGATCGGTGGTGAACAGAAATGCCCTTCTATAGACTTTTGCTGTAGAACATATGCTTTTCTAAGGGGAAACCTGCTATTCCAGCTCCCAATGGCTTTTCATCTTTACTGCTAGATCCTGAGTTCTCTGGCTTCTGAACACAGAATCCTGATCAGCTTCTTCTGCTCATACCTCTTTGCCACTGAAGGTCTGGACATCAATCTTGTGTCCTCCTGTCTTAATCACAAACCAGTGTCCTTGGAGTTGAATTTCTTGCCATTTCTAGATCTTATCAGTACATTTCTGGTATCTTACAATGTTGGTCAATCCTGAGTTTCTCTGATTCCTAGTGACACCTGGGGTATACAGCTCTGTTTCTCTGACCTCTGGACTTCCCTCCTCTGGAGTATGTATGTATGTATGTATGTATGTATGTATGTATGTGTGCTACTGCATGTAGCAAAGCCTGAATGGCCAGACAAAGTCTATGCAGACTGCAGGTCACCAGGAGCCCAAATTTCATAGAGACCATCCAATTAGGTTGGCATACACTTGTAGTCCCAGCTCCTGAGGCAGGATGACTGAGAAAACTGGAGACAAGCCTGGCTGACATAGGGAGATTGTGCCTCAAAAGCGAACCAAACAAACCCCAGACAAACAATAAGAAGACCCAAGAAACTCCAAACTTAAACATAAAAAAGTAGACTGCACTACACCAGGAGGTCCAAAATTACTTTATTTTGGAAAATGTGTAAAATATTTAACTTGAAAATTAAATTATTCCTTCCCAGTATAAGGTTTGGTGTTATTTTTAAGTAGGATTATTATCTTTTTAATGATAGTGATATGGTAATTTTTTGTGGTAACTTTTATATACCATTTAAAAATAGTTTTTTTTGTGTGTGTCTGTGTGTGTAGTACTCATTGAGGCCAGAAGAGGGCATGGCATCAACTGAAATTGAATTTATAAGATGTTGTGTTCCACCTAATATGGGCAGTGAGGACGAAACTCTGCTCTTCTGCAAGAGCAGTCTGACCTCTTAACTGCTGAGCCATGTCTGCAGCACCCTTGCCTCATTGTTTAAAATATCTATTTTAAGTCATCCTTAAAATACAAAGGGAGCATATATACATATATCAACATATTATCAATAAGTTAATATTCTCAAGTGACCAGATATTACCTTTTTTTTCTCTTGCAGGCGACTTTCTTTCATCCGTTCTACAGAAGTTTTGAAAAAATTCATAACATCTCTAGGAAACAGGCTGATATTTAATGCCTCATAAATTGGGGAAAGGAATGGAAAGAGTACTACAGGGGAAAGAAAAAGAAAGGGAGCCATGGTGAGAATACAGAGCTTACCTGCAACAGTTACATTTACTTCCCCACTCAGAACAATAGAAGACATTGGTATGTCATCAAGAGCCGTCCCCTCTGGGAATCTTGCTCTGGTCACTGTCTGGACAAGGGCTTGTCACATGTATGACAACCAACAGAGCAATGTTATCATCAGCTCATTCTGCATAGCTGTAATAGGGTTAAATTCCTTGACCTCTCACCCTTTTACATGTTGGACTAAAGTCTCTTTGGATCAATCAGACTTTAGTCCAGGGCTGCAATCAATCATGGTATTCAAGACATGGTTCAGAGACGGACAGATGGCTTAATAGGTAAAGCATTTTCCTTTTAAGTGTGAAAATCCAACTTCGGATCCTCAGAACCCATATTAAAAGCTAAGCACAGTGGCTTGTGCGGGGACTCAGCAATAGAGAGATGAGAGGTGAAGACAGAAAACCCTTGGAAGCTGGCTGGCCGCTCATCTAGAGTACTGTCTGGAGTTCAGACCAGTGAGAAAGCCTATCTCAGACAAGAAGTGGAAGAAACCTGAAGAATGACACGTGAAGTTGTCCTCTTACCTACACATACATGCAAGTATGCATCCATGCACACGCATACTCACATAAGTGCTCCCACACATTCATGAACATGCACATACACATGCTCATTCTCTCACACACACATCCAGACACAACCACACCCCCATCTTCACTACACAAATAACAGAGTCTACATTCCTTAACTACCAAGGAATGAAATCAGAAATCAATAATGGAAGAGAGGTTGTGAAGTGAATTAATATGCAAATTAATCGTGGTTACACTCTACAATAACCAGGGGGTCAAAAAAGAATGATGATAAATGGCATTTCCAAATTGTTTTGAAATGAAAAAAGCAAAATTCACAAAACAAACCACTGATAGGGTCTGAAAGGGTAAAAACACTTGCTGTGCAAATTGAAGACCTAAGTTTGATCACTGGAGTCCACAGTGGAAGGAGCCAGCTGTTTCCTGAAAGTGATTCCTCTAATGTCCACATATGCACCTCTATGTACACACACATTAATAATAATAGTAGTAGTAATAGTAATGCTAATAATAATAATAATAATAGGCACCCCTCCCTTTCTCCTCAAAACCAAAGCAAGTTATAAGATGGTGTGCTGGTTAGCTTTTGTGAACTTGACACAAACTAGAATCACTAAGGAACAGAGAACAGCAACTGAGGAATTCCCTCCATCATACTGGCCTGAGGATACGCTGTGGACATTTTCTTGATTGCTGAGTGATGTTGGAGGCCCAGCCCACTGTCGGCGGTGCCAACCCTCGCAGGTGGGCATGGGTTGAAGAAGAAAAGTAGTTGTACAAGCCGGGGGGAGCCAGCCAGTAAGCAGCTTTCCTCCATAGTCTCTGCTTCAGTTCCTGCCTTAGTTTCTCTAAATCATGGACTATAAAGTGGAGGGTGAAATAAACCACTTGGTCAGAGCCTTTCATCAAAACAACAGAAACCAAACTAGGACAGATGGAGAGAAAACAATATTCCCAGAGAAATTTATAGATGTTGTATAAAAAATGATCTCATAGCTGGGCGTGGTGGAGTACGCCTTTAATCCTAGCACTCGGGAGGCAGAGGCAGGCGGATCTTTGTGAGTTCAAGGCCAGCCTGGTCTACAGAGTGAGTTCCAGGACAGCTGGGGCTACAGGGAGACCCTGTCTCGAATAGACAAAAACAAATGATCTCATATAAATGATAAAACTTTATACCAGATACCAGTAGGACCGCAGGGCAAAATATAGTTAAGGTGAAAGGAAAGGAGTGAATATCAAAGACTAATATGGAAACTAAGGTTCTATAAACTAAAAGTCACAGAGGAAATCAATGAAAACAAAAGGTGTGCCTTTGAAAACATCATCAGAATTGGCAAAATATTACTTGGGACTGTCTTAGAAGTAAAGAGATGACTAAGAATACTAGTGCACATACTGAAAATGACAGGGTATGATGATATTGTTATTAAAATTACAAGGAAATAGAAGGGAATTCTATTAACTATTGGATTGTTAGAATGACTGCTTCAGTTCCATGACTTGGCTACAATGTACAAATTCCCAGGAATATACAAACTGCAGAAACAAACTGAACAAGGTATTTTCAAACTGTGACACATAGACCCTGTGACAGCTAACAAGAGTGAATTCGTGATTAAAAAGCCTCTATCCACAAGAAATCTCAAGACCAGAAATTTTCAGTGGTCAGTTCCACCAAATATCTAAAAAATAATGCCATTTATTCCTAAACAGTTTCAAAATATAGGCAAGTGGACCTCCCCCCAGCCAATGTCTGTATGATGAACAGTGACCTACTACCAAGATCGTACAGATATATCACAGGAAAAGAAAACTGCAGACTAGCATATCTCCATACATAAGCGTGCAAAATTCTCAAAAAATGTAAATATGCTGAATCAAACAATTATAAGAAGATTATATTACCATAACATAGTAAGATTTATTGGAACTATGCTCTGTTGCATCATACAGAATATCAACATAAATGCAATGAGCCAAACAAATTAGTAGATGCAAATTTTCATGTGTTATTGCATTTATTGACTTATGTATATTTTTCTATGTTATTTCCAAATCATATTTCAGGATTCACATTTTTCCATTTTGATTTTATATTACTCTGAAATATGCATACATACCCTCTACCCATATACCAAAATTCTAAAGTCTGAAAATAAGTGGTAGGTTAATTCCAGAACCTGATAAGGGATTCACAATATAAGAGCACAAGTTGTCTTCAGATTACAGGGAATATAACACTAACATTGCTCAGTTTGCCTTACAACTAGTTACTTGGTACAAGCATCCACAGATGAGAGATACTATTCATCCCTTGTTTTTCTGGGACTGTGTTACTTCACTTAACATAATATCTTCTAGTTCCATCCATTTATCTGCAAAGTTCATGATGCCATCTTTCTTTACCACTGCATAGAACTCCATTGTGTACATGTACCACATTTTCTCTATCCACTATTGGATATCTATCCATTATTGGAGGGAGTGAGATGATATCTTAAAGTGGTTTTAATTTGCATTTCCTTAATTATTAGCGATGGTGAACACTTTTTAAGATTTTTTCAGCCATCTTTATTTCCTCACTTGTGAAGTCTCTGTTCAGCTCTTTACTCCATCTCTTGAGTGAGTCATTTGTTATCTTAGTTCTTTGTTTTTTGAGTAGTTTATATATTCTGGATGTTAATGCTCTGTTAGATGTATCACGGGTGAAGGTTTCCTCCTACTCTGTGGGTTTTCTCTTCACTTCCTTGATTGTTTCTTTCACTGTACAGAAGCTTTTGACTTTAATGAGGTCCCACTTGTCAATTGTCGAACTTATTTCCTGAGCAGCTGCTGTCTGATTTAGAAAGTCTTTTCCTACACCTATGTCTTGTAGGTGGTTGCCAACTTTTTCTTCTTTCAGAGGTTTGGGTTTCACATGGAGGACTTTGATCCATTTGGAGTTTATTTTTGTACAGGGCGAAAGGTAGGGGTTTAATTTTATTCTTCTACAAGTGGTGATCCAGTTCTGCCACCACCATTTACAGAAGATGCTGTCTTTCCTCCATTGAGTCTTCTTGGCCCCTTTGTCAAATATGAAGTGACTGAAATTGTATGTGCACAAGCTTGGATTTCAGTTTTGTTCCATTTGTGTACAGGTCTGTTTTTGTGTCAGTACCAACCTGTTTTTATGACTGTAGCCCTGTAGTATAGCTTGAAGTCTGGTATAGAAATTCCCCCCTGTATTGCTATTTTTGCTCAGGGTTGCTTTGGATATTCAGGGTCTTTTCTTTTTCTCTATCAAATTAAGTATTTTTTTCCAAGCCTGTGAAGAAACTCTTGGGGATTTTAATTGAGATTGCATTGAATCTGTATATTAATTTGGGTAGAATGGACATTTTTAATTCATTAATTTTTCCAATCCATGAGCATGGGAAGTCTTTCCATCTTCTGGTATCTTCTTTAATCCCTTTCTTCAGGGTTTTTAAATTTTTTGTTGTAGAGATCTTTGGTGTCTTTGGTTAGGTTTGTTCCTAGGTATTTTATTGTTTTGGAGGCTATTGAGTGTGGGAAGGACTCCTTGTATTCATTCTTTAGTTGCTTGTTGTTGGTGTATAAAAGGCTACCGATTTTTCTCCATTAATTTTGTATCTCCCCATTTTACTGAAGTCTTAATCATTTCTAGGAATTTTCTGGTGGAGTTTTTAGCATCCCTTAGGTAAACTATCATATCATCTGCAAAAAAGGGATAGCTTGACTTCCTCTTTTCCAATTAGTACTCCTTTAATGTACTTTTCTTGCCTTATTGGCCTAGCAAGCATTTCAAGCACTATGTTGAAGAGGAGTGGGGGCAGCCTTGCTGAGTTCCTACCTTTAAGGGGAATGCTTCTAACTTTTCTCCATTTAGGATGATGTTGGGTATGGGTTTCTTTATAAACATTTTTTAAATTATTTTATTTATTCTTGTATGTGTATGAATGTACTGTCTGCATGTAGGTTTGTGCACCTGTGTCATGCAATGCTACGGAAGTCAGAAGAGGGTGTTGAATTCCCCTGGAACTGGAGTTAAAGACAGTTCTCAGCCACCATGGGGGTGCTGGGGACTGAACCCAGGTCCTCTGCAAGAGCAGTCGGCACTCTTAACTGCTAGGCCATCTCTCCAGCCCTGTGGCTATGGGTTTCTTGTATATGGCTTTGATTATGTTGAGGAATGATCCCATAGGTTTTGTTATGCTGTATTGTCATTGTTGTTTAGTTCCAGGAATGTTTTTATTTCTTTCTTTATTTCTTCCTTGACCCATTCATTATTCAGGGGTGTGTTGTTTAGTCTCCATGTGTTCTTGTAGATAGTAGGGTTTATCCTGGTGTTAATATTGAGCTTTATTTTGCTGTGGTCTGATATAATGCATGAAATTATTTCAATCTTTTTGTATTTGTTGGGATTTTTTTCTGTGTCTCAGTTTATGGTCAATATTGGAGAATGTTTTGTGGGGGGCTGAGTAGAAAGTGTATTCTTGTGAGTTTGGCTGGAATATTTGGTAGATGTCTGTGAGGTCCATTTGGTGTATCGTATTGTTCACTTCAGATGTCTCTTTGTTTATTCCTTGTCTGGTTGACCTGTCCAAAGGGCTCAGTGGGGTATTGAAGTCCCCTAATGTGAGTGTGCTGGTGTTAATCTGTGCCTTGAGGTCCTGGAGAATTGTGTTTATAAAGTTCAGTGCACCAGAGTTTGGTGCATATATATTCAAGACTGTAAAATCTTCATGGTTAATTGTTCCTTTGATAAAGACGTAATGGTCCGCTTTGTCTCTTCTGGTTTCTTTTACTTTGAAATCTATTTTGTCTGATATTAAAATAGCAACCCTTTCTTGCTTTTTGGTACCATTTTCTTGGAATATTTTTTCCATCCATTCATCTTAAGTTGGTGCCTATCCTTGAGGGTGAGATGGGTTTCTTGTAGACAGCATATAGATGGGTTCTGTTTCATAATCCATTCTCTAAGTCTATGTCTTTTGATTGGGGAGTTTAGTCCATTAATATTTAAGGCTATAATTGAGAGATGTGTGTTGCTTCCTTTCACCTTATTATCCATTTGCATTTTTGGTCTAGGTTTCTACTTCTGCAGTTATGCTTCCATTAATTTCTCTTTCTCGGTGCCTGGGTATATTTGCTCCTCTTCTCTGTTCTTTGAATTGCTTCAAGTATTCTCTGAAGGGTTGGTTTTCTGGACATGTATTCTATCATCTTGTTTATGTCATGGAAGATTTTTCTTTCTCCTTCAACTATAATTCACATTTTTGCTGGGTATTGTAAACTGGGTTGGCATCTATAGTCGTTTAGCATTGGGAATACTTTAGTCCACATTCTTCTTGCTTTCATAGTTTGCACTGAAAAGTCAGCTGTAATTCTGATGGGTTTTTCCCCTTGTATGTAACTTCTTGTTTTACTCTTGTGGCTTCAGAATTTTGTCTTTGTTTTGGGCATCTAGCGTTTTAACTGTGATATGGCATGGGGAGATCAGAAAAGGATCTTGTCTATTTGGTGTTCTATGTGTTTTTTGTATTGGTATGGGTTTGTCTTATTTTAGTTTAAGGAAATTTTCTTTTGTTATTCTGTTGAAGATCTGATCAATTCCATTCTCCTTGGATACTTCTCCTTCCTCTATTCTTATGATGCAGAGGTTTGATTTTTTCATAGTGTCCCACAATTCGTACTTGTTCCAACCTTTTAAATTTTTCATAATCTTTATTTGAGCATTTTAGTTGTTCTGTGTAATCTTCCAGGTCTGATATTCTTTTTCTGCTTCTGAGACTTTTTCCCATCCTTTCCTTTTGATTGGATGCATGTTCAATTTCCTTTTTCATTTCATCTTGTTATTTCTTTTGTATTTCCACTTCTTTTTGGAGCTTCTCAATCTCTTCTTGTAGGTCTTTGTTTTACTCTTTGGTTTCCTTTTTCATTTCAGCATGGATGTTTTCAGTGTTTCCACTTCCTTCTGGAGTTTGTCATTCTCTCCCTCTAGTTATTTCTGGAGTTTATCATTCTTTCCCTTTAGTACTCTCCAAAGTTTTTCATTCTCTCCTTCCTGAGTTTTTCATTCTCTCCCCTTAGTTCTCTGATTTGTTCTTTATATTATTTGATTTCTTTGAATATGTTTACAATTGTCCTTCTAAGATCTGTGTCCTGGGTTACCTCTGGGGAGAACTCATTGTAGGAATCTTCCACAGGTTTGGTAGAGTTTGGTGTGGAATTATTCTGTGCTTTTCCCATGTTGTTCTTTTGTTGTGTTTTTGGNTTTTTCCATCCATTCATCTTAAGTTGGTGCCTATCCTTGAGGGTGAGATGGGTTTCTTGTAGACAGCATATAGATGGGTTCTGTTTCATAATCCATTCTCTAAGTCTATGTCTTTTGATTGGGGAGTTTAGTCCATTAATATTTAAGGCTATAATTGAGAGATGTGTGTTGCTTCCTTTCACCTTATTATCCATTTGCATTTTTGGTCTAGGTTTCTACTTCTGCAGTTATGCTTCCATTAATTTCTCTTTCTCGGTGCCTGGGTATATTTGCTCCTCTTCTCTGTTCTTTGAATTGCTTCAAGTATTCTCTGAAGGGTTGGTTTTCTGGACATGTATTCTATCATCTTGTTTATGTCATGGAAGATTTTTCTTTCTCCTTCAACTATAATTCACATTTTTGCTGGGTATTGTAAACTGGGTTGGCATCTATAGTCGTTTAGCATTGGGAATACTTTAGTCCACATTCTTCTTGCTTTCATAGTTTGCACTGAAAAGTCAGCTGTAATTCTGATGGGTTTTTCCCCTTGTATGTAACTTCTTGTTTTACTCTTGTGGCTTCAGAATTTTGTCTTTGTTTTGGGCATCTAGCGTTTTAACTGTGATATGGCATGGGGAGATCAGAAAAGGATCTTGTCTATTTGGTGTTCTATGTGTTTTTTGTATTGGTATGGGTTTGTCTTATTTTAGTTTAAGGAAATTTTCTTTTGTTATTCTGTTGAAGATCTGATCAATTCCATTCTCCTTGGATACTTCTCCTTCCTCTATTCTTATGATGCAGAGGTTTGATTTTTTCATAGTGTCCCACAATTCGTACTTGTTCCAACCTTTTAAATTTTTCATAATCTTTATTTGAGCATTTTAGTTGTTCTGTGTAATCTTCCAGGTCTGATATTCTTTTTCTGCTTCTGAGACTTTTTCCCATCCTTTCCTTTTGATTGGATGCATGTTCAATTTCCTTTTTCATTTCATCTTGTTATTTCTTTTGTATTTCCACTTCTTTTTGGAGCTTCTCAATCTCTTCTTGTAGGTCTTTGTTTTACTCTTTGGTTTCCTTTTTCATTTCAGCATGGATGTTTTCAGTGTTTCCACTTCCTTCTGGAGTTTGTCATTCTCTCCCTCTAGTTATTTCTGGAGTTTATCATTCTTTCCCTTTAGTACTCTCCAAAGTTTTTCATTCTCTCCTTCCTGAGTTTTTCATTCTCTCCCCTTAGTTCTCTGATTTGTTCTTTATATTATTTGATTTCTTTGAATATGTTTACAATTGTCCTTCTAAGATCTGTGTCCTGGGTTACCTCTGGGGAGAACTCATTGTAGGAATCTTCCACAGGTTTGGTAGAGTTTGGTGTGGAATTATTCTGTGCTTTTCCCATGTTGTTCTTTTGTTGTGTTTTTGGTATGTGGGTTTGTTTTTTGTTTGTATTCTGATGTGACTCTCAAATGTTTCTTCACTGTGTTGAAGGCTTGCTTTGCTTGCTTCCTTCAGATGCCTTTGTTGTTTTCTCCTTATTTCTGGTTGACTTGTCTAGGTTTCAGGCTTTCAATTTGTGTTATATATTGGAAATCTAGCTCACTTTTCCCTTTCTGTTCTGAAGGTTCTCTGAAAACTGGGTAGGTAAGAACAGGGTTGGTACCCTGCTGAGCACTGTGCTCACTCTGGTTCCTGCTGGCCACATCCTCTAGGTTGTTTGGGGGGCTTGGTGTTGAGAGACTGGATTTGTGTAAGGTTCACTGTTTCATTTATTGCTTTGCACCTCAGAGTCATTGCTGTAGTCCCATTTGGACACTTGCTCCACAATGGTGGGGTGGGGGGAGAGCAGAGCAGGCAGCAAAAGCTGGTACTGTCTGCTCCAGGTGGTCTAGCCAAATACCCCAATCTCTATGCACCCGAGTCCCCTAGTGCTTTGTACCAGTTAACTGGGCAACTCCCGCTCCACAGCTGCACTGCACGAGCCAATGATCCAATAATCCAATAATCAGCCTGACTGAAGCACCTGGCCCCTACCTTGTGCTCCAGGTGGTCTGGTCAAAGCCCCTGATTTCTATGCACCTGCCCAAATTCTTTGATGAAAGCCAACACTGCTTTATGACTAAAGATACTTCCTTAATTAGCTAAATATATTAATATTAATATACAACTCATCTATTCTAGTTGAGTATATGCCTAAAGAACTGAAAACAGGTGTTCAAATATAAACTTGCACAAGAATACTCAGAATAACTTTGTTCACAAAAAAACAAAAGGACAAACACCCCAAATGACCATCAATGATGAATGGATAGGCAGACTGTGGTATGTCCATACCATGGAATATTATTCAGCTATAACAGGAAAGGACATACTGATTCATATGTCAAGATGCATGAATGTAAACGACATAGTATTTTGGACATCAGACACAAAAATGACATATTGTACAATTCTTTTTCTAGAAAGCATCTGGAATAGGCAAATGTATAGAGTTAGAAAGTAGACTACCAGTTGCTTATATCTGAGGGAGTTAGGGAGTTGCTAATCAAAAGTGTGGTGTTTCTGGGTTGACAGAAATATTCCACAGCTAACAACAGTGATGACTCTGAATAACTTCAAATATACTGAAAACCATGAACGGTTCTGTTTAAGTAACCTACTTACCACATATGTGAATTAAAGTTCAATAAACTGTAAGAAGGGTGCTAGTGTGAGAGGGAGGGGATTGTAGGATGAAAAGGACTAAAATTCCACTTTTCTGAGCTTGTACTCATAAATTATCACCTATTGCTAAAAAATGGAAAAAAACACCAAGAGAAAGATGCAGGACAGTTACGGCAGAATGCATGATCTGGGATGGGGTGGGGTGGGATAGGGGGAAGGGAAGGGGAAATATGCCTGAACTGAATTGGAAAATGATGTATGAAATACACAAAGCACCAATAAATAAAATAAAAAAATTAAAAAAAGAAAAAGACTAAAATTCATTATATAAATTTATAAAAATGTTAAACAATAAATATGGAAGAAAAGAAACATGATGAAATGTTAGTTTACGTACTCAATGAGAGGAAAAATGGATCCAAGAAATTAAATTTTAAGAGCTTCTTCACTTTTTGCACAAAGGGATCCTGTGGGTTGTTGAGGGAATCAACGCTCACTCCAAATGACGTGCCAGTGATCACATCCATGCTATAGGCCCCAAAGACACTGGGTAGAAAAAGACACAGGTATAAACATGTGTACCTCTTCCTAGACCTAACATACATAATGTATGGAGCAGGAGTAAATTCATATGGGCAGGTAAGACAGACCAACATACATAACATATGAAGAAGGAATAAATTCACATGGGCAGGTAAGACAGACCAATGTACATAACATACGAAGCAGGAGTAAATTTATTTGGGTAGATGAGACAGGCCAACATACATAACATATGAAGAAGGAATAAATTCATATGGGCAGGTAAGACAGACCAACATACATAAAGTATGAAGCAGGAGTAAATTCATATGGGCAGGTAAGATAGGCCAACATACATAACATAACGTATGAAGCAGGAGTAAATTCACGTGGGCAGGTTAATACAGCCAGAGAGCCACTCCCTCCCAGAACCCTCTGCTGTGATGAACCTAGGCATGTATCACAAGCACCTCTAAGGAGTTCCTGTGTGGCCTCTGTCCTTATGCTAAGTTGTGGCACGGGTCCTGTGCTGGTTAGATTTAAATATCAACTTTGATACAATCTAGAATCATGTGGAAAGGAAGAGGAACTGTCTAGATCAAGTTGGCACATGGGCACGTCTGTGAGAGACTGCTTTGATTTTGCTCATAAATTTGGGGACACCAACCCCACAGTGGGCACAACTGTTCCCTCAGTTTGGGTCCTTGACTGTATAATAGTGGACAGTTGAGCTGAGCAGAGCAAGCACGCATGCATTCATTTCTCTTTCCTCTCGACTGTGCATGTGACTAGGGGCTTCATTCCCGCCTTGACTTCCCTGAAATGATGGGGTGTAACTTGGAGTTGTGAGCTAAAACAAACCCTCTTTTCCTTCAATTATTTTGGTCAAGGTATTTTGTCACAGAAACTGAAATGAGATTAGAATAGACACCAAGAGATATGTAGTCACAGAAAGATAGACTCATGATCAGACAAACTGTAGAGTGTGGCTGACAATAGATGTGTTACACCATGCTCCCAGACAGGGTAGAGTATCTGACTGCCTAGGGGAGTAAGAAAGAGGACATCAAATTAGGGTTTGCTTTCCTACCAGTGCCTGTGCCCAAAGTTGGTTCATTTTCAGCACAACACATAAAAGCAACTGTTATGAGTTTTCAGGAGCACACCGCATGGTCAATTCCTGATTGACCTGCTCATCCCCAGCTCCCTGGAGCTGATGTTGTTTGACCTGGGGGCAGAGTCACTTCTGTAAGTTCTAAATCAATGCTATTCATGGTAGAACATTAAAAATTTGCTGCAAATGGGATTGAGAGAACCTATAGCTAAGTGTTCACAGGTTTCGTAATCGCTTAGGATGGTTGAAGTTTACATCAGTGTTTCTTGGAGATTTCAAAACACTCCAGTTTACACAATAGTTTGCAATACTCATAGTCTTACAGGGACTTCCCTTTTTAGAGATAGGAAAACAGGGAAATGGTGGCAAGGTTTATTAATTTTTTATATATTTACTTTGTATGTATAGTGTGAGTGTGTGTGTGTGTGTGTGTGTGTGTGTGTGTGTATACACTTGTGGCATAACAGGCTTCCGGAGGTCAGATGGCAACTTGGAGCAGGTTCTCCCTTTTCACCACATGGGTTCTGGGACTGAACTCAACACTTGGTGGCAAGTGCTTTTTCAATACTTGAGCAGTCTCACTGGCCCAGAGAAGAGTTTCTACTTAATATCTCACCGATATTCTCAGTAAGTCCTTGATGGGATGTAAATTGTTCTAAGTTCCTCATTTTAACTTCCTGGTTCACATACATTGTCCTAATATGTACCCAATGTTTTCTCCACTATTTCCTACTGAGTCTGTACTAACATGTTTCTTCTTCATAAACTGTTTTGTTTTCTAGAATATCCAATGACAATTCAGCAAGGAAATTCATTGTGACCCTGTGGGCAGAAGTGAGATCCTTTCTCCCATAGCTACTCTATGTTCTTTTGGGGGATGTTCTTTCTTGGAGGACCCATTACAGCTGCAGTGCTGTTATGGAGGTCTCTATTTTCTTCTGGCCTCAAGCTTACCAGGAGTTGTTGTAATCAGTTGCGATACCACACAACCTACTTTTCCCCCTGGGCCCTGGAGTCATTTAACATGGTTATTTCAGCTACTCAGCAGGCAGTTAAAGTCTCCTAACACAGGTGTTGTGTTTTTAATGTGAAATGTTCTCAGAGGCTCATCAGGTGTTTGAATAATTGGTCCTAAGGCAGTAGCACTTTTGGGGAAGGTGGTGGAATGTTTAAGAAGTAGAGCCTTGTGTGGGGCTGGAGAGATAGCCTAATGGTTAAGAGCACCACCTGCTCTTGCAGAGGACCTGGGTTCGATCCCCAGAACCCACATGGCGGCTAAGAACAGTCTGTAACTCCAATTCCAGGAGAACTCCAGTTCCAGGGGAATCTGAGTCCCTCTTCTGACCTCCGCGGCATTGCATGACACAGGTGCACAGACCTACATGCAGACAGTACACTCATACACATACAGAAATAAATAAAAAAAAAGAAAAAAAAAGTAGAACCTTGCTGGGGGAAGCATGTCTGTGTGTGGGCCTTGAGGCCTTGTAGCCTGGCCCTACTTCCTGTTCACTCTGCTTCCTGTTCACCCTACTTCCTGTTCACTCTACTTCCTGTTCACTCTACTTCCTGTTCACTCTACTTCCTGTTCACTCTGCTTCCTGAGTACGGATGCAGTGTGATCATCCAGCTCTTCTGCTCCTGCCATCACGCCTTCCTTATCTGCTGTCATGTCTTCATCATGGTAGACTGTAGCCTTCTGGATCTCTAAGCCAAAATAAAATCTTTCTTCTCTTGGGTATTTCTGCCAAGGTACTTTATCACAGCAACAGAAAAAGAACTAATACAAGAGCTCAGCACCCCAGCCCCTGCTCGGTACTTACTCTTTCACAGTGACAGGTTCTCCTTTCTCTGCTTCCTGTCTGATGTTTTTCATCAACACGTCTGCATACTGGTTAACAATGGGGAACATCTAATGCATAAAACAAAATGCCATCCATAGAAAAATGAAGGGACTCAATTCCCAGTGGGCATGGCTTTCTCAAAGATGAAGCACAAAATCATATGGAGATAAAATGCTATTTTAAGGAAATCTCATCTCAGAGCAATTTGCTCCAAGATATAATATTCCCATATTGGAGGAAAATTCACTAAGGCCCAGGATGTTCTAAGAGGAGGTGAAACAGCCCATCCTACAGGGAAGCTCCTTGATCTCAGGAAATAACTCAATAGCATCAGGAAGTCCCTGAAACTGGGGCTGGAGAGATGGCTTAGAGGTTAAGAGCACTGGCTGCTCTTGCAGAGGACCTGGGTTCAGTTCCAGCATATACATGGTGGTTAACAACTGTCTGTAACTCCAGTTCCAAGAGATTTTATGCCTTCTTCTGGCTTCCATGGGCATTGCACAACATGGGTGCACTTATATATGTGCAGGCAATACATTCGTACACATAAAATAAAAATAAGTAAAATATTAATAAAGAAAGTCTCTGAAATTAACCAGGTATATTATAGGCCTCTCCCTCCCCAAGGATATATAAAAGACTCTCAGAGGCAGAGACCAGTAGAGATGCCTGCAAGAGGCTCAAACCAACTGAATACTCTCCAACCTATTAAGCTGCCTACAGGTTGTTTAGTGAATTTTAGGATTCCCACGTTCATAAGATGTGAACTATGATAGTGTGGGGTTTGGTGATACAACTCTCTTTGATCCATTTCTGCTTCTGTAAGTAAGTCGTGCCAAAAGAACTCACTGGTTCACCTTGCTGGACTTCTGCGGAATCCTTATTTGTTGGCTATCTGGGGTGTATAGGTATTTGTTCACGTTTCCACACAACAGAATCACCACTTGGAAAAAGACTAATATTACTTTCTAGTTGTCCCCAGATTTGTTATGTTTCCAGGTAAACGCTTATTATGTTATTACCTCCTTCAGCTTTCCACTGGTAAAAGTTGGAGACAGCAAAGTTCTTATTCTCTTCCATTCTTCATCCTTAGACAAGGTGATAGATTTTTTCAAAAATCCAGCTGGACCAAAAGCCTAGAATCCAAAGCAAAAGAGATATTGCACTATTCACATTTGGAGAACTCCACAGTTGTGAAAAAAGTTAAACAAGAATCACGTATTTAAAAAGGATTTAGGGCTGTCTAGTCAGTAAATGTAAGATGCTCAAAGAATATGTATCTCAAATGCTTCATTTTCTGGGAGGGCATAGCTGACACCCAGACACCTTATCTGGCCTTAGGTCATTATGTTCCAGCCTCCTTTTAGATACAAAAGTTCCACATGGCTGGGGAACCATCGTTCTAGGGGAACAGATAGGAACAAGTCCTATCATATCCTTCCAGGCTGTGCCAAGTAGAATGGAGTTGTTGACAATGGGTGGCCTTGGTAATACAGGTCAGTAATTCTCTATTTTTATATACTCACAGTGTTAACTCCTTGATAAAGGGATGCCTTGATATAGCAATTACCTTGATATAGTGATTACAGAAACTAATGAAATTTAGTGTTTGAAAGAATTTGTTATTTGCAATGAATAACGTGATTCTATGTAAATTATCTTCTCTTCATTTTTTTTTCTTTAGGTTTAGATGGAAAAAGAAAGATGATCATATTTCCCACTTTGGAATAGACTAGTTGTTACCTCCTTGAATATTATGTCTACCACTTAAAATGTATTTTGTATAAATATGGTTACTCCTACCATTTCTTATGGTAAAAGGAGTCAAGCATGTTTGTAAGATACAAGGTCAATACACACACACACACACACACACACACACACACACACACACACAAATCAGTCACATTTCTACAGTAAGTGAGGAATACTGAAAACCACATTAAACTCTGAATTACATTAAACACACAATCATTTTCACAGTTTTCCTAATTTGCTTTCTATTGCTGTGATAAAACGTTCCGAACGAAATCAATTTGGGGAGGAAAGGGATCGTTTGGCTTGCATGGCCTTATCACAGTCCATTAATTATCAAGGGAAGCCAGCGCAGGAGCTCACACAGGGCAGGAATCTGGAGGTAGGAGGTGAAGCACAGACCACAGAGGAATTCGGGTTATTGGCACGATCCTCTGCCATGTGCTCAGCCTGCTTTGGTATACTACCCAGGACCACTTAGCCAGGGATGGCACCACCTACGTTGGACTGGGCCCTCTGGTATCACTCAACAATCAAGAAACTGCCTCACAGACTGCCCACAGGGCAAATCTGATAGAGGAAATTCCCCAGTTGGGGTGTCTTCTTCTCAGGTGTGTCAAGTTGATACCTGAAGCTATCCAGCACAACAATCATTCCAAAGAAAAGGAAATACTTCAGGTATGAATCTGACAAAAATTGTACTGGACTAGCTGAAATTTATAAAAATGTTAATGAAAAGAATAAATAAAAAATGAAAGAATGGAGAAGCATGTGGTTCTTAAATGAGATGATTCTGCTGGGGAGATGACTCAGTGGGCAACCTGCTTGTTGTCCACGCATGAAGACTTGAGCTGGAATTCTCAGCACCCACATAAAAAGAATTGAGAACTGAGTTAGGAACTGAGCTTTCTCCAAGATAGGATACTTATAGAAAATGACAATTTTCTTTGTTAGTACAAATGAAATGGTAAAATGAAAATATACTCTAAGCATAAAACAACTGGGCACGGCACAAGTGCCTATGTCCGCCCCAGTTTGTGGGCCATAGATAATCAGATCCCAGGAGCTCACAGCTTTGGGTGCTGGTCTTGCCTGTCTCCCTTATTTGTGACAGGGATTTTTGGTAGTAAATGCACATGCCAGGCTGGCTGGGCCATGAGCTTCTGGAGCTGCTGCTGTCTCCACCTCCCATTTCCCCACAGGGGGATGTTGGGATTACAGATGAGTGTGTGCCTATGTCTGGGTTGCACATGGGCTTTGGGAAGCTGAGCTCAGGTTGTTAGGCCTGAGTGGCAAGTGCTTTCATGCACTGATTCATCTCCACAGCTAGCAACCTGAGCTGATTGTTGGCAATGGTGCAAGAGAGATTTGATGTTTTCAGAAAAACTGGAGAGACAAGGAAGAAAACAAAGGACAAGAAAAAAGTATCTTAAATGAAGCCTCAAGCTTCATACAATTATCAGAAAATGTCTCACAAATTTAAATTTAAAACCTATATGTATAAATTTTAGGAAAGAAAAATAACACAGAATGTTTGTGTGATGAATTTTTAGATACACTGTCCAAAGCAGCATCCATAAAAGGAAAACTAGAGGTATTACTACCTTCCAAATATGTTATGGAAAGACTACTGTTAAATGACAATGAATGCTAATGAGGATATTGGGGTGGGGAACAAACTGTTATGTACAATTGATGGGAATGCAAATCTGTGTGGCCATGATAGAGATAAACCTAAAAATGGAACTACTATATGATTTAGTCACACCGCTCTGCATATAAAATCTGAAGGAATCTAAGTCAATGAACCACAGAGAAACTTGCACACCCATGATTATTGTGTAGAGAAACTTGCACACCCATGATTATTGTGTTTCTATTCTTCGTAGCCAAGATACAGAATCCCTTAGGGTTTATTTGCCTTGCAGGCTGTAGTCCATCATTCAGGGAGGCCGAGGCTGGAACTCAAGGCAAGAGCTTGAATCAGAAACTGACAAAAACATGCTGCTTCCTGGCTCGCTCTTAGGTTCATATTCAACTACTTTCTTATACAGCTCTCACAACAACCTGCTATGGAGGGCATCACACTCAGTGGGTTGGGCTCTCCTACATCAACCAGAAATCAAGAGAGTGCCCCGACATGCCCATAGGCCAATCCCCATGGAGGAAATTCCTCAATTGAAGATCCTTCCTCCCAGTTAAGTTCACAACCAAGATTAACCATCATAGGTGTCCATCAAGGGATGAATGGATAAAGAAAATGCGCACACACACATGCACAAACACACATATAGTTGCATGTACATATATATAATGGAGTTTGATTCAGCCATAAAGAAAAACAAAATTCTATAATTTTGAGGAAAACAAATCAAACTGGAAATCATTGTGTTAAGTAAAATAAGCCAGATTAATAAAAACAAATATCACATGTTTGTTATCATATGCAGTATCTATAATAGATCTAAAAATCGACATGAAATATAAGGTGGTGTATTTGAGAAGAGAAAAGGGACCATAGGGAGGGGAGATTTGAGAAGGCAATGGTAATATTTGGTGATCTATATGCATATAAGAAAATGTCATAAGGAAACACATTATTTTTAACAATAAATATATGCTAATAAAGTAGAAAGTAAAGGTACAAATAGAGTCCTGTGAAGAAGAAAAGGCAAACTACACTTGGGGACTCTATCAGACTATTAAGGGAGATTTATGGTGATCAAATAGTTCTATGTCTTGATTGGTTGGACACACACACACACACACACACATGCATGGCACATAAATTTGATGTTCTTGGATAAGATGTATGGATCATCAAAACTTTCTGTTGCAGACATATATTAAATTTACAGTTATGCAAGACATTACATTGTGACAAAGTAAGAATCCACAGAACCTTCTTATACAGTTTCTGTTTCATGATAAGAAATGAATACATATAGGGGTTCCAGCATGAAGGCTCAGTGGGTAAGAATGGTTGCTGTGTCTGAGTTCAAATTCCAAGCACTAATGTGAAAACTTGGGTGTGATCACATGAGCTTATTATCCCAGTTTCTGAGAGGCAGAGACAGGAGGATCCACGGGGCTTGTTGACTACCAGCTTAACTCCAGGTTCCTGGAAAGACCCCGTCCCAAGGGAGTAAGGAAGACAGGGGCAAGGAAGGACACTTGACATCCTCCTCTGGCTTCTATATGTGTNTTATGGAGGTCTCTATTTTCTTCTGGCCTCAAGCTTACCAGGAGTTGTTGTAATCAGTTGCGATACCACACAACCTACTTTTCCCCCTGGGCCCTGGAGTCATTTAACATGGTTATTTCAGCTACTCAGCAGGCAGTTAAAGTCTCCTAACACAGGTGTTGTGTTTTTAATGTGAAATGTTCTCAGAGGCTCATCAGGTGTTTGAATAATTGGTCCTAAGGCAGTAGCACTTTTGGGGAAGGTGGTGGAATGTTTAAGAAGTAGAGCCTTGTGTGGGGCTGGAGAGATAGCCTAATGGTTAAGAGCACCACCTGCTCTTGCAGAGGACCTGGGTTCGATCCCCAGAACCCACATGGCGGCTAAGAACAGTCTGTAACTCCAATTCCAGGAGAACTCCAGTTCCAGGGGAATCTGAGTCCCTCTTCTGACCTCCGCGGCATTGCATGACACAGGTGCACAGACCTACATGCAGACAGTACACTCATACACATACAGAAATAAATAAAAAAAAAGAAAAAAAAAGTAGAACCTTGCTGGGGGAAGCATGTCTGTGTGTGGGCCTTGAGGCCTTGTAGCCTGGCCCTACTTCCTGTTCACTCTGCTTCCTGTTCACCCTACTTCCTGTTCACTCTACTTCCTGTTCACTCTACTTCCTGTTCACTCTACTTCCTGTTCACTCTGCTTCCTGAGTACGGATGCAGTGTGATCATCCAGCTCTTCTGCTCCTGCCATCACGCCTTCCTTATCTGCTGTCATGTCTTCATCATGGTAGACTGTAGCCTTCTGGATCTCTAAGCCAAAATAAAATCTTTCTTCTCTTGGGTATTTCTGCCAAGGTACTTTATCACAGCAACAGAAAAAGAACTAATACAAGAGCTCAGCACCCCAGCCCCTGCTCGGTACTTACTCTTTCACAGTGACAGGTTCTCCTTTCTCTGCTTCCTGTCTGATGTTTTTCATCAACACGTCTGCATACTGGTTAACAATGGGGAACATCTAATGCATAAAACAAAATGCCATCCATAGAAAAATGAAGGGACTCAATTCCCAGTGGGCATGGCTTTCTCAAAGATGAAGCACAAAATCATATGGAGATAAAATGCTATTTTAAGGAAATCTCATCTCAGAGCAATTTGCTCCAAGATATAATATTCCCATATTGGAGGAAAATTCACTAAGGCCCAGGATGTTCTAAGAGGAGGTGAAACAGCCCATCCTACAGGGAAGCTCCTTGATCTCAGGAAATAACTCAATAGCATCAGGAAGTCCCTGAAACTGGGGCTGGAGAGATGGCTTAGAGGTTAAGAGCACTGGCTGCTCTTGCAGAGGACCTGGGTTCAGTTCCAGCATATACATGGTGGTTAACAACTGTCTGTAACTCCAGTTCCAAGAGATTTTATGCCTTCTTCTGGCTTCCATGGGCATTGCACAACATGGGTGCACTTATATATGTGCAGGCAATACATTCNTCTTCATCATGGTAGACTGTAGCCTTCTGGATCTCTAAGCCAAAATAAAATCTTTCTTCTCTTGGGTATTTCTGCCAAGGTACTTTATCACAGCAACAGAAAAAGAACTAATACAAGAGCTCAGCACCCCAGCCCCTGCTCGGTACTTACTCTTTCACAGTGACAGGTTCTCCTTTCTCTGCTTCCTGTCTGATGTTTTTCATCAACACGTCTGCATACTGGTTAACAATGGGGAACATCTAATGCATAAAACAAAATGCCATCCATAGAAAAATGAAGGGACTCAATTCCCAGTGGGCATGGCTTTCTCAAAGATGAAGCACAAAATCATATGGAGATAAAATGCTATTTTAAGGAAATCTCATCTCAGAGCAATTTGCTCCAAGATATAATATTCCCATATTGGAGGAAAATTCACTAAGGCCCAGGATGTTCTAAGAGGAGGTGAAACAGCCCATCCTACAGGGAAGCTCCTTGATCTCAGGAAATAACTCAATAGCATCAGGAAGTCCCTGAAACTGGGGCTGGAGAGATGGCTTAGAGGTTAAGAGCACTGGCTGCTCTTGCAGAGGACCTGGGTTCAGTTCCAGCATATACATGGTGGTTAACAACTGTCTGTAACTCCAGTTCCAAGAGATTTTATGCCTTCTTCTGGCTTCCATGGGCATTGCACAACATGGGTGCACTTATATATGTGCAGGCAATACATTCGTACACATAAAATAAAAATAAGTAAAATATTAATAAAGAAAGTCTCTGAAATTAACCAGGTATATTATAGGCCTCTCCCTCCCCAAGGATATATAAAAGACTCTCAGAGGCAGAGACCAGTAGAGATGCCTGCAAGAGGCTCAAACCAACTGAATACTCTCCAACCTATTAAGCTGCCTACAGGTTGTTTAGTGAATTTTAGGATTCCCACGTTCATAAGATGTGAACTATGATAGTGTGGGGTTTGGTGATACAACTCTCTTTGATCCATTTCTGCTTCTGTAAGTAAGTCGTGCCAAAAGAACTCACTGGTTCACCTTGCTGGACTTCTGCGGAATCCTTATTTGTTGGCTATCTGGGGTGTATAGGTATTTGTTCACGTTTCCACACAACAGAATCACCACTTGGAAAAAGACTAATATTACTTTCTAGTTGTCCCCAGATTTGTTATGTTTCCAGGTAAACGCTTATTATGTTATTACCTCCTTCAGCTTTCCACTGGTAAAAGTTGGAGACAGCAAAGTTCTTATTCTCTTCCATTCTTCATCCTTAGACAAGGTGATAGATTTTTTCAAAAATCCAGCTGGACCAAAAGCCTAGAATCCAAAGCAAAAGAGATATTGCACTATTCACATTTGGAGAACTCCACAGTTGTGAAAAAAGTTAAACAAGAATCACGTATTTAAAAAGGATTTAGGGCTGTCTAGTCAGTAAATGTAAGATGCTCAAAGAATATGTATCTCAAATGCTTCATTTTCTGGGAGGGCATAGCTGACACCCAGACACCTTATCTGGCCTTAGGTCATTATGTTCCAGCCTCCTTTTAGATACAAAAGTTCCACATGGCTGGGGAACCATCGTTCTAGGGGAACAGATAGGAACAAGTCCTATCATATCCTTCCAGGCTGTGCCAAGTAGAATGGAGTTGTTGACAATGGGTGGCCTTGGTAATACAGGTCAGTAATTCTCTATTTTTATATACTCACAGTGTTAACTCCTTGATAAAGGGATGCCTTGATATAGCAATTACCTTGATATAGTGATTACAGAAACTAATGAAATTTAGTGTTTGAAAGAATTTGTTATTTGCAATGAATAACGTGATTCTATGTAAATTATCTTCTCTTCATTTTTTTTTCTTTAGGTTTAGATGGAAAAAGAAAGATGATCATATTTCCCACTTTGGAATAGACTAGTTGTTACCTCCTTGAATATTATGTCTACCACTTAAAATGTATTTTGTATAAATATGGTTACTCCTACCATTTCTTATGGTAAAAGGAGTCAAGCATGTTTGTAAGATACAAGGTCAATACACACACACACACACACACACACACACACACACACACACACAAATCAGTCACATTTCTACAGTAAGTGAGGAATACTGAAAACCACATTAAACTCTGAATTACATTAAACACACAATCATTTTCACAGTTTTCCTAATTTGCTTTCTATTGCTGTGATAAAACGTTCCGAACGAAATCAATTTGGGGAGGAAAGGGATCGTTTGGCTTGCATGGCCTTATCACAGTCCATTAATTATCAAGGGAAGCCAGCGCAGGAGCTCACACAGGGCAGGAATCTGGAGGTAGGAGGTGAAGCACAGACCACAGAGGAATTCGGGTTATTGGCACGATCCTCTGCCATGTGCTCAGCCTGCTTTGGTATACTACCCAGGACCACTTAGCCAGGGATGGCACCACCTACGTTGGACTGGGCCCTCTGGTATCACTCAACAATCAAGAAACTGCCTCACAGACTGCCCACAGGGCAAATCTGATAGAGGAAATTCCCCAGTTGGGGTGTCTTCTTCTCAGGTGTGTCAAGTTGATACCTGAAGCTATCCAGCACAACAATCATTCCAAAGAAAAGGAAATACTTCAGGTATGAATCTGACAAAAATTGTACTGGACTAGCTGAAATTTATAAAAATGTTAATGAAAAGAATAAATAAAAAATGAAAGAATGGAGAAGCATGTGGTTCTTAAATGAGATGATTCTGCTGGGGAGATGACTCAGTGGGCAACCTGCTTGTTGTCCACGCATGAAGACTTGAGCTGGAATTCTCAGCACCCACATAAAAAGAATTGAGAACTGAGTTAGGAACTGAGCTTTCTCCAAGATAGGATACTTATAGAAAATGACAATTTTCTTTGTTAGTACAAATGAAATGGTAAAATGAAAATATACTCTAAGCATAAAACAACTGGGCACGGCACAAGTGCCTATGTCCGCCCCAGTTTGTGGGCCATAGATAATCAGATCCCAGGAGCTCACAGCTTTGGGTGCTGGTCTTGCCTGTCTCCCTTATTTGTGACAGGGATTTTTGGTAGTAAATGCACATGCCAGGCTGGCTGGGCCATGAGCTTCTGGAGCTGCTGCTGTCTCCACCTCCCATTTCCCCACAGGGGGATGTTGGGATTACAGATGAGTGTGTGCCTATGTCTGGGTTGCACATGGGCTTTGGGAAGCTGAGCTCAGGTTGTTAGGCCTGAGTGGCAAGTGCTTTCATGCACTGATTCATCTCCACAGCTAGCAACCTGAGCTGATTGTTGGCAATGGTGCAAGAGAGATTTGATGTTTTCAGAAAAACTGGAGAGACAAGGAAGAAAACAAAGGACAAGAAAAAAGTATCTTAAATGAAGCCTCAAGCTTCATACAATTATCAGAAAATGTCTCACAAATTTAAATTTAAAACCTATATGTATAAATTTTAGGAAAGAAAAATAACACAGAATGTTTGTGTGATGAATTTTTAGATACACTGTCCAAAGCAGCATCCATAAAAGGAAAACTAGAGGTATTACTACCTTCCAAATATGTTATGGAAAGACTACTGTTAAATGACAATGAATGCTAATGAGGATATTGGGGTGGGGAACAAACTGTTATGTACAATTGATGGGAATGCAAATCTGTGTGGCCATGATAGAGATAAACCTAAAAATGGAACTACTATATGATTTAGTCACACCGCTCTGCATATAAAATCTGAAGGAATCTAAGTCAATGAACCACAGAGAAACTTGCACACCCATGATTATTGTGTAGAGAAACTTGCACACCCATGATTATTGTGTTTCTATTCTTCGTAGCCAAGATACAGAATCCCTTAGGGTTTATTTGCCTTGCAGGCTGTAGTCCATCATTCAGGGAGGCCGAGGCTGGAACTCAAGGCAAGAGCTTGAATCAGAAACTGACAAAAACATGCTGCTTCCTGGCTCGCTCTTAGGTTCATATTCAACTACTTTCTTATACAGCTCTCACAACAACCTGCTATGGAGGGCATCACACTCAGTGGGTTGGGCTCTCCTACATCAACCAGAAATCAAGAGAGTGCCCCGACATGCCCATAGGCCAATCCCCATGGAGGAAATTCCTCAATTGAAGATCCTTCCTCCCAGTTAAGTTCACAACCAAGATTAACCATCATAGGTGTCCATCAAGGGATGAATGGATAAAGAAAATGCGCACACACACATGCACAAACACACATATAGTTGCATGTACATATATATAATGGAGTTTGATTCAGCCATAAAGAAAAACAAAATTCTATAATTTTGAGGAAAACAAATCAAACTGGAAATCATTGTGTTAAGTAAAATAAGCCAGATTAATAAAAACAAATATCACATGTTTGTTATCATATGCAGTATCTATAATAGATCTAAAAATCGACATGAAATATAAGGTGGTGTATTTGAGAAGAGAAAAGGGACCATAGGGAGGGGAGATTTGAGAAGGCAATGGTAATATTTGGTGATCTATATGCATATAAGAAAATGTCATAAGGAAACACATTATTTTTAACAATAAATATATGCTAATAAAGTAGAAAGTAAAGGTACAAATAGAGTCCTGTGAAGAAGAAAAGGCAAACTACACTTGGGGACTCTATCAGACTATTAAGGGAGATTTATGGTGATCAAATAGTTCTATGTCTTGATTGGTTGGACACACACACACACACACACACATGCATGGCACATAAATTTGATGTTCTTGGATAAGATGTATGGATCATCAAAACTTTCTGTTGCAGACATATATTAAATTTACAGTTATGCAAGACATTACATTGTGACAAAGTAAGAATCCACAGAACCTTCTTATACAGTTTCTGTTTCATGATAAGAAATGAATACATATAGGGGTTCCAGCATGAAGGCTCAGTGGGTAAGAATGGTTGCTGTGTCTGAGTTCAAATTCCAAGCACTAATGTGAAAACTTGGGTGTGATCACATGAGCTTATTATCCCAGTTTCTGAGAGGCAGAGACAGGAGGATCCACGGGGCTTGTTGACTACCAGCTTAACTCCAGGTTCCTGGAAAGACCCCGTCCCAAGGGAGTAAGGAAGACAGGGGCAAGGAAGGACACTTGACATCCTCCTCTGGCTTCTATATGTGTACAAGGGTGCACGTCTTCATACAAGTATGCACATACTAAATACACACACCACATATACTATACACATACACACACTAGAGAGCCCACCTAATGCATAAATAAACATTTAAATGCTTTAAAAACATGGTGCCTACCCGCCGGTTTGTGAAAGTAGAATAACATTCTTTCACTAGCACTGTTTTGATCATGTCAGGATCTGCCATGGCCAAAATAGGGTGTCGACCCTCATAAAACCTGTGTAGGGAAAACAGAGAGAATTATACCCGACCGGCTGGATTCTGTAGCTGGCGGCATTTCCAGGAATCCAGACTCTGACCCTGCTATTACATGATCCACACTCCTAGCTGTGCAACACACAGCCACAAGAGCTCCTAGCTCAAGTTAGGGATTCTGACCACAGGCTCAATGAGTCTTCATAAAATGCAGTGGAATGAAGATCATGCAGGGAAGTGACAAACAATAGTCTACAAAGGGATCACAATTAGAAATAAACTGGAACTTCTTTTAAATCTGAGTGGTACAAACATTAGCATTGTCAATACCCTTCTCTGTAATTTTTGCATGTTCCAAACATTAGATTATTAAAAAGGATGTTAGGTCAGTGGAGAACTGAAGGTGAGTCATTGAAGTGCTCACAAGTTTAAAATGATGTGAAGGGCAGTTTGGGGTGAGCCAGTGGAGATCCAGGGCTGTGAGCCCTGGGCAGGATCACATGGTCTTTTTGTGTCCACTCAGCAGACCCTGTGGCCAGCCCTTGGTTTTCTGAGGTGGGCGAGAGAAGATGGAGGTGGAGGTGGAGGCAGGACCTCGTCCTATTGGCTCGTGGTACACAATGGCCCCACCCCTTCCAGTGTTCTCCACAAACCTGCAGCAGCTCTGAAATGGCACCACTGCTGCAATGAACTGAGCCAGCCTGTAAGACCACAAAGCCACCAGCCTTCAGGGAACACAGTTGTGGAAATACATACATGTGTGTGTGTGTGTGTGTGTGTGCGCATGCTCGCATGTATGTTTTTCTGAGACAGGGTCTCCCTGTGAGAACTCAAGTGGCATTAGAGTGTGTAATAATTTCAAAACAACCTAATGTAAGTTTCTGGAATACTTACCCCCATATTTTTCCATATTTTTCATGACACTGTTTGTCAAACTCCCAAAATCCCTTGGAAGAAAAAAAGAAAATGAAAGTTCATTACTATTTTTACATTTACATATTTACTTATTATATAGTGTGTGTGTGTGTGTGTGTGTAGGTGTCATAGAGCACTTGAGAAGGACAGAAAGCACCTTGCTGAAAGGTTCTCTCCTTTCAACAAGTGGTTTGTGGGTATCAAACTCAGGTAGTCAGACTTGGCAGAGGGCACATTTGCCCACTGAGCTGTCCTGCTCCCCCCCATTACTATTTTAAATATAGTTCCATTGTTTCTGTTTGGAATGGAAGTGATTTGAATCTCATGAAATCAAGCTTACTCTCCCTCACTGGCAGTGAAAGGGGTCTTCTTATTTATAGATGTCTGAGTGGAGAAGAGAGAGAACGCAGTATTTGAAATGGGGATCTTAAAGCCATTCCTGAATTTTCTTCCAAAGTTGCATATGCTCAACCACTTACCATTGATTATGAATAACATCTAACTTCATTACACATGCAGGATCACTTACCCCTGATATGAATAATAGCTAGCTCTGTTGCACATGAAGGACAAGGTCCCGTCAACTATGAATAACAGCTAACTCCACTGCACATGCATGGCCACTTACTCTTGATAGGGAGAGCTGCTATTCTATTATATCCACTACACATAGGAACACTTACCCTTGATCCTGAGTAATAGCTCTTTGTCTTTCGAACGTGCTTTTGATTCTTCATGTGCTGTCTCTAAAATTCTCAAACTCTCTGAATTATTTCCCCAGGAATGTGTATCATCTTTTCTTTCCTCATTCAGTGTCCTTTCCATTTATCTCCTGAGTGCTCCCTATACACTAGTGGAATTAGGAAATTGTAAAAACCAGGGAGCACTTCTAATTAGATTTAGACAACTCTCAAGCACGTTGCTGAGTGAGATAGCAAATGAGTGAAGAGTGACCTGACCTTGTCTTCTAGGGCTCCAGCTCAACATGGGAAGATAGGGAGTTGCCACCTCTGTACAGAATGCAACAAACTAAATACTTGCTCCAAGGTTTCACTTCTTGTCCTAGTTATTGTCAACTTGACAGAGCCTAGAATCCCCAGGGAAAGGAAACACAATTGAGGGAATGCTCAGAGCAGCCTGGCCTGTAGGCCTGTCTATGGGAGATTGTCTTCATTGTTAACTGAGTTAGGATGGCCCAGCCCACTGCGGGTGGTGCCACTCCCTGGGCAGGTAGTTCTGAGTCATATAACAAAACGAGCTAAGCAAGAGCCTATTGATTGAGCCAGTAAGAAGTGTCCTTCATAGTTTCTGATTCAAGTTCCTGCTTGAATTCATATCATCACTTCAAAGAGGGACCCTAACTTGTATGATGAAATAAACCTTTTCCTCTCCTAATTTTCTTTGTTTAGAGTGTTTTATCACAGTAAAAGAAAGGAAACAAAAACACTTCTGAAACTCAAAAACAAAACTGCTAAGTTTCAGTTGATACTCAATTCTGCAGATAAAAGTTTTGAGAGACATGGCTGTTCCTTGGTAGAAACTGCACTGGGAAAAAGGAAATTATGTTCTGATGCTCACAAATCTAAACATCAAGTCGTCAACACAAGTGTTGCTATGCTAGAGGTCTTAGCTCATAACTGTTCTAAACTAGAGGCAGCAAAGACCAAACCCAAGGCTTTAGAGTGACCTGAACTTGTTTTAGATAGGTCCTATACACAGTTTCTAAAACATCAGAATTTGTATGTGAAATCTTTTTTTTGAGACAGGGTCTCCCTGTGGCTCCAGCTGGCCTGGACCTTACTATGTAGACCAGGCTGGCCTTGACCTCAAGGAGATCTGGCTCTGCCTCCTGAGTTCTGAGACTAAAGGTGTGCAGCACCATGGCCTTTTTATTGATGGAACTAATCCAGTCTTGACAACCACAAGAAGCAAAATTGAGATTTCAAAGAATACTCACCTCCCGGTAAGCAAGAATATTTCCCAGAAAAGGCAGAGGTTTGGGCCCAGGAATTCCCAACTTCTTAAATTTTCCATGTTCATGGGTTCCATATCTATTAAGTGAAAGAGAAAGCTAATTCATGGGGCTGCTCAATAAATATTACAGGGGTTCATTGGTCATGGATGCAGGAGCTGCAGCATTCAAGCAGGGAAGCTAACTCAGGGAAGAAATAACACTGTAAACTCCAACCACAATGATGACTTTTGTGTTTCACCTACTTCTACTTTCACACTCTGGGAGACTACCAAAAGTCACAAAGCTTAGCTAAAAAGGGGCCTGAAATCTTTGGGCTCTAGATCCTAAAGTGAGTTGTTGATAAATGTCCCTGAACTTGAGTTTGAGTGTTTGATTGAGATTCAGGCTAGAGTTCTTATACATCATGTCATTCGCTTATGTGAAATTAATTGGATGCCAACATATCTGCCCTTCCAGTGACCTTCAGTGGGCGTTGGTACCCACAAGTGTGTCTGAGAGTTCCTTCATGAGAAGAATACTCTTCCACTTCCTCCCAACTCACCCATGGAGGTATTTTATTTCGTCACTGGTCCACATTCTTCCTTAACCACCTACTCTGAGGGATTCCTGTGACCTGCTGGACAGGTATATCAAAAGCTAATGAGTTAAAAAAAACCTGCTAAGAAAAGTATATTTAAAGCACACACACACAATCTATATGATGTATTTATTAATGCATTGGGCTCACATTAAATATTTCTGTTGTCACAAAGTTTGAGACCAACTTTCACCTTATAAAGGAAGAAGCTTGACTTCTCTCAAAGAAATTTTAGGATTGAATAAAATGAAATGAAACCATTTCATTTACTTCAAACATATCATAAGCTGGGGTCTATTTTGCCATAAAATCTTAAATGCTTAGCCTTTTCTTCGAAGATTAAACTAGGTCTGTTCTTTCCATTGTCACATCATTATGAGTGTCTACCAGTTATTAAAGTAAAATGGAGACAGAAGTCAAATGTTATCAATATGTGTGGTATGAACATCTACTACCCACAGACACACAGGCACACAGAAGCAGGCACACATGCGCGCGCGCGCACACACACACACACATACACACACAGACAGACAAAGCCATTTGAATGCTCTAGGCATGGTGGTGGGGTGTACACATCAGCCTAGTACTCAGGATAACTTCTCTCTTCACTGGTCAGGAATCCCAACATTGAAAGGAATTCGGTATATGCTGGATGATTTTGATTGGTATTCCTGTACCAGAATTTAGAAGGAAAGTATTTAAAATATGAATTGTTTTGGAGTTCCTGCTTTTTGAAGTTGATGGTGGATTTCACAGAAGGGAGAAATAATTCCCTGTACTGATGCTAGGAGCCTGGAAGGGAAAAGGTGAAGGAAAAGAATAAATGCCAGATCTTTGCTTTAAAGATTCATCATTTAGAAGCAAATAGTTTTGCATATTAGAGGGTAGATGACTGAAACCTGGAATTGCAGAGTACCAAAACAAGGGGCAATCTGAATGTGCCTTAAAGACTGGGGTATGCTAGAGCCATTGTGTCTCTCATCCTATAGGTTGACCAATTATTTGTAACCTACTTTTGCCTAACACTGTTTGGTTAATTCAGGATAAAATGGAGATTCAGTCAGAGGAAGATCCCAAAGATTAAGTGAGGTCATTAAGGCCTCTAGCCACAGAAAGTAAAGTTTATGGAGAGGAAGGTTTATTTGTTCTCAGAGGGATTTGCATATGCTGAGCAGTATTTGTAGGGTGTTTATAGCTTCTCACTCTTTTGTTGTGGTTGTTTTGAGGCAGTGGTTGCCTATAGGGACAGGTGGCCTAAAACTCATTATGTAGATTACGCTGGCCTCAATTTCACAGAGATGCCCCTGTCTCTGGCTCCCAAGTGCTGGGATTAAAGGTTGAGTGCTAGAATACTTGGTTTTATAGCTTCCCAGTTTTAAGCACCTTCCCCTTCAATTTCCCTTTGGATTATCTAAACCTGCAAGGGAAACAGTAGTCAAATTCACACCCCAAGTCCCAGAACAGGGAGGAGAGGACAGTCACTCACAGGTAAAGGAGAACCAGGCTGGTAGCCAGCAGCACCCAGGTTTCCACAGAGAAGTCGGGGATCAGGTCCATCACTGTTTCCTTAAGCAAGACTCTCCTTTGAGTTTTACTTTGAGCTGTGTGTGCTTCTGCGTGGAGGTCTGAGCCTGCTGAGCTCCCGCCCTGTGCAGTTGTAATTCAAGGAAGCCAACCAGCAGTGTTTTAAGTGTTGGGAAAGGAGGTGGGGCAGGACTCCCAGCCAGTGGAAACATCACCTTGCCCCATCCACAGTTCCAAGAGTCAGGTGCACTCTCCACCTCCTCAGCTGGCAAAGAATCATGGATATTCCTACTTTGATCTTTGAAATCATTTGGTAGAAATATCAATAAAAATACAACCAGCTTTATCATCGGGTCCACAAGTTATTACTTCTTATCAGAAACTCATCATCAGCTTTACTGCTCCATTCTGCCTTATCCAGGGATGCTTTTATTCCCCAGTAATTGTAATTCACACAAATAAGCTCCTTCACATAGTTACTCCTGCAGTTTCCTCTGCCTGGAATGTCCTGTGCCTCACAGAAGACTCAGTCATCCTTCAAAACCCAGCTCAGTCAAAAATCCATGATAGAGTCTTTCCTCACCAAACTTATCAAACAGAGAGAAATTATTTGCCTCTTGGAAAATCTTTATAATGGGCATTGTAGAAGTCTACTTTAAAACATTTTATTTGTTCTTTTATGGGCATGAGTGAATAGCTTGCATGTATGTAAGCGTACCTGTGCCATGCAATGCCCAAGGAGGTCAGAAGAGGGCATCAGATCCCCTGGAACCTGAGTTAGGATGGTTGGTAGTCCCCATGTGGGTCCCCAGAATCAGACCCAGGTCCTCTGCAAGGGCAGCCAGTGCTCTCAATCACTGAGCCGTCTTTCCAGCCATCGCTCTAGCCCCTGCGCAGTTTTATTTTTGTCTCTGCTTTTCAAGAGCACAGTTGGTTTCTGTATCTGAGTGTAAGCTTCTGCAAGATAGAGTGTGGGTATTATTTGTTAGATTTCAGGGTACAGAGTACAAGAACAATAGGAGAGAAAGAAACACCACATCTGCCACCAACAAAGTTTATTAGCACAGCGAGGGGCAACAAGCCTCCCAAGGGAGGGGGGCTGAGCAGGCGATATAGGGACTGGTCAGAGTCTTGTACAGGGCCAGCAACTACAAGGAGATTTGGGGGGACAGCTGCTGTGGGGGAGACAGGGGCTGGAAGGGAGATTTATTTCTGGCCATTCTTGTGGCTTCTTTTGTGACTTGTCCATGTAGTCTGTGTCAACACCCAGGCAGCAGAAAGGAGGAAGTCCCCAATATAGAACTGAATGGTTGAGGTTCAGATGTTCCATGGTCAGGCGCCCTGTGTTGTGCCAGTTTCCTTGTTATTCATTTTTGGGTCTCTAGTCCCTAGCAAAGGGCTTTAAAAGAATTAGCATGGGTGTGTGTGTGTGTGTGTGTGTGTGTGTGTGTGTGTGTGTGGAGAGATGGCCTAGCGGTTAAGAGCTCCGACTACTCTTGCAGAGGACCTGGGTTCAATCCCCAGCACCCACATGGTGGCTGAGAACCATCTTTAACTCCAGTTCCAGATAATGTGACGCCCTCTTCTGACCTCCACGGCATTGCACGACAAGGGTGCACAAACCTACAGGCAGACAGTACATTCATACACATAAAAAATAAATAAAATTTAAAAAGTTCTAAAAAAAAAAAGAATTAGCATCTACTAACTTCAACTGAAGTTGGCTCTCTGTGTGCTCTTTTTTAAATTTTTTTTTTCTGTATGTATATGAATGTACTGTCTGCATGCAGGTTTGTGCACCCGTGTCATGCAATGCCTCGGAGGTCAGAAGAGGGTGTCGGATTCCCCTGGACTGGAGTTCTTCTGGAATTGAGAGCAGTCAATGCTCTTAACCGCTAGGCTATCTCTCCAGCCCCATCCGTGTGCTCTTTTCTAGTGAACCTTTGGTGACCACTTCATGTCTCTGGGTTTTTTTTAAATAATTCTCTTTTTTTCAATATATACTTTTTAGTGAATTTTTTTATGCATTGCATACAAGACAACTTAATCACCTTTGTACCTCCTGCCCCATCTACATCCCACCATGTCCCCCCACTGAGTTTCCTGTACTATGTCATATATGTTAAGGCCTACAGAGTCAAGTTTATGTACCAGATGGCCCTCAGTGGAAGTCCACCCGCTGGCGTCTAGTCAGCCTGTGCAGCAGCTCCCTCATTGCTCCTAGGACCTTACAGCAGTGACGTCAGCATGCACAAGACTCATGCAAACTCAGTCAGACAGAATCCCAGCATAGAACTGGAGAAATGGCCAGCAGACCCAGCCTTACCTTGGGTGAAGAACTATTGACAGCTTACTACTACTGGGTGAGGGAGAACTGATTTTTTAAGACTAATTTGCAAACAAAATTTTGCAAATTCCATATAATATATTTTGATCATATTTAGATATGATCGATCCCCTATCCGTTACTTTCCCCCACCAAATTGCGCGCGCACACGCACACACACACACACACACACACACACACACACACACTTACAGAGTCAAATTTATGTCCCCACATGCTCTTCAGTCTGGGTTCACCCACTGGACCCAGCTCAGTCTCTCAGCGTCTCATTCCCCTGAAATGAAGCTGCCACTTCCCATCCCAGCAGCCATCGGTTGCTAATCTTCCTCATGTAGGTGTTTTTTAACCTACGTCCCCATGTCTGTTCTGTGTCCCTGGCTTAATGCAGCAAGAGCATTTTTCTGGGCCTCAAGTTCCTTTGTGGCATGTTTAGGCTACAATAATTACACTGCTTCTTATGCTGCCCATGAAAGAATTTCATGGAAGAAAATATTTTTCTTTAATTACAATTCTTGTGGTGTATATGTGTGTCTGCTTCTAAGCATGTTGGTATTTGTATTTGTGGGTCTTCATGTGTGTCTGCGTGTATGTGGAGGCCGGAGGGAGATGTCAGGTGTCTTCCTTTATCACTCTCCACAGTATATACTGAGGCAGCATCTCTCACTTGAACCTGTAGGTCAGCGGGCTGCCATGCCTGCCTGACATCGGGTGCAGGGGTCCAAACTCTCATCTTTCTGCTTGCATAACAAGCACTTTACCCATGCAGTCATCTCTCCAGTCTCCAAGTTAGTCAACTTCTTAACAGAAGAGCATCTCTGTCTCTGGAAGGACTTCATGTCCAAGATCACTATGTGGGAAAGGACCGAAGGGAACGGTGTCCTGTGAGGACAGGTGGGGCACCGGACTTGGGCCAGTGATCTAGAACAGGTGTTACTGTGGACAGCACACGGCTTACCCAGGACTATAAAGCAAAATAAGAATTTTTTTTATTGTTATTAAACTTTTTCCATAAATCATACATCATTTCTCAATGGAATCTAGAATCGCTTCCCTTTCCATGCCCCCCACCCCACCAGAGTCCCTGCTCTCTGCCATGCATGTCCTATATCTTTTTTTGAGTATTTCCAGAGTTTTTTTTCTTTTGTTGTTCTTTTGTTGTTGTTCTCTCCAACTTGTATTGCTATAGTATATATACATATATATACATAAATATATATACATACATGCATACATACATACATACACATATCACTTGAATTGAAAGATTTTTTTTCCTAAAAGATGTCATGTTTTCCTTAAGGAAGTGCTTGAAGGTTCCTCCTTGGCAATCCCAAACAAGTATCCATCCTGCACTTTTGCTCCACATTGGGGTCTTTCCCTCCCATGGTCCCCCAAATGAAGTCCAGTAAGCATGTGTCCTCTCTCGATCCCCCTGCACTGGCCTCCATGATACAGCGCAGTTAATCCAACAATGGCAGTCTATACTCTGATGAGGCTGACAACCCCTTAGCTGTTTAGTCCACAAGCTGGGTATCTCAGTAGTCCCCATCTGGCATTGAAGGTTTGGAGGATTCTTGGAGAGACATGAGTCCTCAGTCCATATTGGAAGGTTACAAAGCTGTGTCTCATGTCTTTGGCCTGTCTTCAATAAGATAAAATTTTAATTCTAAGACTTGGGAGACAGAGGCAGGTGGATCTTTGTGAGTTCAAGGCCAGCCTGGTCTACAGAGTGAACTCCAGGACAGCTGGGGCTACAGGGAGACCCTGTCTCGAAAAGACCAAAAAAAAAAAAAAGTGATTCGAATTATGACTTTCAGGGAAAAGAATGTTGAGGCAGACAGGCTCCTGCTTTCTGATGGATGGACGGGTCACTGATAACTGCAGGGGCGCAGAGCAGGCTCCAGGGACTATTTAGAAAGTCCTGTCAGGACTGTTGGAATTGGTGCCCTGACTCTGAAGGCTCTGCCTTCTCTGTTCAGATCCCCGAGTTCCTCAGCTCTCCCTCTCTCCCCTCATCTCCTTCCCACCGACATCAGGAAAGCAGCTCTGCTCTGCCACGTGCTCCCCACCCTGGTGTTTCATCCGGACTTGTCACACGCCCACCGAACACCGTGAATAGATGCTTCTGACACTGTGAACCAAAGTCAATCTTTCCTTCCTCAGGTTATCTAAAGTATTTTGTCACACCGATTGAGAAGTTACTATTAATAACATAGGAAATTGGTATGAATATGTAAGGTCATTGCTGTGACTATGAATAACCTGACCATGAGGGCCCAAAACTGTGGAACTTGTGTGCAGAACGGTAAGTCAAAATGTGGAAAAGGAAGGTTGAGCTTCAGTATCTGTGGATGGAGACAGATGGATAAGTGTGGTATGACTGCAGGGCTCACAGGGATGTGGACAGTAAAGGCAGGGAAGATAAGAGAGAATGAGAACCTATTGGGGGATCAGTGGCCATTCATGTTACATGCTGGCAATGAACTTCTCTACATCTTATCTGTGTAGTAAATTTTAAAGTAGCACAGTATTCAGCTTGCAGCCAGGCTATTGCTGGCTCCTTCTAGGCAGATTCAATATTAGGATAAAGAATATAATGTAGATAGGAAATATTTGAACGATTTGATGTTTGGCCAGGAAAGAAATTTGTATATAGTTGGACCCCAAAAGGCATGGTTACTAAAGAGATTAGGTCATTCAAAAGAAGACAAAGTAGTTTCAATTTTTATTGCCTTGATAGCTAATGATGTTGAACACGTTTTCTTGTATCTGTAAGCCATCATTTCCATTTGTCATTTGAAAAGTGTCTGTTTAGTTCTTATGCATATGTTTACTGATTGCATTATTTGACATTTTGTTTTTCAATTTTTTAGTTCTTTATATATTCTGGATTTTAATTTCTTATTGAATGAACAGCTGGTAAAGTTTTCCAAAGCTGTGGGCCATTTTGTTTTGTTTTTTAACCTTGGTAATTTTGTTTCTTTTTCTTTACATTCACACCCACACCCCACACACACACAATGCACACAGAGTTTTCTCTTTAGATCCATCTGAGCCACACCACACTCATCCATCACTCTTCACCAACAGCAACCTAAGCTCTATCTTCTTTGTCCATGTTTTAGCGTATCCTTCTGCAAACAAGTTCTACAGCTTTCTGGAACCTCATGGTCAGGTCAGGTGTAGTCACAGCCATGATCTCATTTATTTATACCATTTCCCTATGTTATTAATAGTAACTTCTCATCAGTGTGACAAAATACTTGATATAACCAGAGTGAAGAAAGATTGACTTTGGCATATATATATATATATTCGTATGTGTGTGAGTGTGTGTGTGTGTGTGTGTGCGTGTGCATGTGTGTGTGATGCAGAGTTCCCTGTGGCAAGCTCTTCTTCCACTATGTGTGCTCTGGGATTGAACTCAGGATTTTTTAATTTATTTTTTAATTTTATTTAGTTTTTTGAACTCAGCTTTTGAGGCTTAAGGAGAGCACAATTACCTACTGAGCATCTCACCATTCCACCTGTTTCTTTTTGCTAGAGTTTCTTAGTTTGATGTAATCCATTGGTCAGCACTTGCTTTGTGTCCTAAGCTGTTGGAGTCTTATTCAGAAAGTCCTTACATCTTGAAGTGTTTCTTTCTGTTTTCCTATAACAGTTTCACAGTTTTAGCTCTTACATGAAGACATTTAATCCAATTAGGTAGATTTTTCTACAAGGTAGGAGGTAAGGATCAAGTTTCAGTCTGTCTCACCAGAGAAACCAAACTGTGTAGAGAAACAAAGAAGACAAACAAGTGGGGTGGGGGAATGGGTGGGAAGGGGAAGACGGTGGTATAGGGGCAGTATAGTTAACATAAAATACATACTTATATGAAAATGTTCTTATGTAACACTGTACCATGTATGATGAATGTACATAATGAAAATGTAAAAGATGTTAACCTTTTGCCCCAAACAAAGAACAACTTTCACTCTTTCCTAAATCATTACTCAAGAGGCTATCTTTTCCAGTGTTTATTTTTGGTGCTTTTATCAAAAATCAGATAGGTGAGTTTTAGACATGGATCAGGGTCCAGAGGCCATCCGCTGAGATTTCTAGGTTCTTGTGTCCTGGAACTGGACTTGAGACACATAGATAGTACATGAAATGCAGACAGTTTGTTAAAAAACAAAGGCATATGCCTGTAACCACAGCACTTGGGAGGCAGAGGCAGGCGGATCCCTGTGAGTTCAAGGCCAGCCTGGTCCACATAGTGACTTCCAAGCCAGTTGGAGATGCAGGGAGACACTGTCTCAAAAAGGCAACCCCCAAAACAACAATGACAACAACAACAACAAACAAAAGGCATCACCAATAACAGAAGTGGTTCAGAGGTCTGGGAAAGGTCTAAAGCTCAAAGTTCTTGGGGCAGAAGAGTCCTTTTCCTCTACAGATCATATACATAATGTATGCCTTCTGAGGTATTTGGAGATGCTGTGCATGTTCATTTTATGTTTTGTTTCCTGTGGCCTGTATCAGAGGCCTTTCTAGTCTTCCTCTGTCACTGGTTTTCCCACATACCAGTCTTGATGCCTCTGGGACCTCCTCCCTGTCTTATTCTCCTGTCTCAGGCATAACTGCATGGGTTTATTCCCTCATCCTCTTATGTATGACTATCATTTTCAGGAAAACGAATGGAACTGGAGATCATTGTGTAAAGCAAAATAAGCCAGATTCAGTAAGACAAGTACCACATGTGGAATGTTAAAAGCAAAGGATCTAGCACAGAGGAGTGATTTTAAAGGAATAGAAAGGGGCCACTGGGAGGGGATGCATTTGAGTAATGAGGGGAAATGTGATCCAAGGACCTCATACAAAAATTTCATAATGAATCCCTTTATCATGAACAGTTAATATACACTCATAATAAAGAAGCTAAGCATGTCATGGGAAGGGAAAACCCCAGTGTGGAACACAAGGGCAGAACAGATGGTGGTTAGGGCTTGCCAAGGAGGAGCCATCAAACATGACATCTTTCAGCCTAATAAAGAAAAAAAATCATAAGCTGAAGATGCTAAAACCTATGATATATGTGGCATGCATATATGCATATTTTGGAGTGATGCAAATTAGAAGGAATAACAACAACAACAACAGCAACAAAAAGACTGGGTCAAAGAACTGACTGAAACAGTGAACTGCTCAAAACAGTAAACTTCTGCATGGAGAATTTTGAGAGAGACCGAGAAAAAGATGAAAAACATGTTTGGCAGAATGCATGAGCTCTGGTGGGGTGGGGGGGCAAGGAAGGGGGCATGGGTCTAGATTTGATTTGAAATTTTGTATGAAATGCAGAAAGCTTCCATAAAAATTGGCTTTGAATAAAAAAGAAGCTAAGCACTTGCACTGGGACAATAGAAAAGACAACTTGAGGGAGCCTCAGTATCAGCTGGACCCCAGACATCATCACAGGCTCAGTGGTGTAGACATTTAAATCATTTGACAGTCTTCGCTTTGAGAAGAGAGCGCTGTGGTGACCTGTTCACACAGGACCACTCTGTTGTTCGACGTTTTTTTTGTCTGTGTCTGTCGGAGAGACAGGATACAATCATTTACTCACCTCAGATAGGGAGCAGAAGCTAGAACAAAGATACCAAAGTCCAACTTGGCAAACCCTTGGGTATACTGGTGTCCCTTACAAGAGTCTGTGTGAGGGGTCACTTCTAGGAGCACGGATAACTCAAAGGCAGTTGCATCACTCAAAGCCCACCCCAGCATGGGTAAAGATTCATGGAAAGTAGAACCCTGGGGTTCTCCTTACAACCTGCAGACAGCTCATCAGGTCAGAAAATCTCTCCTCAGCAGTCCTTGCTGCTCATATAACCTTGGTGAGGAAGAGGAGTTGTGTATCTGGTCAGTTTCGGAGACTTACTGAGACTTTTAGGTTCATTAACTTAGTGAATCTTAAAAAGCCTCCGTTGGAATTTCCTGAGCCTTAAGGAGGCTTCCATTAAAAATTCCTGTGTTGTGGGCTGGACAGATGGCGGACTGCTCTTGCAGAGGACCTGGGTACCATATCCGGCACCCACATGGTGGCTAAGAACGGTCTTAAGCCAGGTGTGGTTGTGCACACCTTTAATCCTAGCACTCAGGAGGCTGAGGCAAGTGGATCTCTATGAGTTCAAGGCCACCCTGGTCTACAGAGTGAGTTCCAGGACAGCCGGGGCTATAGAGAGAGACCCTGTCTAAAAAAAAAAAAAAAAAAAATCCCTGTGTTGTAAGGCAGTTCTTTCCAGGAAAGAATGTTTCAACTTCCAGGAAGTTGCTACCCAATAACCTAGGCAAGTGTTTCTCCAAGTTCATCCATCTACGATGCTTCAGCTGTGTTCTTAACGGGCCCATTTCCTGCTGGATCTGGCCGCAGGTCTTGTCAGCATCTGCTGTATGCTGGTTCCGTAGGAAAGCAGAGTGTGAGATTGTGGGGGCCACAGAGACTTTCACCTATATTTCAAAGGAAAGCTGGGAGGCCAGGTCAGAATCCCAATAGGCAGCTCCTGAAGGGGCAATCTGAAACTGTGAGAGGGAAAGCAAAGCTGTGTAAAAGGACAGAATGCTGGAGATGCTGGGAGTGTACGGCGTACTCTAAGAAAAGGACAGAATGCTGGAGATGCTGGGAGTGTACGGCGTCCTCTAAGAAAAGGACAGAATGCTGGAGATGCTGGGAGTGTACGGCGTCCTCTAAGAAAACGACAGAATGCTGGAGATGCTGGGAGTGTACGGCGTCCTCTAAGAAAAGGACAGAATGCTGGAGATGCTGGGAGTGTACGGCGTCCTCTAAGAAAAGGACAGAATGCTGGAGATGCTGGGAGTGTACGGCGTCCTCTAAGAAAAGGACAGAATGCTGGAGATGCTGGGAGTGTACGGCGTCCTCTAAGAAAAGGACAGAATGCTGGAGATGCTGGGAGTGTACGGCGTCCTCTAAGAAAACGACAGAATGCTGGAGATGCTGGGAGTGTACGGCGTCCTCTAAGAAAAGGACAGAATGCTGGAGATGCTGGGAGTGTACGGCGTCCTCTAAGAAAAGGACAGAATGCTGGAGATGCTAGGAGTGTACCGCGTCTGCTAAAGAATGCCGAGGGCTGGTGGCGCACGCCTTTAATCCTAGCACTTGGGAGACAGAGGCAGAGGCAGGCGGATCTTTGTGAGTTCAAAGCCAGCCTGATCTACAGAGTGAGTTCCAGGACAGCTGGGGCTACAGGGAGACCCTGTCTCGAAAAGACCAAAAAAAAAAAAAAGGCCGAGGGCAGTCAGTAGAAGGCCGCACAGGCTGCACCCAGCAAGCCTCTAGGACAAAGGCTGTGCCAGCGTGCGACTGAACGACTGACATGGAACCATGGAACTTGACTCGGGGCCCCGTGTCTGAATAGCATCCGGGGGTCCTTTTCTAGGTGTAGAGTGGGTGCTACATAGTCCTTTTTCACAATAACAACTTCTCAGAACAGAGTAAAGGAAGAAGGGAGGCAGAAAGGGAGGGAGGGAGAGAGAATGCTTGATTGGAAGTGTACACGTGACACACCTCTGAGTCTCTGGGATACCAGAGCCCTACACAAGGGTAATTGAGGAAAGAAATGGAAGTAAGCTTGAATTTTAACTTAAAGCACACACAGGAATTTCAGACACCTGAGGAAAGTAGGATTGAAAATCCAGTGAGTTCACAGACATTTTTGTCCTTCCTTCAGTTCATCTGGTACTGTCAATTTTATTGGTGTTGAGCTGTGATTGTCAGTGGCTTCTCAATAGCATTTTTTTAATTTTAGATTTTTTATTGAGCATTTGCACATTTTACACAATGGTTTCTAATCAAACTTAGCCCTCCCCCACCAGTACTCATGCATTACGTCATCCAAGTTAAGCCCTGTCCACTCAAGCTTTTGAACCCAGATGGCCTTCTGTGCAAATTCATCCACTGGAATCTTGTCAGCACATGGAGAAATCTTAAGTAAGGCATCCTCTTGCACGCCCAGCAGTGATCAGTCCCAGCAGTCCTCAGTCTGCAGCCAGTCCCCACCCATTTCTCTAGCTCAATGTTGAGACCTTGTCTGAGTTGCCATGGGTCAAGTGTTGGGTACCATCATCCCACAAGTTCACATGTGAAAGCCTCCAGTAGTCTGTAAGCCTCGGCTTTCTTATATCCATGGACCTGTCTTGGCTCTTGCAATCTTTCACCACCCTCTTCCTCAATGATCCCTGAGCCATAGGTGGTGAGGTTTATTATAGGAGTTCTATCCAGGAACACACACTCTGGAGGCTCCCAGTCTTTGAAATTTGGCCAGTTGTGGCCTTATGTGTGCATTGCACTCTATTGTGTAAGGAAGTATCACTGGTGAGAATTGAGGGATGCACGAATTTTCTTTCTGCCTCTCTTTCTGCTATGTTCCATATGTCTTAGGTGTAGAGGTTCAACTGGGATTGGTCATGTTTCAGATGTGTATTTTCTGTGTCTGACCAGTTGTGGGATTCTGAGTCAATAGCAATTTTTGTGACTCTTAATGTATGGTCTAAAGAGTGAACAAAAGTGGAGATTAGAAGTGCTCTAATTGGGGCTATGTATGTGGCTCAGTTAGTGAAGTGCTTTCCTAACATGCATGAGACACTTGGCTTGAACGTTGGCACTACAAACAACTGGCCATTGTCACTTGTTTCTATAATCCCAACACTTAGGAGGTGAAATCTGAAAGATCAGGTATTCAAGGTCATCTTCAGCTACACACTGAGCTGTTGTTGGTCAACTCAATGGGATACATGAAGCTCTGCTTCAAAAATAGAAGACTGGATAGAAGGCTCAGTCAGTAAAGCACCTGCCATTCAAGTGCAAGGTCCTGATTCTAGATCACTGGAACACATGGAAAAGGCCAGGCATGGTGGTGTGTACCTATAGTCCTAGTTTTGAGGCCAGAGGTGAAGACAGGTAGATCTCTGATGACAAGTTTCAGGTTGAGTGAGAGACCCTGTCTCTAAAAGTAAATCCCCTGAAAGGAAACAGCCAGAATTGACCAGAGTCCAAAATGACAGCTCCAGAGAAAGTAGACTGTTTTGCCTCTCGTCCACCTGTGCCCCTTTTCTAAGCCTAGGGAACAATCTGCGGAAGAGGGGGCATGGTAGAATGTAAGGGCTGTGATTGGGGTGAATAGTGAAACTACAGCAATATAGACTGGACACTTATTTGATCAACTTGATTGAACATACAAGTCCCCCCAGCTGGATGGTGGGACCCATGGGCTGTGTGGGTTTGAGCACAACTGATTGCAAATTGGTTTTACATGAAGGATGCTTGTACTCATAAATTATTACTTATTGTTAAAAAATGAAAAAAAATAAAAAATAAAAAAATAAAAAATAAAAGTAAAGTGGAGATTGGTTGAGGAAGACACCTGGCCTTGACAGAAGGCCTCCCAGGCATGCAAACAAATATTCAAACAGACACACACACATACATAACATAAAATGCTTCTGCATTTTATGAAACACTTAGATCTTAACTACAAGATGCTCTTGTAAACAGAGGTAATAAGAAATTCGCAGCCAAGCAGACACCTCAAGCTCCAGCATTTACATTAAGTGCATTTGTACATTTTAGGCCACTGGATCCAGATTTTTATATTGGTAGTTACTGAGGGCAAAAGCAATATATTGTAACATAATGTATAAATATTTTTGATAAAACAGTCTATATTTTATAAAAAGTTATTATAACACTAAAGCTGTACCTCAAAAGTCTCACAGATAATTCAATCCAGTACTCTACATGTCTTCAGAGGATCTGCTTGTGGCTTTTTATTGCTATGGTATGCCTTTTTGCAAATCATGATTTTCACTTGGCTAGAATTTTTTTTTTAGTTTCCTTTTTTTACTTTTTCCTCCTATCTGGTCACTTCATTGTTTTCCTTAACTCTGTATTATCATAGATGATCCTGTGCATAGCTTGTTAGGGCCTTTATACCTCAGGAATAACAAGTAAAAAAAAAAGAAATTCACATGTCCTACTTACCTGTAGGCCTGTAGTTCATGTCATTTCTTGAGACTAAGACACAGACCTCATTGTGGCCAGAGTAATGCAAATGGTTTTCTCCTACAAAAGGCCATAAAAGGAGATGTTCTATTGTGAAATTTGTTCTACATGAGGTAATGGGTCTAGACAGGAATAGATATGTGTACTTGGAATTGATGTACTGATGTGTTACTATCTACAAGTCTTGACTGGGCTCATTTTCTCTAGCAATTGAAGAATTAAATGGCAGGGAAAAATCTCAGGCACAGTAGAAAGGATCAGGTAGCAAACTTTATTAGAAGTGAAAAAACACACATATGCACTCACATAGAGAGAAACCTGAATTTGAAAAATCCAAATCTTCAGGATGCCTTAGACCTTTTAAATATTTGTGGTGGATCTCCCTTTCCTAGTTTTGGACTGGTCAACTTAAACTATAAAGAGAGGAAAAAGTATGCTGCAGTTCTGAGCTGAGATGTGTCCAGGACCGGCCCAGGTCTTATCTAAGTTGGTCTGGGCTGGTCACTTGGTAAAGGAACCCTGTTGAGTGGGGGTGGGCATGGGAAGGGTGCCCTCTAGACCTTTGTCTCAGACCAATAAGAAACAGGATGTTTGCCATTTTATTACTTATCAGTGGCCCTTTCTGTTTGTTGGAGATTTAGATGTGCAGGAAGACACTATGTACCGGAAATTCATCCTGAGAACCTCTGCATTCTCATCTGCACGCACATTTATTGACACAATCACTGTCTGCCTTTGGCTACTATTAATACTTAGTGGGAGCAAATGACTAAGAGCCAGAAAGAGTACACAGATGAGTAACAGCCAGATCCAGGTCTGCCTTCGGACACAGACAAGGTTATAATTACAGAATGTTGATCTAAAAATAACCATATAGTGAGCACAGCCCTTAACAATAATGATTGCTTATCTTTTTCTGTTTCCTAACAAGTCAAAGTGCAATCTTAGATAACAGGAAAGGAAGCGTTAGGCTCAGAAATACATACAGCTGTGCTATTGACTGTTACCAGTTTTAGCTCAAGAGCCTGGGCTCTGGGAATTCCAGCAGAATGGGCTGAGTGACCATCACAATATGCCAATGAAAGAGAAATGTGGGTGAAGGACGAAGAAAGGAATTGTAATCACTGAGGTCATGTTGAGAAGGCATAAAGAATTCCATTGGGGCTGGAGAGATGGCCTAGCGGTTAAGAGTGCCGACCGCTCTTACAGAGGACCCGGGTTTGATCCCCAGCACCCACATGGCTGCCGAGAACCGTCTGAAACTCTAATTCCAGGAGAACTCCAGTTCCAGGGGAATCTGACACCCTCTTCTGACCTCCTTGAAATTTTGATATGAAATGCAGAAGCTCCATAAAAATTGGCTTCTGAATAAAAGAAGAAGTGCACTTGCACTTGGGACAAATAGAAAGACAACTTAGGGAGCCTCAGTATCAGCTGGACCCCAGACATCATCACAGGCTCAGTGGTGTAGACATTTAAATCATTTGACAGTCTTCGCTTTGAGAAGAGAGCGCTGTGGTGACCTGTTCACACAGGACCACTCTGTTGTTCGACGTTTTTTTTGTCTGTGTCTGTGGGAGAGACAGGATACAATCATTTACTCACCTCAGATAGGGAGCAGAAGCTAGAACAAAGATACCAAAGTCCAACTTGGCAAACCCTTGGGTATACTGGTGTCCCTTACAAGAGTCTGTGTGAGGGGTCACTTCTAGGAGCACGGATAACTCAAAGGCAGTTGCATCAACGTTGCAAAGCCCACCCAGCATGGGTAAAGATTCATGGAAAGTAGAAAACCCTGGGGTTCCTCCTTACAACACCTGCCAGACAGCTCTCAGGGTCCAGAAAATCTCCTCCTCAGCAGTCCTTGCTGCTCATATAACCTTGGTGAGGAAGAGGAGTTGTGTATCTGGTCAGTTTCGGAGACTTACTGAGACTTTTAGGTTCATTAACTTAGTGAATCTTAAAAAGCCTCCGTTGGAATTTCCTGAGCCTTAAGGAGGCTTCCATTAAAAATTCCTGTGTTGTGGGCTGGAGCAGATGGCGACTGCTCTTGCAGAGGACCTCGGGTACATATCCGGGCCCGCACAGGTGGCTAAGAAGGTCTTAAGCCAGGGTGTGGTTGTGCAACCTTTATCCTAGCAACCTCAGGAGGCTGAAGGCAGTGGATCTCTATGAGTTACAAGGCCACCCTGGTGTCACAGAGTGAGTTCCAGGAAGCGGGGCTAGAGAGAGACGACCTGTCTCAAAAAAAATAAAAAAAAAAAAATCCCTGTGTTGTAAGGCAGTTCTTTCCAGGAAAGAATGTATTCAACTTCCAGGAGTTGCTCCCCAATACCTAGGCAAGTGTGTTCTCCAAGTTCATACCATTACTACGATGCTTCAGCTGTGTTCTTAACGGGCCCATTTCCTGTGCTGGATCTGGCCGCGGTCTTGTCGCTATCTGTGTATGCTGGTTCCGAAAAAATAGGAAAGCAGAGTGTGAAGATTGTGGGGGCACAGAAGACTTTCACCTATATTTCAAAGGAAAGCTGGGAGGCCAGGTCAGAATCCCAATAGGCAGCTCCTGAAGGGGCAATCTGAAACTGTGAGAGGGAAAGCAAAGCTGTGTAAAAGGACAGAATGCTGGAGATGCTGAGTGAGGCTACCAGAAAGCTCGAAGCGACGCGTCTGCTAAAGACAAGGACAGAAATGCTGGAGATGCTGGGAGTGGTACGGCGTCCTCTAAGAAACGGACAGAATGCTGGAGTGCTTGGAGTGTACGTGCGTCCTCTAACGCACAGACACCCGATGCCTGGGTGCTTTGGATGTGTCGGCTCGTTCCCTCTAAGAAAAGACAGAATCTGTAGATGCTAGGTAGTTTACTGGCGTTCTGCTAAGAAAAGAATGCTGAGGGCGTGGTGGCGCACGCCTTTAATCCTAGCACTTGGGAGACAGAGGCAGAGGCAGGTGATCTTTGTGAGTTCAAAGCCAGCCTGATCTACAGAGGAGTCCAGGACAGCTGGGGCTACAGGAGACCCTGTTCAAAAGACCAAAAAAAAAAAAAAGGCCGGGCATTCATATAGAAGGCCGCACACGGCTGCACCGCACCAGCAAGCCTCTAGGACAAGGTGTGCCAGCGTGCGTACTGAACGACTGACATGGGACCATTGGAAACTGACTCGGTCCCCTTGTCTGAATAGCATCCGGGGATCCTTTTCTAGGTGTTAGAGTATGGTGCTACATAGTCCTTTTTCACAATAACACTTCTCAGACAAGTAAACGGAAGCAGGGACGGCGAAACGGGAGGGGGAGGAGAGAGAATGCTTGATTGGAAGTGTACACGTGACACACCTCTGAGTCTCTGGGATACCAGAGCCCTACACAGGGTAATTGAGGAAGAAATGGAAGTAAAAGCTTGAATTTTAACTTAAAGAGCACACAAGGAATTTCAGAACAGCCTAGGAAAGTAGGATTGAAAATCCAGTGAGTTCACAGACATTTTTGTCCTTCCTTCAGTTCATCTGGTACTGTCAATAATTTTATTGGTAGTTTGCGCTGTGATTGTCAGTGGCTTCTCAATAGCACTTTTTTTATCTTTTAAGATTTTTTATTTTTTGCGCTTTCCAATTTTTTAAAATTTTCTGTTAACATTTATAGCCCGCCCATCCCCACATCACCATCAAATATGCATTATGCGTCATCCAAGTTAAGCCCTATCCACTCAAGATTTTGAACCCAGATGGCCTTCTGTGGCAACTTCATCCACTGGAATCTGGTCACGCCATGGAGAAATTTAAGTAAGGCATCCTCCTTGCACGCCCAGCAGTGGATCATCCCAGCAGTCCATCAGTCTGCAGCATGTACCCACCCATTTCTCTAGCTCAATGTTGAGACCTTGTCTGAGTTGCCATGGGTCAAGTGTTGGGTACCATCATCCCACAAGTTCACATGTGAAAAGCTCCAGTAGTCTGTAAGCCTCGGCTTTCTTATATCCATGGACCTGTCTTGGCTCTTGCAATCTGTTCACCACCTCTTCCTCAATGATCCCTGAGCCAGGATAGGTGAGGGTTTTTTATAGGAGAGTTTCTATCCAGGAACACAACTCTGGAGCTCCCAGGTCTTTCTTGAATTTGCCCAGTTGTGGCCTTATGTGTGCATTGCACTCTATTGTGTAGGAAGCTAGACTGGTAAGAATTGAGGGATGCACGATTTTTCTTTCTGCCTCTCTTTCTGGCTATGTTCCATATGTCTTAGGTGTAGAGGTTCAATCTGGGATTGGTCATGTTTCAGATGTGTATTTTCTGCTGTTGGACCAGTTGTGGGATTTCTGAGTCAATAGCAATTTTTGTGACTCTTAATGTATGGTCTAAATAGGTGAACAAAAGTGGAGTAGAAGTGCTCTAATTGGGCTTGGATGGGCTCAGTTAGTAGAAGTGCTTTCCTAACATGCATGAGACATTGGCTTGAACGTTGGGCATCAACATGCCATTGTCACTTGTTTCCTATAACCCAACACTTAGGAGGTGAAATCTGAAAGATCAGGTATTCAAGGTCATGCTTCAGCTACACACTGAGCTGTTGGTTGGTCAATCATGGGATACATGAAGCTCTGCTTCAAAAATAGAAGACTGGATAGAAGGCTCAGTCAGTAAAGCACCTGCCATTCAAGTGCAAGGTCCTGATTCTACTCTTCTTCCACTATGTGTGCTCTGGGATTGAACTCAGGATTTTTTAATTTATTTTTTAATTTTATTTAGTTTTTTGAACTCAGCTTTTGAGGCTTAAGGAGAGCACAATTACCTACTGAGCATCTCACCATTCCACCTGTTTCTTTTTGCTAGAGTTTCTTAGTTTGATGTAATCCATTGGTCAGCACTTGCTTTGTGTCCTAAGCTGTTGGAGTCTTATTCAGAAAGTCCTTACATCTTGAAGTGTTTCTTTCTGTTTTCCTATAACAGTTTCACAGTTTTAGCTCTTACATGAAGACATTTAATCCAATTAGGTAGATTTTTCTACAAGGTAGGAGGTAAGGATCAAGTTTCAGTCTGTCTCACCAGAGAAACCAAACTGTGTAGAGAAACAAAGAAGACAAACAAGTGGGGTGGGGGAATGGGTGGGAAGGGGAAGACGGTGGTATAGGGGCAGTATAGTTAACATAAAATACATACTTATATGAAAATGTTCTTATGTAACACTGTACCATGTATGATGAATGTACATAATGAAAATGTAAAAGATGTTAACCTTTTGCCCCAAACAAAGAACAACTTTCACTCTTTCCTAAATCATTACTCAAGAGGCTATCTTTTCCAGTGTTTATTTTTGGTGCTTTTATCAAAAATCAGATAGGTGAGTTTTAGACATGGATCAGGGTCCAGAGGCCATCCGCTGAGATTTCTAGGTTCTTGTGTCCTGGAACTGGACTTGAGACACATAGATAGTACATGAAATGCAGACAGTTTGTTAAAAAACAAAGGCATATGCCTGTAACCACAGCACTTGGGAGGCAGAGGCAGGCGGATCCCTGTGAGTTCAAGGCCAGCCTGGTCCACATAGTGACTTCCAAGCCAGTTGGAGATGCAGGGAGACACTGTCTCAAAAAGGCAACCCCCAAAACAACAATGACAACAACAACAACAAACAAAAGGCATCACCAATAACAGAAGTGGTTCAGAGGTCTGGGAAAGGTCTAAAGCTCAAAGTTCTTGGGGCAGAAGAGTCCTTTTCCTCTACAGATCATATACATAATGTATGCCTTCTGAGGTATTTGGAGATGCTGTGCATGTTCATTTTATGTTTTGTTTCCTGTGGCCTGTATCAGAGGCCTTTCTAGTCTTCCTCTGTCACTGGTTTTCCCACATACCAGTCTTGATGCCTCTGGGACCTCCTCCCTGTCTTATTCTCCTGTCTCAGGCATAACTGCATGGGTTTATTCCCTCATCCTCTTATGTATGACTATCATTTTCAGGAAAACGAATGGAACTGGAGATCATTGTGTAAAGCAAAATAAGCCAGATTCAGTAAGACAAGTACCACATGTGGAATGTTAAAAGCAAAGGATCTAGCACAGAGGAGTGATTTTAAAGGAATAGAAAGGGGCCACTGGGAGGGGATGCATTTGAGTAATGAGGGGAAATGTGATCCAAGGACCTCATACAAAAATTTCATAATGAATCCCTTTATCATGAACAGTTAATATACACTCATAATAAAGAAGCTAAGCATGTCATGGGAAGGGAAAACCCCAGTGTGGAACACAAGGGCAGAACAGATGGTGGTTAGGGCTTGCCAAGGAGGAGCCATCAAACATGACATCTTTCAGCCTAATAAAGAAAAAAAATCATAAGCTGAAGATGCTAAAACCTATGATATATGTGGCATGCATATATGCATATTTTGGAGTGATGCAAATTAGAAGGAATAACAACAACAACAACAGCAACAAAAAGACTGGGTCAAAGAACTGACTGAAACAGTGAACTGCTCAAAACAGTAAACTTCTGCATGGAGAATTTTGAGAGAGACCGAGAAAAAGATGAAAAACATGTTTGGCAGAATGCATGAGCTCTGGTGGGGTGGGGGGGCAAGGAAGGGGGCATGGGTCTAGATTTGATTTTGAAATTTTGATATGAAATGCAGAAGCTCCATAAAAATTGGCTTCTGAATAAAAGAAGAAGTGCACTTGCACTTGGGACAAATAGAAAGACAACTTAGGGAGCCTCAGTATCAGCTGGACCCCAGACATCATCACAGGCTCAGTGGTGTAGACATTTAAATCATTTGACAGTCTTCGCTTTGAGAAGAGAGCGCTGTGGTGACCTGTTCACACAGGACCACTCTGTTGTTCGACGTTTTTTTTGTCTGTGTCTGTGGGAGAGACAGGATACAATCATTTACTCACCTCAGATAGGGAGCAGAAGCTAGAACAAAGATACCAAAGTCCAACTTGGCAAACCCTTGGGTATACTGGTGTCCCTTACAAGAGTCTGTGTGAGGGGTCACTTCTAGGAGCACGGATAACTCAAAGGCAGTTGCATCAACGTTGCAAAGCCACCCAGCATGGGTAAGATTCATGGAAAGTAGAAAACCCTGGGGTTCCTCCTTACAACACCTGCCGACAGCTCCATCAGGGTCAGAAAATCTCCTCCTCAAGCAGTCCTTGCTGCTCATATAACCTTGGTGAGGAAGAGGAGTTGTGTATCTGGTCAGTTTCGGAGACTTACTGAGACTTTTAGGTTCATTAACTTAGTGAATCTTAAAAAGCCTCCGTTGGAATTTCCTGAGCCTTAAGGAGGCTTCCATTAAAAATTCCTGTGTTGTGGGCTGGAGAGATGGCATTGACTGCTCTTGCAGGAGACCTGGGTACAATATCCGGGCACCGCACAGGTGGCTAAGAAGGTCTTAAGCCAGGGTGTGGTTGTGCAACCTTTATCTAGCAACTCAGGAGGCTGAAGGAGGTGGATCGTCTAATGAGTTACAAAGGCCAGCCTGGTGTACAGAGAGTGAGTTCCAGGAAGCGGGGCATAGAGAGAGACGCTGTCTCAAAAAAAATAAAAAAAAAAATACCTGTGTTGTAAGGCAGTTCTTTCAGGAAAGAATGTATTCAACTTCCAGGAGTTGCTCCGCTCATACCTAGGAAAAGTGTGTTTCTCAGTTTCATACATTTATACTACGATGCTTCAGCTGTGGTTCTAACGGGCCCCATTTCCTGTGCTGGATCTGGCCGCGGTCTTGTCGCTATCTGGTGTATGCTGGTTCCGAAAAAAAAAATAGGAAAGCAGAGAGGTGAAGCATTGTGGGGGCACAGAAGACTTTCACCTATATTTCAAAGGAAAGCTGGGAGGCCAGGTCAGAATCCCAATAGGCAGCTCCTGAAGGGGCAATCTGAAACTGTGAGAGGGAAAGCAAAGCTGTGTAAAAGGACAGAATGCTGGAGATGCTGGGAGTGTACGGCGTACTCTAAGAAAAGGACAGAATGCTGGAGATGCTAGGAGTGTACCGCGTCTGCTAAAGAAAGGACAGAATGCTGGAGATGCTGGGAGTGTACGGCGTCCTCTAAGAAAACGACAGAATGCTGGAGATGCTGGGAGTGTACGGCGTCCTCTAAGAAAAGGACAGAATGCTGGAGATGCTGGGAGTGTACGGCGTCCTCTAAGAAAAGGACAGAATGCTGGAGATGCTAGGAGTGTACCGCGTCTGCTAAAATGAATGCGAGGGCGTGGTGGCGCACCGCCTTTAATCCTAAGCACTTGGGAGACAGAGGCAGAGGCATGGCGGATCTTTGTGAGTTCAAAAGCCAGCCTGATCTACAGAGTGAGTCCAGGACAGCTGGGGCTACAGGGAGACCCTGTTCGGAAAAGACCAAAAAAAAAAATAAAGGCCGAGGCAGTCATAAAGAAGGCCGCACAGGCTGCACCCAGCAAGCCTCTAGGACAAAGGCTGTGCCAGCGTGCGACTGAACGACTGACATGGAACCATGGAACTTGACTCGGGGCCCCGTGTCTGAATAGCATCCGGGGGTCCTTTTCTAGGTGTAGAGTGGGTGCTACATAGTCCTTTTTCACAATAACAATTTCTCAGACAAGTAAAAGGAAGAAGGGAGGCAGAAAGGGAGGGAGGAGAGAGAATGCTTGGATTGGAAGTGTACACGTGACACACCTCTGAGTCTCTGGGATACCAGAGCCCTACACAGGTAATCTCGAGGAAGAAATGGAAGTAAAAGCTTGATTTTAACTTAAAGATGCACACAAGGAATTTCAGAACAGCCATAGGAAAGTAGGATTGAAAATCCAGTGAGTTCACAGACATTTTTGTCCTTCCTTCAGTTCATCTGGTACTGTCAATTTTATTGGTGTTGAGCTGTGATTGTCAGTGGCTTCTCAATAGCATTTTTTTAATTTTAGATTTTTTATTTTTTTTTTTTTTGTTAAATTTTTGTTGAACATTTATAGCCCCCCATTCCCCAACCTCCCCATCAGAAATGATGCATTATTGCATCATCCAAGTTAAGTCCTGTCCACTCAAGCTTTTGACCCAGATGGCCTTCTGTGGCAACTTCATCATGGAATCTTGTTCACGCCCATGGAGAAATTTAAGTAAGGCATCCTCTTTGCCACGCCCAGCAGTGGATCATTCCCAGCAGTCCTCAGTCTGGCAAGCATGTACCCACCCATTTCTCTAGCTCAATGTTGAGACCTTGTCTGAGTTGCCATGGGTCAAGTGTTGGGTACCATCATCCCACAAGTTCACATGTGAAAGCCTCCAGTAGTCTGTAAGCCTCGGCTTTCTTATATCCATGGACCTGTCTTGGCTCTTGCAATCTTTCACCACCCTCTTCCTCAATGATCCCTGAGCATGGATAGGTGAGGTTTTATTATAGGAAGTTTCTTCCAGGGACACACATACTCTGGAGGCTCCCAGTCTTTGAATTTGCCCAGTTGTGGCCTTATGTGATGCATTGCACTCTATTGTGTAGGAAGCTATACTGGTAAGAATTTGACGGGATGCAACGATTTTTCTTTTCTGCCTCTCTTTCTGCTATGTTCCATATGTCTTAGGTGTAGAGGTTACAATCTGGGATTGGTCATGTTTCAGATGTGTATTTTCTGTGTTTGGCCAGTTGTGGGATTCTGAGTCAATAGCAATTTTTGTGACTCTTAATGTATGGTCTAAAGAGTGAACAAAAGTGGAGATTAGAAGTGCTCTAATTGGGCTGTGGATGTGGCTCAGTTAGTAGAGTGCTTCCTAACATGCATGAGACATTGGTTGAACGTTGGCTCAACTGGCCATTGTCACTTGTTTCTATAATCCCAACACTTAGGAGGTGAAATCTGAAAGATCAGGTATTCAAGGTTCATGCTTCAGCTACACATGAGCTGTTGGTTGGTAATCTGGGATACATGAAAGCTCTGCTTCAAAAATAGAAGACTGGATAGAAGGCTCAGTCAGTAAAGCACCTGCCATTCAAGTGCAAGGTCCTGATTCTAGATCACTGGAACACATGGAAAAGGCCAGGCATGGTGGTGTAGACCTATAGTCCCTAGTTTTGAGGCCAGAGTAAGACAGGTAGATTCTCTGATGACAAGTTTCAGGTTGAGTGAGAGACCTTCCTCTAAAAGTAATATCCGCTGAAAGGAACGCCAGATTGACCAGCAGTCCAAATGACTAGCTCCAGAGAATAGTAAGACTGTTTTGGCTCTCGTCACCTGTGCCCTTTTCTATAAGCCTAAGGGAACCAATATCTGCGGAAGAGGGGGCGCATTGGGTAGAATGTAAGAGCTGTGATTGGCGTTGAATAGTGAAACTACACAATATAGGAATGGACACTTATTTGTCAACTTTGATTGAATCATACAAGTCCCCCAGCTGGACTGTGTGGACCCATGGCCTGTGTGGGTTTGAAGCACAACTGATTTGCAAATTGGTTTTACTATGAAGGATGCTTGTAACTCATGAATATTACTTATTGTTAAAAAAGTGAAAAAAATAAAAAATAAAAAATAAAAAATAAAAGTAAATGTGGAGATTGGTTGAGGAAGAACCTGGCTTCCATTGACAGAAGGCCTCCCAGGCATGCAAACAAATATTCAAACAGAACACTAATTACACATACATAAAATAAAATGCCTTCTGCATTTTCATGAAACACTTTAGATCTTAACTACAAGATGCTCTTGTAAACAGAGGTAATAAGAAATTCGCAGCCAAGCAGACACCTCAAGCTCCAGCATTTACATTAAGTGCATTTGTACATTTTAGGCCACTGGATCCAGATTTTTATATTGGTAGTTACTGAGGGCAAAAGCAATATATTGTAACATAATGTTAAATATTTTTGAAAAACAGTCCTATATTTTTAAAAGTTATTATAACTTAAAGTGTACCTCGAATAGTCATCACAGATAATTAATCCAGTACTATCTACTAATGTCTTCAGAGGATCTGCTTGGGCTTTTATTGCTATGGTATGCCTTTTTGCAAATCATGATTTCACTTGGCTAGAATTATTTTTTTTTAAGTTTCCTTTTTACTTTTTCCTCCTATCTGGTCACTTCATTGTTTTCCTTAACTCTGTATTATCATAGATGATCCTGTGCATAGCTTGTTAGGGCCTTTAACGTCAGGAATATACAAGTAAAGAAAAAAAGAAATTCACATGTCCTACTTACCTGTAGGCCTGTAGTTCATGTCATTTCTTGAGACTAAGACACAGACCTCATTGTGGCCAGAGTAATGCAAATGGTTTTCTCCTACAAAAGGCCATAAAAGGAGATGTTCTATTGTGAAATTTGTTCTACATGAGGTAATGGGTCTAGACAGGAATAGATATGTGTACTTGGAATTGATGTACTGATGTGTTACTATCTACAAGTCTTGACTGGGCTCATTTTCTCTAGCAATTGAAGAATTAAATGGCAGGGAAAAATCTCAGGCACAGTAGAAAGGATCAGGTAGCAAACTTTATTAGAAGTGAAAAAACACACATATGCACTCACATAGAGAGAAACCTGAATTTGAAAAATCCAAATCTTCAGGATGCCTTAGACCTTTTAAATATTTGTGGTGGATCTCCCTTTCCTAGTTTTGGACTGGTCAACTTAAACTATAAAGAAGGAAAAAGTATGCTGCAGTTCTGACTGAGATGTGTCCAGGACCGGCCCAGGTCTTATCTAAGTTGGTCTGGGCTGGTCACTTGGTAAAGGAACCCTGTTGAGTGGGGGTGGGCATGGGAAGGGTGCCCTCTAGACCTTTGTCTCAGACCAATAAGAAACAGGAGTTGCCATTTTATTACTTATCAGTGGCCCTTTTGTTTGTTGGAGATTTAGATGTGCAGGAAGACACTATGTACCGGAAATTCATCCTGAGAACCTCTGCATTCTCATCTGCACGCACATTTATTGACACAATCACTGTCTGCCTTTGGCTACTATTAATACTTAGTGGGAGCAAATGACTAAGAGCCAGAAAGAGTACACAGATGAGTAACAGCCAGATCCAGGTCTGCCTTCGGACACAGACAAGGTTATAATTACAGAATGTTGATCTAAAAATAACCATATAGTGAGCACAGCCCTTAACAATAATGATTGCTTATCTTTTCTGTTTCCTAACAAGTCAAAGTGCAATCTTAGATAACAGGAAAGGAAGCGTTAGGCTCAGAAATACATACAGCTGTGCTATTGACTGTTACCAGTTTTAGCTCAAGAGCCTGGGCTCTGGGAATTCCAGCAGAATGGGCTGAGTGACCATCACAATATGCCAATGAAAGGAGAATGTGGGTGAAGGACGAGAAGAGAATTGTAATCACTGAGGTCATGGTTGAGAAGGCGATAAGAGAATTCCATTGGGCTGGAGAGATGGCTAGCGGTTAAGAAGTGCCGACGCTCTTACGAGGACCGGGTTTGATCCCCAGCACCCACATGGCGCCGAGAAACGTCTGAAACTCTAATTCCAGGAGAATCCAGTTCCGGGGAATCTGACACCCTCTTCTGACCTCCACGGCATTGCACACACGGGTGCACAAACTTGCTGCAGACAGTACTTTACACATACAGGAAATAAATAATGCCGGGCGTGGTGGCACATGCCTTTAATCCTAGCACTTGGGAGGCAGGAGCACGTGGATCTCTGTGAGTTTGAGGCCAGCCTGGTCTACAGAGTGAGTTCCAGGACAGCCAGAGCTACAGGGAGACCCTGTCTCAAAAAGACCAAAAAAAAAAAAAAAAGAATTCCATTGAACCCAAGTCTATCTTCAAAGGGTCAATGGGGGCTTTGAGATTGTGTGTGTGTGTGTGTGTGTGTGTGTGTGTGTGTGTGTGTGTGTGAATGCATGCCTGTCTATGTGTGTGGGGTATATTTATTCCTGTGGATTCATGTGCAGGTCAGAGGCTGATGCCAAGTGTCTTCCCTCATTTCTTTCTACCTTATTTTTTGAGACAGAGTCTCTCAGTGAACCTAGACATCACTGATTGGCTTGACTAACAAGCTAGGGAATCCTTGAGATCTTCCCGTGTCTACATGGCCACTACATGGCCAGTGCTAGAATTTTTACATGGGTGCTATGGATCTGATTTGAGTCTTTATACTTACATTGTAAGCACTTTATTCACTGAGTTATCTATCCGGTCACTGGGCTTTGGGATTTAATAGAAAAGGAAATCAAACACGAGGGTTGAAGTCTGCATAGCTGACAGACTGGGTGATTTCCATGGTTTTGCTGCAAATGTTTTATCCACCGAGCCACCTGTCACAATCTTGATTATAGAAAAGACCTCAAGCAGAATAAAAGTCAGATGGTGTATCGACCTAGGCAAGTGCCCATTCTGCTGTTAGGTAACACTTGAGCTGTGACTGGTAGCATAGGCCTGCCAGTGCAGCACAGGGGAGTCGGAAGCGGGAGGATCAGAAGTTGAAAGTTACTCTAAGTGACTTAAGTAACTTTAAGGCCAGACTGAGCTGTGTGACTAATTGTCTCAAAAATGAAGGCAAACCAACCACAAATGAACCCCTTCTCCCCCCCCGAAAAAAAGTATACAAACAAAAAACACCCTGATCTTGTCACTTCGAGGGACCAGGAAACTTCTAAACTTTGAGGGCTAGAGCAGGTGAGTGGCCAGGTTTTCGGGACCTCATGGTTGGGGTGATACTGAGAGTGTAAAATCCACAGGCTTTCTCCACTGACTTTGGATAAAACGGTGTCCTGGTTTGTTTTCTGTTCCTGTGATCACACACTCACCAAAATCAACTTGGGTCTAAAAGGAGTTGATTTCAGTTTATTGGTTCCCAAGTTACAATCTGGGATGGTTTGCATGAGAATATCCGCCCCCTGCCCCCCAGACTCCAAGCATTTGGATACTTGGTCCCACTGTTCACAGAGGCTTAGGAGGTGTGACCTTGCTGTAGGAAGTCTGATACTCAGGGGAGGCTGTGCGCGTTCTTAACCTTGTCCACTTCCAGCTTCTTCACTCTGCTTCCTGCACGCTTTGGAGCTGTGAGTGCTCAGACCTCTTCTCTGGCTTCCTCTGCTGTTACGTCTCCCTGATAGACTCTAATATCATTGGTAATTTAAGCTGAATAAACTCTTCCTATATAAGGTTGCCTTGGTCATGGCGTTTTATCACAGCAATAGAAAAGTAATTAATACACAATCCATCACTGAGGGAACTCGAGGCAGAAACCTGGAGGCCGGGGCTGAGGCAGAGACCATGGAGGAATGCTGTTTATTTGCTTGTGTTCCTTGGCTTGCTTTGCTCAGCTACTGTTCTTAAACAACCCAGGGCCACCTGCGCAGAGAAGGCCACTGCTCACAGTGCGCTGGGCCTTTCTACATCAATTAGCAGTTAAGAAAATGCCTCACAGACATGTCCACAGAACAATCTGATGGAAGAAATTCCTCAGTTGAGGCTCCCTCTTTCCAAATGGTTCCAATTTGTGTCCAGCTGACCAAACCTAAGCAGCACAGGTGAGATCCTCACCTCAATTTGCCAAACATAAGAGATGAAGAGGGATGATTGGTTCATGAAAGTGTAAGAAATTATTGCTTATGGTCCATTTTCAGTATGAGATTCTCTTAGAGCTCATTAAAGAGCGATTGATAAGCAGGAGGGCACTAAGCCCCTCTCTCCCCTTGCTGGTGGCTCCTGGTCTTGGAGCTCTAAGACCTGAAGAGTGACAGACAGTCTCCTATGTGACTGAGCCCACAATCAGAGAAGGAGGTACTCTCAAGTTCCCAGATCTTCACTGGCCAAGGCTTTGGATCCTGACCCATAAGGAAGGGGCTCTGCTAGAAGAGCTGGAGACTGTGAATCTCTTGAGCACCAGCCTAAGGGGAAAAGATGGCAGGAATTTATTGTGATCAGGAACTTTAAAACCATGGTCTCCCTTGGGGGCTGGAGAGATGACCTAGCGGTTAAGAGCACCGACTGCTCTTGCGGAGGACCCGGGTTCGATCCCCAGCACCCACATGGCAGCTAAGAATGTCTGTAACTCCAATTCCAGGAGAACTCCAGTTCCAGGAGAATCCGACACCCTCTTCTGACCTCTGCTGCATTGCATGACACTGGTGCACAAACCTGCATGCAGACAGTACATTCATACACATAAAAAATAAATAAAAATAAAAATAAATCATTAAAAAAATTAAAAAACCATGGTCTCCCACCAAATCACCAGCCATTTTGACCTTTTCTCTTTGCTGGCATCTTATTCTGCAGAATCGTAATTAGAACCTGTTCCACTTTTGCATCTCTTGAATCTCTTATTACAGGGTGAGGGTCTTGTTTCTCACCAAAGAAAATTGGCAGACTGATGAGGAATGTTATCCTAATGTGGAACTAATGAACTAAGACCCCAGTACAACTTTGTTCTGTGTGGTAAATAAGAACTACTAACAAATGTATCTGACAAGCACTTTCTGTACTCCTAATAATATTTTGGGGACTAGAGAGATGGCTCAGTGGGTAAGAGCACTAACTGCTCTTGCAGAGGACCCAGGTTCGATTCTCAACACCCATATGGTGGCTAAGAGGCTAAGAACCGTCTTTAGTGCCAGGCATGGTGGCGAATGCCTTTAATCCCAGCACTGGGGAGGCAGAGGCAGGTGAATCTCTATGAGTTTCAAGGCCAGCCTGATGTACATAGCAAGCTCCAGGCCAGCTGGGACTAAAGGGAGACCCTGTCTCAAAAAAAAAAAAAAGACCAAAAAACCCCCACAAAAATATGCTGATTATTTAAGTTCCCTATAATAGCTAAAGGGACATGTATACTTTTGTGTTAAAAGTCTCAAATCCACCAATATGATTACTACAAAAAGATTAAATGAAAAATTATTATGTGAAAAATCCTATAAAAACCTGTATGTATTTCTGGTCTAGGCTTCAGTTTCTCTGGAACAAGTCAGTCTGGTCTGGGAGTCCGTGCATAATAGAAGATGAACCCCCTCCATTTCCTGAGTATCATTTGAGTCTTCTTATAGGGCAAGGTCAATCTTGGGGCTACTTTCCGTAACAACCATAATTACCTTTTACGAATGAGAAGAAAAGCCCTTGAAGCCATGATCAGACCTGAAGGTGGGAGAACATTAGAAAGAAAAGGTAGAATATATTAAAAACAGTGTAACAGGAACTTAAAAACAAGATAATACTTGGAGAAATGCTTCGCTAAAGAAGAAAATACATTGTAGGTATGTGTAAAATTATCAAATAATTAATAAAGCGGTATTTGTTAAAAAGATTGGGAGATGGCCTAGCNTCTCCCTTGCTCCTTGGAGGCAAGAGCCTGTAATGCACCCCTGGAAGCCATGCAACACCCCACTGATCCAGATGCCAGACTCCAAAATCAGTCTCCAGCAAAGATGGAAAGGTTGCCAGAGTGCTCAGGAATTTCCCAAGCTCTAAAGACCTCCTCCCAAGGCAGACTGCTGATGCAAATTTTACTAGCCTGTAAGAAGCAGATTATCTCTGGTCCTTTGTGATAGCAACTGGGTAGATTTTTGTAAATACATATTTTAAACAAGGTGCTGCTCATGAAGCAGCCTGCTTCTCACAGCTACTGACAGGCACCCTACTGGGTCATTAGGAACAAGGGAAGTCACCTTCCCAGATGAGCCTGCTGGAGTCCTGATCCAGAGTTTACTGTGGGGCTCTAAGTGGGTGTGAACATTAAAGTGACCCACCTCTGAGCAGTGGTCGCCAGAGCAGTCAGGGTTCAAATGTGACTTGAGTCTGAAGCAAGTACAGGTGGTGAGAGGTGAGAAATGGCCCTTCTATGACCAAACTCCAGCCCTGTCTGATGCATCGCAAAAATCTCTAACCTGCCTTTTTCTCATCAGAGACTCAGAATAGGCTTTTCCTTTCTTTCATCAGTAAAAACAGCACAATTTCAGTCCCTTGTTCATCCTTTCCATACACTTTCTGCCTGAAAACATCCACAACTCCACCCAGTGCAGGGACAGCAAGCCCCAGCCCCTCAAACACACACATTCATCTTACCCAGAACTTCTCTATTTACCTTTCACCAAACCAAATGAACCATTATCATCTACCCTAAAAATGTGCTCTTTTCTTTGGCTACAAAGTGCCTTCAGACAGCATAATATGAACCTTTTCTTTCACTCAAAAGCATGCATGAATATATGAGAATGTCATTCTCATGTGAGCTAGACTGTAAGGCTTAATATTGGGGGGGTTAAATATAATTCATGTGAAATTGTAACTTCAAGTTTACTAGTGCTGAGCTGAAGGACTTATCAAAAAAATATATAGTAAAGATTTGTTTTATAAATGGAGATCCATTTCCATGAAATATTGGTGAATTAAATGGAAAATAATTTTTATTTAAAAGCTTGGCCTCAAAAGAACTATTTTGACTATGACCCCTGTATGTGGAGCCCACATATATCACCAGGTATTTTCTGTTGTTTTACTTATGCCTGGAAATCTAAGTAAAGGAGACCAAGATTACTATTGACCTCAAGTTCTATAGTTTTCTTAAAATATATTCCATTTTAAGAATGTAAATAATGGATACATCCCTCATTGTTCACAGCCTAATGTGGATTGCTAGGTTAGTGACTAAGAATTAACTCTAAATAGATGATGTATGATAGCAGCAGAATAGCACTCTGATCCATGTGCTTTCATGACTGTGGTTTCACTTAATCCAATATTTTATAACTTGCATGAACATTGCCTTCCATTTGTTCAGTATATCTGTGCTACTGGGATCCCAGGGCCCAGGAAGTACAATTTAGTCCCTACATTCTCTAGCCATTTCTGCTATTTGGAGCTTTAAGTATCTTTTTATTAATACAAAAAGCAACATATGCCCCTGAGAGAAATTCAAGGAGTATGGACAATTATGCAATGAAAGAAAGTCTCTAGGGAGGAAGAATGAATTAATTGCATATTACTTATTAGCTGGCCTGGAACTTTGAATGCCCTTCTGCCTTTGCCTCCTGAGTTCTGGGATTACAGATGTGAGTCACTAGACCCAGCTCTGTATGTCTATTTTTTAAAAAACTAATCCTTATAATTAATTTTGTTTTGAGCTAAAAAATAGTTCTAGAACAGTTTAACTTCCCTGGGGTCACATTAAATGGAAGGATTTGTGGTGATTTAATCATTATGACCTCCCAGTCTCATATAATAATAGGATCTGCATATTATTTGACTTGCCTGGCTGTATTAATATTTGTTACAATGGTCTGAGTCTGAGACATCTGGCAAAGGTTCATTTTGGAGCCTTGGTTGTAAACTGATGGACTTTGGGGAAGCAATTGGATCCAGAGGCAATCTGACTAATCAGTGGCTCCATCCCATATTATTGGAAAGCCATGGCAACTAGAAGGTTGGGAGGAGTGAGTCTTAGGTGATACTCTCTTGGCCCCAGTGTCTCCCCCGTCTCTCTCTGTTTCCTAGCTCCCACTTGCCATGCCGCTATGTTTTGCCTCCCCATGGGTCCCAAATCCTGGACTGAAACAGCTCAAGTCATGAGCCAAAGGAGATCCTTCTTCCTTTCTCTCAGAAATGTGTCACAGTGACAAAGTCCAACATGTTTGTATATCTTTTTTTTTAATTTTATTTATTTCCATATGTGTATGAATGTATTTTCTGCATGTAAGTCTGTGCACCCATGACGTGCAACACCGCGGAGGTCAGAAGAGGGTGTCGGACTCCCCTGGAACTGGAGTTCTCCTGGAATTGGAGTTTCAGACGGCTTTCGGCCGCCATGTGGGTGCTGGGGATCGAACCCGGGTCCTCTGCAAGAGCGGTCGGTGCTCTTAACCGCTAGGCCATCTCTCCAGCCCTGTATATCTTTTATGATCCAAAATAAGACTATTTCTTAACTTTGGTCAGAAATGCTCCAGAGCTCTCCAAAACAACATGAGCTATTGGCATTGCACTTGGTTTCCCTTCATAACTCCATGGTAAGACCTTATTGTTGATGATGCCAAACACATTGTAGGACATAGCTGTTTCATTTGCTGTCAACTTAGTTTTCATTGATGATTCTTTGAAATAAGAATATTGAGAAGAAATGAAAACTCAGGAAAAAAATGATAAAGCAGCAGCAATAGATAAATGGTGAACTGGTAGGGTTCCAAAAGAAATGAGGGATGGGCCCATGAGCTGAGAATAAAGCCTAAGAGACACCAGCGCAACCTTAGATTCTGTAAGAATGAACAGCATGAAAAGGCAGTTGACAAGGAAGAAGTTGTATTTTCAGGAAATAGCTATCACAATCATGTAGGAATGACTTTTACAATGAGGACAGAATTTGGACAAATTTGCATCACAAAGCTACTGTTTATAATGTAAATAAGCTCACTGAGCCATGTGCCCTTGTGACTTGGGCACCTGACCTTGATCCCTAGGATCCCAGTTTGTCCTCCACCCAAGATATGAATGAGGGTGGATGCACTTGAATTAGAATCAGTGCTGAACACAGCTTACATGTTTTGTGTTTGAGATATTTTATTGCATATATGAGATATTTTAGTTCTAAGGATCAAAGGGCAAGATAAGAAAAGGGTGGATCCAAACTTGTAGTTTCCCAATTGAGGCTAGAAAAATGGTTTTGGATAAAAATGTGGGCAAGGCTGGGTGCTGGAGAACAGTTTCAGGAGATACTGGAGGAATGGGTCCCTTCCAAGTTTGGAACCACTCTTACAACTAAAGTGTCAAGCTGTTTATTCAGGTATAACTGTAATGTTGGCATAGTAATTCCACAGAATTATTACTTGGAGCTAAAGTGCAAGGAAGGGCTTCAAGAATGACCTATAGTAATTGTCTCCTTGGGCTTTACAGAATAGAGAAAAAATCCTTTCTTGTGGTAGATTGTGCTCTTATCTACTTATCTTTTTTTTGATATTTTTGAGATAGGGTCTCCCTTTAGTTCCAGCTGGCCTGGAGCTCACTATGTACACCAGGCTGGCCTTTAACTCACAGAGATCTGTCTGCCTCTGCCTCCCAAGTGCTGGGATTAAAGGTGTGTGCCACTGCGCTGGGCTTTTAAGTATCTTTTTGAGTCACATTGAAAGTTCCTGTGTAAAAAAAAAAAAAAGAAAGTTCCTGTGTACAGGATTTCTTGTTTTGATTTAATCTTCCTTTCTTGTCTGACTAAGAATTGGCTCTGTCATCTATCTCTCTTATATCCTTCTACCTCAGCAGGTGAATTATTTTTTCAATATATTATTTTCCCCCCTGGCTCCATTTGCTTTGCCACAGTGCATGGTCAGATAGTCATACCATCTCTCCAGTGCTTTGCCATGCACCTAGACTTGACCTTTGCAAGTAAGGAGCCTCATCTCTCACCCTTCATCTGGTGACCACTCAGTATGCTCGGGGTGTGCTGTATCTTCCTGGGGATGGTCCCAGCAGACTCTCCAATGGGCGACACTCACTGTCATTGGTAGACTTTGTAAAATACACTTTGTGTGGCTATATAGGCATACCTATTTTTATTTAATCTTTCTGATTTTCTTCAGGAGAACTTAAGCTCTGCCATGTTAACTAGAAATTTTCACACGATCCTATGATAAAAACATTCCTTTGGATTATGTCTTGCTTTCATTGTCAGCCACCTGCTAGAGTGGAGCTACTGAGTGAAAGACATGATGACACTCTCAGCTAGAAGCAACTGGAGTCTGATTTTTTTCATCACATTTCTAAAGCCCTGGAAAAGTTCCAGGAAATCACAAGTGGCAGCTGCTCATCATGTGAGGAAGCTGAAGCAGAAAGAAGGAATGTACTCAGGGTGAGAGCCACCGGATCCTCATCTCGGTGACTGCATTTTCCTTGGTTCCCAAGCGTGATCGAAGGAACATGTTAGAGGCACTGATTGATAAAGCCTGGAATTAGTGCAGACCACAAATTCAAGGGGAAGCTTCTGGCTCCCAGCAATACCCTCATGCTACCTTAGCTGACTTTCGTCATTTGGTTGGACAATGCCCATCAAAATGTGGGCATTCTATGAGATATCTGCTAACCACATTTTTGCTTCCATTCTCTTCTAAAACCAGAGTCAGACTTTTACCCCTGAGTGCTGGGAAAAAAGGTGTATACTACCAAGCCTGTCTCCTTTAATGTTATTGTCATTTAAAGTCTGATTAATTAGGATGGTCTCATCTAGATATTGTTAATTATATCTCTGCAGGCCTCCTTTTTCAAAATAATATCACATTCACAGTTTCTGGGAGCCATGTTCAAAATGCACATTGGATAACATTCTTGTGAATGGCACAGATACGTGCACATCTGTAAAAATATGGTACACAGGAATGCCATAAGCTGAGATTGTGTGAAATTCTGGGAAGTTAGCTCTAGCTTCAACTCTTCCTTGTCCACCAATCTTAAACTTGACAGTGAAATTTGTGCAGTAATGGTTAAAAACAAATAGATTATTATTGGGCCACTTAAATTCCTGTCTTTAATATAGCTCGGATTTTTAAACATTTATTTGTTATTTTTTTATGTGTATGAGTGTACTGTCTGCATGTAGGTTGGTGCACCCATGTCATGCAATGCCACAGAGGTCAGAAGAGGGCATTGGATTCCCCTGGAACTGGAGTTAAAGACGGTTCTTAGCTGCCATGTGGGTGCTGGAAATAGAACTGCAGTCCTCTGCAGTAGCAGTCAGCACTCTTAACCGCTGAGCCATCTCTCCAGCCCCTATACTCAGATTTTATTTGATACCATTTCTCACCCCCAAGGTTGTACTCCTGACCCCAGATTCATCCGAGTTTCCCTCTTCTTTTGGCATTGTGCTGTAGCTGACACTATGTGGAAGGCAAATTTGATACAGTACCTTGACTTCCAAAGTTTCACACGTCACCTGCAGTCACATTGGTCTGCTTGTGCCTTTATTCAGGATTTTCATCACAGAAAATATCTATAATCTTTTCAGTTGTACCTAGGGTTATTTTGCTGTAATTCCATAAGAAGAAGCAATAAGAGACTGTGGAGTGCTCAGCCATAAATGGGACATCTATATCACATCTTCTAGGGCTCAGAGATCATTGTGGTAGTGGGGCAGAAGGATTATAAGAGCCAGAAGTGGTGGATGAATTCAAAGCAAGCGTGTTGCCCAGATACAGCAAGGTAATTACATATATGAACCCACAGCACTTATGAGAGCATACAAAGAACCTACATAAGCCCAGGACAGACCAAGAAACCAGCATGAGGGAGGTGGGAACTGTTAGAAAAAAGAAAAAAGGTGCTTGTACGTTGGTTCTATGCAGGTGCGAACCCCAGATAAAAGACAGGCACACCAGGCTTGAGGTTACTCCAGGAACATATTTACTTCAGGAATAGTCAGGGCTGAGAAGCCTGTTGGCACATATGGCAGATACCAGCAAAAGATGGACGTTGAGGCAAGCCTCTTTAAACCCATTGGGCAGGGCCTCAAGTAAAGAGGAAGAGGTCACTGAGTGACAGCTTCTGGAGGAAGTGGACATCTCTGTGTCCCTTGGAATCCTGGGAGACTCAGACCTAACAAGAACTACTGGCAATTGATAACTTCTGGGAGAGGGGGGACTTAGTTTTCTTGAAGGGTGTGATGCCAGGTAGGTTGGCTGGCTAGGCCCCAGGGGATGGACCCTATTCAGCATTTGGAGAACACAAATTAGACTTGATAGGCCTTAAAAGCTATAGGACATGATGTGAGGTCATTAGGGAGAGGTGACGGGTCTAAGAGTCGGTGTGGGAGGGGTTTTGAATATGATCAAAATACGCTGTATGAAATTCTCAGCACATCAATAAAACATTACTTTTTAAAAAGGGGACTAGGATGGGAAGCGCTGCTCACGCACCCTGGTGAGCTAGTTAGAGCCTTCCTACTCCTTTCCATGTTTCTGCTCTGGGTCTAGGATGGAAGCCCTTGCTTGTGTGCTGTGGGCCACCCTGGTGAGCTAGGTAAAACCTGCCCACCCCTTCAAAATCTTCACAGTCACTGTGGAGGTTGTGATTGTCCACCTGGCACACTAGACTGGACCTGAATCACTTGTATCTCTAATTAAAAACAAAGCAAAACAACATCAAAAAGAAAAGTAGGGGAACATAGTGGCTAACAACTATTTTTTTTTTATTGATGCTTTGTATATTTCATACATCATTTTCCAATTCAGTTCAGGCATATTTCCCTTTCCCTTCCCCCCCATCCCACCCCACCCCATCCCAGATCATGCATTCTGCCATAACTGTCCTGTATCTTTCTCTCAGTTTTTTTTTCCATTTTTTTTAGCAATAAGTGATAATTTATGTGTACAAGCATCCCTCATTTAAAACCAATTTGCAGGCTGTTGTGCCCAAACCCCCACAGCCCCACTATCCAGCAGTGGTGGTGGTGGGGCTTATAAGTTGATCAAATGAGTGTCCAGACTATATTGCTGTAGTTTCACCATTCACCCCAATCGCAGCCCTTACATTCTACCATGCCACCTCTTCTGCAGATTGTTCCCTAGGCTTAGAAAAGGGGCACAGGTGGATGAGAAACAAAACAGTCTACTTTCTCTGGAGCTTTTGTCTTGGACTCTGGTCAATTCTGGCTGTTTCCTTTCATGGGCTGACAGTTTGTCCAGGAATAACCTTTCAATCCTACTAATGAAGCACACGCAATTAGATATATAGGTATTTAAACAGCACTAATAGTTATGGTAGGTTACTTTGGTATAGACACTTATGTTTGGATGGTATGTTAATCCATGAATTACATTTTTTTCCTGTTAAATATGACAGGGTCTTACTGTGGTTTATAACATCTCCTAACCTATAGAGGATGTAAGCTTGTGGCATCAGCCATGGGTTATTCCTCCAAGGAGAGAGCCAATAGCCAATTAGATTTGGGATATACAGGCGTATGGCTGTCTCTGCTGCACAGTATTTCCAGGCAGGTGAGGTGTAGCTGGTGCTGACGGTGGAGTCTTGCTTGACTCAAGGAGACCCGTATTTGCTTTATTGGTTTAGTGGCCTTTGGTAACACTTTCTCATATTCCAGAGGCCATCTGTACACTTGCATGTGTGGTCTCAGTACATCTTTCCCATGTTAATGTCAGGTCTTTGGCAGCATGGCCTTATCACCTCTCTTCTTGCAGGTATCCCAGTTTAGAGGCAAGGACCCTTTACCTTTTGTGGGGGCTTGGATCCCCTGGCCCACAGTGGTTAAAGGCTGAGGCTGAGAACCCCAGAAAACAACTATTTGTAACTCAGTTCTGATGCCCTCTTCTGGCCTCCATGGGCATTGCACACAAATTGTGCACTTGCATGCAGGGAAAACACATATATATAATAAATAAATAAAAATTGCCAGTCATGGTGGCACATGCCTTTAATCCTAGCACTAGGGAGGCAGAGGCAGGCGAATCTTTGTGATTTCAAGGCCAGCCTGATCTACAGAGCGAGTTCCAAGACAGCTGGGGCTACAGGGAGACCCTGTCTCCAAAAGACCAAAAAAAAAAAAAAAATTCCAAAAGATTGTAGTTTCCTGCTTTTGAAATTTTAAGTTAAAGATGATATAAAACTTGTCTTGTGCTGGGAATTATTATGTCTGAAATGACATGATGATATGCTAATTAGGCATTTTACTTGTTCAGCTGACAAGCTATGGCTCATTTTTTCATGAAAAATTTACCTATTAGAAAAATAAATTTAAATCTTGCAGTCACAAAAATTTCAGGTAAATGGATGGAATCAGAAGCTCTTATACTAAGTGAAGTAACACAGACTCAGAAATATAAGTGATACATATTCTTTCTCATTTTGGGGTCTTAGCTCCAAATCCTTAGATGTGAGTTTTTATCTTGATATAAGGGCAGGAGCCAGAAAAATGGAAAGAAACCAATGGGAGGGGGAGAAGGAGGAGTCCAAGAGAGGGGGAGAAGAGACGAGTGGTACCGAGAAGGAAATGAGAAAATGGGGGTTATTTTTACTGGGGAGGGAGGAGGGAGGAGATAGAGGGCCAGAGAGGGGAAAGAGAGAGAAATAACACTTAAGTGGTACGGAAAACCAAAGGGAAATGCAGTATGTTTAATAAAAGCCTGCTGAAAAATACACATCTAAGCATGAGTGGATGTGTAGAGCTTATGGCAATTTTTAATTTTATTTATTTGTTTTCATGTGTATGAATGTACTGTCTGCATGTAGGCTTGTGCACCCATGTACTGCAATGCCGCAGAGGTCAGAAGAGGGTGTCAGATTCCCCGTGGAGGTCAGAATAGGGTGTCAGATTCCCCTGGGACTGGAATCAAAGACGGTTCTCAGCCGCCATGTGGGTGCTAGGGATCGAACCCAGGTCCTCTGCAAGAGTAGTCAGCGCTCTTAACCACTAGGCCATCTCTCCAGCCTGAGCTTATGGCAATTTAACAAAAGAACAGTGCCAGGCCTGAGGAACCTCCGTTCAAGTTATTGGTCAGGGAAGTCCAAGAGGCTCGCTCCCCAAATAATTCAGGATTATTTTGCCACAGCTCTTGATTGTTGTCAAGAACTTGAAGGTAAGACCTTATTGCTTGAAACAATTGAGCTGAAACTGACCTAGTAAGCCTCCTCCCTGTAAAGTAGCTCTCCTAGTATCACCAGATATTGTTTAAACTGCCAAGAGAGAAACCAATCAAGGATCCTACCAAGCTGTAATGTCTATGATCCACAATAGTGACTGGTCCAGCAAACAATTTCTATTGCTGCAGTAGTGGAACTTCTATCTTAGGGGTAGTCAACAGCTGTCTAATTGTACTTAAGAGCCACTCAATAGGAGCGACTGTATACCTGGTATGAGGGGGTACATAAGGGAAGCTGAGGGAGGACTGGGAGGGATGAAATAGTACCAAGAAAATACTCATGTATTAAATTCTAAAAAAAACAAAGTAAAAAAAGGAGAAAGGTATGGGGCTGAAGAGATGGTTCAGTGGTTAAGAATACTGGCTTCTCTTGCAGTGGCCCCAGGTTCAGTTCCCAGCACTCCTTTGGTGGCTAACAACCATCCACAATGCCAGTTCCAGGGGATCTGATGCCCTCTTCTGGCCTCTGTGGGCATTGCACACATGGTACACTTACATACATGCAGGCAAAGCACTCATACACATAAAATAAAAATAAATTTATAAAAAAAATTGGGCTGGAGAGATGGCCTAGTGGTTAAGAGCGCTGACTGCTCTTACAGAGGACCTGGGTTCGATCCCCAGCACGCACATGGTGGCCGAAAACCATCTGAAACTCCAATTCCAGGAGAACTCCAGTTCCAGGGGAATCCGAGACCCTCTTCTGACCTCCGCGGCATTGCATGACACAGGTGCAGAAAACTGGATGCAGACAGTACATTGAAACACATACAGAAAAAAAAAAAATTAAAAAACATTAAAAAGAAAGGAGTGATAATAGACCAGCAGGGGCTCAGTCACTGAATGAAGAACTGAGGAGGTTCTGTATTTCAGAACATTAATGCCAGGTAGATCTAAGTTTCAAACCCAGGTCTTTGGTGAGTTCGGAACGAGTGTTATCTACTATGCTATAAAGATCTATTGGAAAGTGGCCACTCCTTCCAGAGTAGGATTAATGTTGCAACTGTGGGCCAGCTTAGAAGAAACCCAGTAAGCCATCTTTATAGGATCATCTGACTCAAAATAGCATGGAGAATCAATTTACTTTATCAAAGAGTTTAATTACTTCATTAAAGAAGCTTATAGAACTATAAATATAACTTTCTTTCTGGTTATAAAAAGGCTACTTTTGACTTAAAATTTCAGTGGGCTGTATATGTTGCAAAACTCCTGTAAGGTGGAGGGCACTAGAGATTACATACTTGGTTAAAAAGGCACGTAGAGAGGTCAGGGAGAACAATGTTGAAAACAGTAAAATGACGGGGAGAAGACGCTGCCATGAACAGTCAGGCCCATGTTTAAATTAGACTATACAGCCTAAAGACACAAAGCATTTCATTTCTCTTTGCACAAAAGTGGTTTGACCTTCACGGTTCTGAAATAACAAGAAATATTATTTCCCTGGTAGCTCCACTACATTTTTGACTAGTAGTTAAGCAAATGCCCAGCATGAATAAATAGTTAGAAATTGTTAGGGAAGATTTCTATGAAGGGTGCATGTTAAGCAGTAATATAAATGTAAGAGCTTACAGCAAAATGGAATTCATAATTATAAAGGTCAAAACTGCCTAAGAGAGGCTTTCAGGTAGACTATTGGGTTGAAAAACTGATTCCTGCTTTGTCTTAATAGTAACATACAGTGGCTGAGGCAATGGGTTTCAGTTGAGTGGAGCATGCATCGTTATCTTGTGCTTGATTCAGCAGAAATGTGTATGACTTCTGTCAGACCATGACAAATGGCTGAATTCCCTCTTCCTGAACCTGAAATTAATGGCTAAAAATATTATCAACAAGATCAGCTGTCAAAAAAAATACTGTGGGTACTTAATCTAACAATGGTATATTTTTCCTTAAACGCTGAAGATTTTATAGGTTAAGGGGAGAGTTGTTTTATGTAATTCTAAATTTAACTACAGATTAATTTAAAACAACTGGAGCAAAGAATTAGAGATGCTTATTTTTTCAAATCTCTCACTGGATTCTCTGAATTTGATATTACATAGGTTTTTTTCTTTTCTTTCTTTTTTAAAATCTGTTTTTGAGAGAGGGTCTCCCTGTAGTCCCAGATGGTCAGGAACTGGCTATGTAGACAGGTTGGCCTCAATCTCACAGAGATCTGCATGTCTCTGCCTTCTGAGTGCTGGAATGAAAGGCATGTGCTACCACAACCAACATAAAGGCTTTTTCTTATTTGGAAAGTCTGCCTGGAGTCTCAGAACTTGTAGGGAGACTGGAAAATCCCTAATGTCATGTCTGTAATGATACATGAGCTATCAAAGGTAGCTCATGCCTTTTGACTTACTAAAATGACAAGTATTGTATTAATTTTGTGTCTACTGAATTCATCTTCTTACCAAATGTATTGAACCTCAAGCTTATACCAGTTGCTTATCTAAAGATGTAGTGTGAAGTGAAATAGGGTTCTTGCCTTCAAAACCTTTTAAGAGGGAGTGGGTGTGGTGAACCAGCAGGTTCACTGATCACAACCCTCAAGATCCTTAATTTAATCCTATTTGTAAGAAAGACTCTATTGTCAAATTAAATAAAATAGGCAGTGCTGAGGTTGTGAGTGAGCCTAACTGACACCATCCAACTTCATCGAAAGGAAGAACTGGAGAAAAGCTTCTTGGAGGAGGTACAATTTGAGGAAGGAAGTTACCCAATCTATGGACCTGTTTACTACTTTGGAGATTGTTGCTGGTGCAGTCTAGGGTCTGTTCTCAGATCCTTTTCTTTACCAGGTAAAGAACTTTGTTTGAAGTCACAGCTGATAGAATCTGTGAATTGCAGGAGAGTCATAAGCTTCATTAAGGGAAGCCAGAAAGCCATAAATCCCTTAAGTGGATAATTGACCCTAAATTGGCAGCCTGGCCTTGCTCAAGCCTTATCAACTGGTCCCTCCCAGGACTGAAGGAGACTGTGGAGCCAACCTGTCTCCTTTAGTGCCTTAAGATAGCTCGTCTGCCCTGCCTGAGAAAATAATCTTAGAAAGATGACCTTCAATTACCCAAGGACACTAGACCCTGGCACCTAATAAACTCCTGCAGCTGTGTTCAATAGAATTCCTACAAAACCTCAACCTCTCTTCGTTAGGGTGCAGATGGCTTCTTCCTGCAGAGAGGCTTCTACCCTTCACTGTGTTGCCTTGAGTAAAGGACCCCTTCCTTGCCTGTTGCAGGTCTGGCTCTGGCTCTTATTTCAAAACTATAAGCTCCATCTTTTTTTTCTCTCCAAAAATCTAACAACAGCACATAGCTGAGGCTTATTAAAACATAAGCAATACACATAGCCAAGAGACACACTTCCCACAAGAGGAAGGGGCGGGGCCCCAAGCTAGAGCACCGCCTACCCCTGGAGAGACTGGGGTTTTATATTCTATAGGGTAGGAGGTGGGAGAGGACTGGACTGCCCTTTTCTCCTTTGGCTTGGAAGGGGCAGGACTCAGATTGCTGGTTGGTTCACTCATATGAAAGCAGAAACCTGATTGGGTAAATCAAAGGCAGGAAGTTTGAAATTCCTTCCAGAAGAAAAAGCCTGGAAAATGGTCCAACAGGACAAGAATCTAGAAGTGGGCCACCTTGCATGAAAGTGAAAGTAATTAGAACTCAGCTGAATCTAGTCTGGGGCCTCCTCCCCTATCTGACATACTTTAGGACTAGACCCTTTTCTTCTTCGTTGGGAAACTATCACCAGTTTTCCAGAGTTGTACTAAGAATCCCACAAGCTCATATGTGTGAGAATGCCTAGAATATGGCAGGTAGAAGTCACTGTACATGGATTTTTTTCTCCCTCTTTTACTGGCCTGAAAAACATGAATTCTAAAATCGGCATAGGAAAGGTACACAGGCATTAGCCTAGGTTAATTCTTTGGCTAGCTATAATAAAAGCTCAATGTATTATACCAAGCACTTTGAATATGGAGAGATATGTATTTTTAATTTTTTATTTATTTACTTTTGTTGTATATGTAGTAGTGTTTTTCATGCATGTATATAAGTGCTCCTGTGTTGTTCAATGCCTAAGGGGGCCAGAAGAGGATGTGAGAGCCCTGAAACTGGAGTTTCAGACAGTTGTTAGCTGCCATGTGAGTTCTGGGAACTGAACCTGGGTCCTCTGTAAGAGCCGCCAGTGCTCTTAACCACTGACTCATCTCTCAGACCTCATGTATTGGATTAATTGCTGCTGTAATAAATTGCTACACGATTTGTAGCTGAGACACAGACTTGTTATTTTCCGTGTCTGTGGGTCAGAAGTCTGAAGTCAGTTTTCCTAGGCCAGAGCTGTGGTGTTGGTGCCTTCTTTTCCTCAGTTTCTGGTGATCACATTCCATCACAGACAATGCTTCTAGGACCACATAAGCTTTTTCTCTCTTTTTAAAGGATAATTATGATTGCATGAGCCTACCTGGATAAGATCCAGATTTATTATAGCTCAGGAGCCTTAATCTATAAGGTTCTATTGTCATACAAATTAAAATTGACAACTTCAGGGAATCACTGTGTGTGTACTACTGTGTTTTGTCCCTTTTTAATTGTCTCCAACACATTTGTGCCACTGTACATAAAGGGTGGTGCTTCAGAAACAGAGAGGCTTGATGTTGAACAGTTGGTACATGTTGTGTGACTCCCTGGGGATCTGAACAAATGTCTACTTTCTCCAGATAGGGTCTCAACAACAGACCAAAGTGAAGATTCCACCAAGGTCCAACTTGGCAAACTGGTGAGCTTACTGCGCTTACTTACAGAGTGTGTATGAGGTTCGCTTAGCATTGGCGACACAAAGGCAGCTGCATCGGCCTAAAGCATGGATGAGGCGGTCTCGAAATGGAATCTGTGAGCTCACTGCAGGACTCGTAGGCAATATGGCTGGTCCAAGAGGCTCAGCTCCCAGACCTTATCTAAGTCCTTGCTTATAAAATGCTGGGGAGGCTTTGCAAATCTTGTACGTTTTAGGAACTTCCTGAGCCTTGTGTATTTTATTTACTTCCTGAGTCTTATGGGCCTCCCATCTCTCTCTAGAAGGAAACTGCTACACAACAGCAGTATGCTGATATTCTTGTTAGTAAGTTGACATGAAGTCTTAGCAATTAGCATTGAATTTAGAACCCTGTCCTATTCTCATAAAGGTTTATCTATTAGCTAATTATTAGACAATAATGTCTTTTGGATTTGCTTAAATTTGCACAACAGCTCTGTCGTGGCAAAGCCTGGACAGAATAATGATACACTAATACCTTGATAAGGATGATTTTTAAAATATTTTATTTATTGATTTTATTTTATGTGTATGAATGTATTGCCTGCATGTGTGTAAGTGAATCCATGTCCTGCAGTCCTCTTGGAGGTCAGAAGAGGGCATCAGATCCCTTAGAACTGGAGTTATATGTAGGAAGCTTCTCTTTGTATGCCAAGCAGGGACCACGTGGCCCTGCTAAGGGGGATGGGGACACAGCATCTGTCCACAGTTGCTGTAGGGAGCTGGCCCCTAAGTGTAGAGACCAGCAGGCTGCTTCCTGCAGACAACCTAAGTGGTAACTCCAACTTAGGCTCTTAGCCTGGACCCACGAGACACGTGTTCCACTCTTGGGCGTGACTTCGCACCTGCCCAGAGCCGGGACAGGAATTTCACAACACCAGCTACCTAGATTGGTGGTCCATAAAGGGAACCTCTTTCCAACCACACTGGCCACCCGAAGGAAACTCAGGCCTACCTTAGCCTGTATGCATGCAATAATTAATAAAAATATCGACTGGGAACTCTGTAATGGTGTTAATTGGAATCCGATTTAGTGGTTGCCACAGCTTGCTTTTATAAACCAAATGACATCAGTTCCCAGGACCAATCATGCACCACTGCACACCTTGCTCCACCCAGCACCACACACCTAGGCCAAGGTGCTTGCTCCTCCCTGGGGTGGAGCCAGACTCTTGGCCATGCAGTACTAGTTGGAAATCCAGCCTGCAAGTCAAGCTGGATTTCCCACAGTTATAGATAGTTGTTAGCTATCATATAGGTGCTGGGAATCAAACCTGGGGCCTCTGTAAGTGTTCTAAAACAATGAGCCATCTCTCTAGTACCAAGGTTGACTTTTTTAAATAGTATTTTTTAATTGTGAAAGTTCCAGGCCAAGTGTGGGTGTGTGGGTGTCCACTGGGGCATGAACAACCCACCAGAAGCCACAATCCTTCTTCCAGTAGCCATCAACTGCCAATAGCTCTTCCTTTAAGGATTGGGCTTCATGTCCCTCACCCATCCATGCTGGAATGTCGACTGGCTTGATCTCGTGCAGGTCTTGTGCAAGTAACCAAGCTGCTGTGAGTTGATTTGCAGTGATATTGAGCATTTGCAGAGATATTGAGCATGGTGCATTTGCTGCAAGGGAAAGCTTTCCTGGCCTAGGATCATGACGAGGAACACAAACGAAGCTGAGCAGACAGTCACGTGCAAGCTATGTCATATTGCTTTATTTTTCAAAATCAAATTATATCTCAATTTATTTTCAAAGAGGTTAGCAAGATATTAGTCATGAGTGGGATGTTAGTCATGAGTGGGAAGGTCTTTACATGCCTTAGAGGTGAGCAAATCACTGAAAACCAAATCAGGACAGAAGCCTGGGGTAAGAGTTCTGTTCTTCACTGAGCACAGTTGACCAGATACTACTCACTGTTTGAGCCCACTTGGGATGTTTAAAAGTGGACTCTCTCCAAATATTCCAGGAAATGAACATATGGCTTATTTCATAGTAACTTTTAGGGATGACTGATGTAGTCATTGCTATAGTGTGAACGCTGTGCAAACCTTTTACTAGAAGAACCTAGGAAAGCAGCTTTTCCTAGGCACGTCACCTTAAAATTCATCATATATTCTTGTCTCAAGCCCTATGGATCCACATTCATGGATTGTGCTGTATTTTTTTTTTGTTTTTTTTGGTTCTTTTGAGGCAGAGTCTCCTATAAGCCCATGGGCCTCGGTTTTTTTTTTTTTTTAGTCCCAGTTGGCTTGGAACTCACCATGTATACCAGTTTGGCCTTGAATTCAGAGAACGCCCTGCCTCTGCCTCCCGAGTGCTGGGATTAAAGGTGTGCACCACCATGCCCAGTGGGGTAGTATCTATTTTCAAATATTATAGCTTCATTGCAAATAATTGTGGGAGCTCATGAACAGGTTCATTCAATTTTATTTACTTATTACTTTATTTAGTTCTTTTTTTTTTTTTTGGTATTTTTTTGAGACAGGGTGTCCTAGAGTCCCAGCTCTCCTGGAACTCACTATGTACACCAGGCTGGCCTTGAACTCACAGAGATCTACTTGCCTCTGCCTCCCAAGTGCCGAGACTAAAGTCATGACTGTGCCACTACGCCAAGCTTACTTTTCAAATCTTAACTTATTATTTATATAAATCAATAAGTTATTTATATAAATAACTTATTTATTTATAAAAATCATTTACCCCTCCATTTGAGCACTCACAGTACATATTGGTGCTTCTTTCTTCAGAGCATGTCCAGCCTTGTGGAGTCCACTATCTCTACTGAACTGGCCACTTTCTGTATTGTCACCTCCTCATCACCTCCTCAGTAGGAAGACCTGTCCTGCCCACTTCGGTGGAGAATGATGACCTCTCTGTTTATGTTAGTCAAGATGCTGTAGTCAGCTGGTTCCATGGCTGTGGGCCAGTGATGAGGTAGAATAGCATGCTGCTGAGAGCATGTGGAAGAGGGGGTGGCTCACCTCAGGGTGGCCAGTAAGCAGAGACAGACAGGAAAGGGTCGTGGCAAAACAGCCTTCGAGGACATGACTTAATGACCTACTTCCTTTAACTGGGTCTCACCTCCTAAAGTTTCTACCACTCCTGCAGCACCCAGGAGCCAAGCTTTCAACACTTCAACCCCGCGGAGGCATATCACATTCAAACCATAATGCTAATTACCCTGGGATTCTTTACTGTCAGAAAAGTCTGAGAGTTTCCATGAGTGTTTAGTTCTCCTAAGCTCCTTGGAATAAAATTGGGGCATTTTTTACTTGAGGACTTTAGAATTACTTTTTGAGTTCTCTTACATCTCTGCATTTTGAGAAGTATTGAAGCATATTATGAAAATTACACAAATGTCAAAGAATATCAAACTCAACTGGTTTCCATCACTTTTCAGATGATTTTTTTCTTCTTTTTTCTAAAGAGGAGTTGTGTCAATATATGAGAATAGCTAAAAAACTCAAATTATTCAAAAGGATAGAAATGAAAGGAAATCTCCCAAATTCCTTCTATGAAGCCAGCGTCACTCTAATATCAAAACCAGGCAAAGATACAACCAAAAAAGAAAACTATAGACCCATTTTTATTAATGAACATAGACGCAAAAATTCTCAACAAAATACTTGCAAACCCCATACAGGTACACATCAAAAAGATCATCCACCATGACCAATTCAGATTCATACCAGAGATGCAGGGATGGTTCAATATACATAATTCAATAAATGTCATAAAGCACATAAATGGAGCGAAAGACAAAAACCACATGGTCATCTCAATTGATGCAGAAAAGGCCTTTGGCAAAATTTAACATGCCTTCATGTTTAAAGTCCTAGAGGATACTGGAGTGGAGGGAACATTCCACAACATAATTAAAGCCATATACCACAAACCCACAGCCAACATTCTAAAATGGGGAGAAATTAGAAGCATTCCCCTTAAAGTCAGGAACCTGGTAAGGCTGCCCTGTCTCCACTCCTTTTCAATATAGTGGTTGAAGAAACACTCGCTAGAGCAGTAAAACAAGAAAAGTAAATTAAAGGAGTTCTAATTGGAAAAGAGGAGGTCAAACCTTTCCTTTTTGTAGATGACATGATAGTTTACCTAAGGGAAACCAAAAACTCCACCAGAAAACTCCTAGAAACAATGAACAGTTTCAGTAAAGTGGTAGGATACAAAATTAACCTAGAAAAATCAGTAGCCTTTCTTTATACCAATAACAAGCAATTGGAGAAGGAATACAAGACCTTCCCATTCATAATAGCCTCAAAAAATATCTAGGAACAAACCTGACCAAAGACACTAAAAATCTCTACAGTAAAAATTTTAAATCCCTGAAGAAGATGGAAGGACCTCCCATGCTCATGGACTGGAAGAATTAATAGAGTAAAAATGACCATCCTGCCCAACACAATATACCAACCCAATGCAATCCCAATTAAAATCTCCATGAGCTTCTTCACAGACCTAGAAAAAAAATCCTACAGTTCATATGGAAACACAAAAGATCCTGGATAGCCAAAGCAACCCTGAGCAAAAAGAGCAATGTATTGGGGATTACTATACCAGACTTCAAACTATATTACAGGGCTATAGTCACAAAAACAGACCCATAGATCAATGGAACAAAATTGAAGACCCAAACTTGAGCACACACAACTTAAGCCACTTCATATTTGACAAAGGGGCCAAGAAGACTCAATGGAGTAAAGACTGCATCTTCAACAAATGGTTCTGGCAAAACTGGATCACCACTTATGGAAGAATAAAATTAAACCCCTACCTCTCACCCTGTACAAAAACCAACTCCAAATGGATCAAAGACATGAATGTGAAACCTAAAACTCTGAAAATGATATAGGAAAATGTTGGCAGTAACCTACAAGACATAGGAGTAGGAAAAGACTTTCTAAATCAGGCAGCAGCTGTGCAGGAAATAAGGTCAACAATTGACAAGTGGGACCTTATTAAACTTAAGGGCTTCTGTACAGTGAAAGAAACAATCACCCTCCCCCCCCCACCAAAAAATAAAGAAACAATCAATGAAGTGAAGAGAAAATCCACAGAGTGGGAGGAAACCTTCACCAGTGATACATCTTCTGATAGAGCATTAACATCCAGAGTATATAAACTACTCAAAAAACAAAGGAGCAAGATAACAAATGACCCACTCAAAAGATAGTAAAGAGCTGAACAGAGACTTCACAAATGAAGAAGTGAAGATGGCTGAGAAACATCTTAAAAAGTGTTCAATGTTGTTAATAATTAAGGAAATGCAAATTAAAACCACTTTAAAATATCATCTGAAATGAATGATAGTATTATTATTATTAATTATTATTATTATTATTATTATTATTATTATTATTTTGGTCTTTTTGAGACAGGGTCTCCCTGTAGCCCAAGCTGTCCTAGAACTTGCTCTATAGACCAGGTTGGCCTTGAACTCACAGAGATCCGCCTACCTCTGCCTCCCAAGTGCTAGGATTAAAGGCATGTGGGCCCCCCCTTGATATTATTGTTTCTAAGTAGCGTAGTTAGCATCTTTTCAGTACTTTCTCTGAGTTTATGCTGTAGTAGTTGCAATAATAAAAAGTTCAGAAGTATCATGTCTCTAATTTCTGGCATGTTTTATTGACCGTGTGCATGCATGTATGCTGGTGCATGTGTGTGTGTGCAGGTTCATGTATAGAGGACAGACGGTGACAACCTTGGGTTTTGTTCTGTGAGACAGGGCTTCTTCACTGTCCTGGAATTGGCTGATTAGGTGAGGCTGGCTGGCTGGTGAGCCCTGGGGTCCTCCTGTCTCCAGCTCCCCAGCATCAGGATGGCAAGCATGCTCTACCAAGCCTGTTTTGTATGTGGGTTTGGGGGATCAAACTTGGGTCCTCATGATTATGTGGCAAGTACTTTACTGACTGAGCCCTCTCTCTAGTGCCTCTTACATGTCTTATTTATCTGTTAATTTTATACTTGAAATGATAGCCTATTTGGATTGCATGTTCTTGGCTTATATTTCTTTTCCTTGGGTACTCAATATACGTTACTGTGTTTTATAGTAATTTTTCCCCTAAAGTTTGAGGTGGGCTAGATTTTCTTCTTTTATATAGGAGAACTGATTATGTCCTCTATAGTATGTACTATTGTCATTAAATTCTAATAATTTTGCCATGTTATGTGTTAATCACTCTGTAAGAACTTGCTCCCTTTAAAATGATGCACTCATTTTATTAATATATTTGAGTCTTTCTCACTGGGGCTAGCATTCCCCAGTTTGGCTGGACTGGCTAGCCAGTGAGCCACAGGTCCCAAAGATCTCTGCGTCCCCAGTGCTGGGATTGCAAGTATAACGTTTACACGTGGGTGCTGGGAAGCAAACTCCTCCCGCTTGCACACAAGCACTCTGCCAACTAAGCCATCTCCGCAGAAGTCTCTCTTCATTTTATCTTCCTTTTTACTATTCTGTTTCTTATTTAGGAATGTCAAATATATATATATATATAAATATATAATATTATATGTTTGAAATTTCTTTCAGTAGGATAATATTCCCAATTATTTAACAAAATGTTTATTTTTAAGCAATGCGTTGTGAGTGGGGTGGGAGAGGCCTAGCAGTAAGAGCACGGCGAGCCTTACAGAGGGCCTAGAGTCTTCGATCCCCAGGCCACCCACATGGTGTCTAGGAGAACCGTCTGAAGCCAAAATTCCAGAGAGAACCTCCCAGTTCTCAGGGGAATCCCGAGACCCTCTTCTGACCTCCCGCGTCGTTGCAGACACAAGGTGCACAGACCTTGCATGCAGACAGTACATTCAACCCACATACAGAAATAAATAAATTAATAAAAAAAAAGAATGTGTGTGTTTGGCCTGCATGTATCTAAGTGTACCCATGCACACAATGTCTGCGGAGGCCAGAAGAAGGCACTGAGTCCTCAGAAACTGGAGTGAAGGCTATTAGCCGTCTTGTGGGTGCTGGGAACCAAATCATGGTCTACTGCAAGAGCAGCCAATGCTCTTAACTAGTGTCTCCAGCCCCCTCTAATATTTTAATTCTATTGTGTTTTCAGGCATGGGTTTCTTTCCTCTGAATATCTACTTTGCTGTATATAAGTATTGGTGATTCTGACACAACAGTTTGATGGCCTGTAATTTATGGTCTTTTCCCTTGAGTCTTATCTAAACTTCTGAAAGTTCATTTCATGTAAAGAATGTTATTTTATTGGTGTCTGACTTGTGTGTCCCCCCACCCCCATTTGTGTTTTGGTTTGCTACTTGTATGCCATATTCTTTTATTAACTTTTTTTATAACTAGATTTCTAATTTTATTTTATTTATTTGATTTGATTTGATTTTTGACAGGGTTTTTCTAGCTTCAGCCCCCTGGAACTCACTATGCAGATCAGGCTGACCTTGATCTCACAGAGATCTATTTGCCTGCCTCTGCCTCCCGAGTGCTGGGATCAAAGGTGTGCACCACCACACCTGGCATAATTAGCTTAAAAAAGCAAACATTTTCAGCTATTTCTCAGTTTTAGCACTGTTGGCATTTTATTTTTATTTAATTTTGTATCCCAGGTAGGCTTCAAGTTGGGCTATGTAGCCAAGGGTGGCCTTGAACTTCAGATCTTTCTTACTTTGATCCTCATTGCTAGGACTGTGCGTGTGCACCGCCAGGCCCGACTTTACACAGTGCTGGGGATGGAACCTAGGATTTCATGTGTGCTAGGTAAACCCTCTACTGTTGGAGATGCATCTCCAGCCCCAGGCTTTATTCATTTATTTTTAAACTTACTAATGTTTCATTTTTCCTGTTTGACTTCTCGAAAAGGTGACACAGCCAAGAATTTTTTTTGATAAGGTTTTATAACTGTTCACTTCCACTCCATTCTGAGATTTCCCCGTAAAACATTCACTTTAATCTGACTTGAACTGTGTGACTGGAAGAGTGGCTGCATGGCAATCTTTCGAGCCCCCTAGTCGGCTGCTGTCCTCTCTTGGACTTCGCATGCAGAGGTAGCTGGCTCTGGCCTTTTGAGCCCCCTAGTCGGCTGCTGTTCTGTCTTGGACTTCTCATGTGGATGTAGCTGGCTCTGGCCTTTCAAGCCCCCTGGTCAGCTGCTGTTCGGTCTTGGACTTCGCATGCAGAGGTAGCTGGCTCTGACCTCCTCAAGCTTCTTTCCCTGCAAATTCTCTCTGGAATCACACATCCCTGATGATCTATGGCTCGAACCTGCTTTCCTCTCTGTGCTTTTCAGCTGCTGTGTTGTCTGCCATTGTTTTCAGTACTCTTACTGTGCTGGGGGCCACAGGTGTCCACAAGTTTGTTCTTGAATCCTTTGGCCTGTCCATGTGATATAGTGACCTTTCTGGTAGTCTCTGCTGTCTCTCAGGTACTCACCAGTGCCATCTTTTCCCTCTATGCTTTGTGTTGTTTCCCCTAACATTTTTGTCTTTGTTTCAGTGTGTATGGCTTTCTTTTTCATCATTTCCATGGTTCCTTTATTAAAGAGTTCTGCTTTGGCAAGCCAGGGGTTGGGAGAAAGAGCTTGCTCTGTCATTGTTGAGCTTTGGCTTTCTGATATTCCATGTGTCTTTCTGCTGTTGGGTGCACACCCTCTAAATTCAGGATCTTCTTGCCCACTTGGTGACTTGCAGCATCCTCGGGTATTTAGATGCTTTTAAACAGGTCAAGTCCTTCCAGGAGGGAGAGTGTTCCCTGCAGAGTCGCCCTTTGGGCCAGGGGAACCCAAGGGTCAAGCCGATTTTTTTCTTTTTATTAATTTGGTTTGTGTTTTGACAGTTTCATACATGGATATAATGCATTCTGATTACCTTCTCCCCCAACTCTCTCTGACCTTCCTCCCACCCCTGTCAAACCTTCACATCCATCCCTTTCCCAGGGACTTTTAATTTTCTTTTGTGACCCATTTAGTTTAACTAGGTCCATCTGTGTGACCACTGGATCAGAACTCTCCATTGGATCTTGGTGGGGTCATTGGCGGGCACACAACTGAAGGCAATGATTCCTGTCTCCCAGAATCTATCAGGAGCAAATAGTTGAGCAGTGAGGGGTTGGGTTCCCTGAGACAAGCCTCCATCATGCCCAACTGTTGATTGGCCCATTCATGTGAAAACCCAGTCCAGGTGAACAATCCAACTCACAAAGCAATTGCACATACAATAGCATCCAAAATAATAAATAAACAAGTTACCTAAAATAGAATTTGACCGAGGTGATAAAAAACTTGTACTTAAACATTGAAAACTTCAAAATTGTTATGTGATAAACGTTGGCATCAGGCACAGGACCCATGCCAACTCAGACAAGGTCTCAGAGTATAGCAACTCAGACTGGCCCTGGACTGAAACTGTTGGAGACCGATTACTCCTGGGTGAGGAAGAGTATGCCTTACTTAAGGTTTCTAGATACATTGACTTGACTCTAGTGATTGAATTTGCACAGAAGGACATCTCGGTTCAAGAGCTTGACTGCATAGGGCTTAACTTGGATGTTGTAATGCGTGAGTTCTGATGGGAGGTTTGAGCATGTGGGATGCTAAATTTAATCAGGAACCATTGTATTAAAGGCATAATGTTCAACAAAAAGATTAATAAAATCTGAAAAAAAACCCAGTTCAGGCATCTGTAGGTGCTGGGTTGGTAACCACAATGACCGAATCTGGCCCTGAAAATGTCATTTTGTAAGCCTTCTCCCTACTTTCCAGAGTATTTCCACTTCCTCTTTCACAGTGTTCCCTGAATCGCAGAGGGGAAGGTATACATATCTTTTATTTATTAATTTTTTTCATGTGTCTGAATGTACTGTCTGCATGTAGGTAGGTGCACCCGTGTTGTGTAATGCTGCAGAGGTCAGAAGAGGGTGTTGGATTCCTCTGGAACTGGAGTTAAAGACTGTTCCTTAGCCACTATGTGGGTGCTGGGGATCAAACCTGGATCCTCTGCAACAGCAGTCGGTGCTCTTAACCACTGAGCTATCTATCCAGCCCCAATCTTTAAAGGACTGAGCACCCTTCTGTCACTTATTCTCAGTACTTTGTGCAGCCATGAGACATCTTCATTCACCACCACCCACTAAAAAGAGAAACTGCTTTGATTCATGAGTATAATATTTAGAAGGTGGTTTAACATTGTCAATTTAGCTAACCAAGAGTCTTCATTCCTCCCAAGGACCTATAACATCCTCCTCCATGGGTTTTTGACCAGGTTTACAGTACCAGATACAGATTCCCTTCTGTAGAGTATTTCTCAAATCCAAGCAGAGGGCAGCTGGTTACACCCATAAAAGTCACACCACTATTGCACAGGTGGGCATCTTACCTGCCAGGTTGGTCTTGTCATGGAGTTTGCAGCTGTTTAAGAACATGGATGCCTTTTCTCCCCAGCAGACTGCATAGCACCTTTTGGGACTATCAAAGCTAATTGGCAAGGAGGAAGCTTGCCTAGTTCCAGCTTGATTTCTTTATATCTTACTAGCAATATGCAGCAAAGTTTCATCATCTAGTTCTGATGGGCAGGCAACCAAAAGGAATGGCAGGAGCCTGTTTTGCTTTTAGGCTTCTGGAGCCTTCCTGACTAACCAACCACTCAGCAGGAGGTATTCCACCAGGAGCACTGAGGTGTTTGTTTAATGAACCATGGCATCTGGGAGCAGCTTTATACATATTTAAAAATGAAGAGTTTGAAGTGTGATATCCTGCAACCCTAGGATGTTGTAACTATCTTTCTATGTGCCTCAAGCTGATTATTATTATTTTTTCTGACTATTGCTGGTCTTTAATGCACATGAAATGCAGGCACTTGATGTCAGGTAATATAGAGAAGGCTTGATAAGGGTGCAGCAGGCAGGGTGAACTTTCGACTACTGCTTTTGAACATATTCTCACTATGATTCCACCACATGGATAGAAACCAACCCTGAGTTAGCAAGAAGTCTCCCTGGCACATGCATACAAAGACTTGGGTAAATCGTAAATCTCCATTCCGTCCTTTCCTCCCTCCCTCCTTTCTTCCTTTCCTCCCTTCCCCTCTCCTTTCCTTACTTCGCCAAAGACCTGCTTGTTGCTGGTGCACTGACGACTTCTTTTCCACTCACAGCTTCTTTCTTGAAAAGTTTCTGTCTCTGTGCTTCCTTATTTAGCTTGTCAACATCTGCCACTCTGCTGTATAATGAGGTTGACTGAGGTTCCCACAGCCTCTATGTGAAGGTTCAGCTGGGCATCCAAGAAAAGGCTGATTATTATTTTTTTCTTGGTGTGTCTCCCCTGCTCTGATGCATATCTCACTTGGTTCAAGTCCCTCAGAGCTGTGCCTCTCACAGAGACCTCCTGTCCCTGTATTAATTTCAATGCACCTGTCAGCAGTTGAGGTTTAGCACTGTGGCTGTTTCTTCATGTGTTGTGGTTTAGGGTTATGGTTGTTTCATGGCATATTAAGTATCTAATGTTAAGTAAGGAACTACTCCCTACCTTGCTTGAGGTAACTGCAGCTTATCACTTCTGTGATTCTGCTGGTGGACAAGGGAGGTCATCTGCTCTCCCTTGGGTTCCATTTCCTTCTGAGGTCTTTGTAGCATGGCACTCTCAGTATTCCAAGAGGCTGAGAAGCCAGAAGGCCTCTGGTCGCTGAGGTTGAATTGATACAGTGTCAATCCTGCTGCATTTTGCTGTTCAGAACAAGTCCAGGTTCAAGGGACGGCAAAGTCCCACTGTCAAACAGTATGACTATAGTGACAGAAGGAATCGCTGCGCTTTCCTTTGAGTGAACAGTCTATCACAAGATGTTTCTCGATTTTGTTTTTGTTTGGTCTCATAATAAAGGGGAGGAAAACAACCCTGCTGTGGTTAACAAGAAGTCAACTAGCACTGCTTTCAAAGGCAATGCAAGCAGAGGGAAACTCCTCCTCTACCTGCTTTTTAACCACATAGCAGTTGGTAGTTTTTACACTTTAAAGCCCATAAGTTAGAGATTAAGAAGTGCCTTTGTTGTTCCTGAGCAGTGACTCCCAGTTTCAGGGTAAAGATTCTATGACCTAAAATGGGAAGTCAGGGTATCCGTTTGAGTTCATGGATTTGGGCCGTCCAGACTCCAGCAAGAGTCACTTGTGCTTCTGTTAGATTCCCAGGTTCAGAATGTTAAGAAGAGCAGTTTACCTCCATCTCTCATTTTCTAAAATGAGGTGCTTCTTAGTTATTGAAAGTTACCCAAGGGGTTTTGTAGAAATTTAAAACCTTAGTCTATTTCTTCTTGAAATCATGACTCAGTAGGCCTAGGAGAAGACCTAAGAATCTGACACTTCAGATGACTTTCTTGCATGGTGTCTGTTGACTATCTCTATCCCCTGGAAACCTCAGAACTCATTTTCCCAAAATTCTATGAGTGAGGAAATACATGTTTAAAGCCAGGCTTAAGTGTTGATGAACAATGATGAGCTATTGAATTATCATTTAGAATGTCTTTAGAATAAGCATCATAGCTTGGACTCAATGCTTTTCTGCCTACCATTATCTATATAAAAGAAAAACTAGTTTACACCATTAAAACCGTTACTTAAGAAGTGTCACATTTTTTTTTGTGATTCTTTCTTCTGTAACCTCTGTATCATTCTTTCCCTCCCTATTGCAAAGTCACTCAGTCTTCAGTAAGCTGAGAACCTGAACTTCACTGCCTGATATCTTCTTGGAGAACATCTCTCACTTAACACAGCCCACCTCCTTCAAAGTTAGTTCTAAGGAATGAACAATAAAAAATATTAAAATTAAATTAGCAGACATCCAGCCCTAAGACTGTTACAGAAAACAATTTGATTTTAATATCAGAAATCAGAGTTTAACAATTTAGCATTAACTGGTCCATGGTCAATGTCAGCAGCATGTGACACTGAAATGACAGGCTCAATGAAGACAGTATTTATTAATAAGTTACTAGCAGGGTTTTGTTGCTTTGGTTATTGCTTTATTTTAGTATCTGTTGGCCACACTGGTATATGGGGTCCATATGAAAAAAGAGTACAGGTTGTGTTTGGATTCTGTAATAAAAATACACATTGAACTACAAGTAAGATTCATTGTTGGGTTTTTTTTATTTTAATTAATTTTTTTTAATTGATGCTTTGTGTATTTCATACATCATTTTCCAATTCAGTTCAGGCGTATATCCCCTTCCCTTCGCCCCACCCCACCCCTACCCATCCCAGATCATGCATTCTGCCGTAACTTTTCTGCATCTTTCTGGTTTTTTTTTGTTTGTTTGTTTGTTTTGTTTTCATTTTTTTTAACAATAAGTGATAGTTTGTGAGTACAAGCATCCTTCATGTAAAACCAATTTGCGAGCAGTTGTGCCCAAACCCACACAGCTCATGGGTCCCACCATCCAGCAGGGGGGGCTTGTATGTTCAATCAAGTTGATCAAATGAGTGTCCAGTCTATATTGTTGTAGTTTCACCATTCACCC
>VZQC01006290.1:0-34458 GCA_009823505.1 Rhizomys pruinosus | reverse complement strand
CCAAAACAGCATGGGTGAACTTGATGAAATCTGTGCCTTGACTCCACCCTATAGGTATATATAATACAACTGCTTTTTGTGAGACTCATGGGTCAAAAATAAAAACCTAAAATTAAAAAAGGGGGATATAGATAGATATGAAAACTTTTTGTCAAAAAACCTTGCAATCCAAATCTTAAAACTAACTATGGGAAAGGATTTGTATGTTCCAACAGGCCAGAGTATCACCAATTTAATGGCTGAGAAAGAAAATGCAGCTTTGCAGTGAGTAGGATGTATCATTGTTGGTTTTAAACTGTGTTTGCTAGCTTTCTTTTTGTTTGGACAACTCTGTGTTTGACCACTTGATGGCAGCATTTACTATGTGCTGACATTGAACTTTTTTTTTTCTGCCTTCCTTTAGATTGTTCAGCCTCGTTTAACATTGGTGGTGGAAAAGATTGATAGCAATGCAAATGTATTTATAACCACGAGAGATAGTCACCTTCCACCCCAATTAGCCTTTGCATTGATTTACTGAGGAAAAACATCTATTACTGAAAAAGTCTTACAGATTAGTGTTGCATTATTTCGTTACAGTTGAAATATCTGCAGGAAAATTGATCTCACAGATCTCACTTTAATCTAACCAAAATATACTTTCCCAATGATTAAAAAAAAATAAAGAGATATATCAGTGAGAATGCGGCTCTGGTCCAGACTCTTGTACTACAGTGTCTTCCCCTTAAAGCTATGCACTTAGTTATTTGAATATATTTTTAATAATGAGCTTGTGACATAATTTTTAGACCTTTAAAAAGAGATTTATTCATGAGCTGTTGCATAAAGTCATTGATCTACCAAAAAGAAAAAAAAAAAGAAAAGAGAGAAAGAAAAGAAAATCTGATTTCTCAATTTCTTTGTGAGAATATAATTATGACTGGAACTGAAGCCTTTTTATTTTTTAATATAAAAAGCTACTGCCTCCTGAAATACCCTTTTGTACCCCTAAAAGAATACAGCTGCAGCTGAGATGGTTCCTGTAGAGAAAAACTTGCCAGTGAAAGGCTTCTGCAGACATGCTGGCAACCAGGTTCTGAGGGAGGGCTCACTAAGGAACTCCTGTTTGAGATTTACATGGAGCACAAATTGGGAGAGATTTACAAGGTGGTTACAATTTAGTGCTTTTGGCTTGAAAGAAGGGACTAGAGTTTTGTTTGTTTTTAACTAGCCTCTCTTCCCTCCTGGCCCCTATTTCTCTTAAAAAAAAATAGAATTTGGAAAAGTTTGGTGGCCTTTTGCTTTTTGAGTGGTTACTGAAGATTCCCTATTATAATTCATTGCTGTTTGAATTTATGTGTCAGAGCAAGGTTAAGGTACTCAACAGTAAGGCTGTAAAGGAGGCGCTGCTGGGGCCACCGGGGTTGCATAAATGGCAAGAAAGTAACATGGGAAATCTCAGACAGCAAGTTTATATAAATACCTTCCAGGGTGTATATAAATATTCTGGGGGAGGAGATTCCGGCACTGCTGTGTTCGCAGGCTCAACTCTATTTTTCTTGAGCTTTGTATATATTTACTTACACGCAATTGTACATTTCCTTCTGTTTATATCTACTTGGGTATTCTCGGCCTGTGTGAGGAGACTTATGTTCCACACATATTCTTGTAGTTCATCTCATGCTGGCTTAAAAAAAAGTTTTTATAACAAAAGTAATTCAAGATTACTGTGGAAACCTTAGAGGCTATGAATAAGTGATAAGTAAATAAAAGCACGTAATATGTTACCCTGCTGCTGCTTGAGTGCTGTGGCTTCTAGTTATATGTGTGTGAATGCATATGCACATGAATACAAATGTAGATTATAACCATCGGATCATATATTAGTTTTGTATAAGCTTTCCCAATTTACCTAAGCACAGGTTCTCTTGCTACACAATCTACTTCTATTTCTCTTCTTTCTAACATAATTCACTTTCATCTTATCTGGTTTGGACCCCTAGGAAAATGAACCTTCCAATGATACCACTAGAGTCGACCACTGGGCCTGATTGTGTGCATACAGGAATTCCTCCAAAGGAGCCAGCTCCAGTTGGCATGATGACAACAGGAGGTACTTTAAGCCTTATAGAGGAAGTTTAAATCTAGATTTGACAGGCCTAACTGTTGATATGCTCAGTCTCAGATGAAATCAATGTGGAAAAGAAAAAGGAAAAAAAATAGCCTTGGCAGTTCTCCTGATCTGGGGCAGGGCTCTCTGTAAAGTTCTGTTAAATTCTAGCCAGTACTTTAGGAAGGAAGAGCTTACGTGAGCACACTGGAGTGGGGCTGGCGGTCCTTTTGTGTAGGGCTTTGTTTGCAGTTTCCTCATTGCTCGGAAATGTCAAGTGTCTGTAACACCCAAAGTCCCCCTTCTGTGGTAATGGAAGACACTGGTGTGTGTGTGTGTGTGTGTGTGTGTGTGTGTGTGTGTGTGCATATGTGTGTGTGTGTGTGTGTGTGCGTTGCGTGCACAGGCTTGTGCATTCATGCACAGTGCTCCCTACATCCTGATGTTTCAAGTTTGCACAGTCCCATGCGAGCCTGGCTCCTGGCTCCTGGCTCTGAACTGGGCTCCATCTCTTTTATGGTCTTTGGAGTGTTCAAGGCAGAACAGGAAAGTCCCAGAAGAGAGAAGGAAGTGAAGCTTTGTTAGTGGTTTGGTCTGAGGTTAGGCATAGAGAGAAATTTAGAGGCAATTAAGGGTCTCCTACTTATAATATTCTGGGGCTATCCTTAAATTCTGAAGCAACTTCAGGGTGGGGTTAACCCTGTATCATAAATAAGCTTCCTATGGTTAGAGCAGCTGAGAGCCTTGGGTTCTTTTTTTTGTTTGTTTTATGTGTTGTTTTGCCATTTACCCAGGTCCAGCCCCTGCCAAATTTTTATCTGTTAAATAAAAAAATTAGCTAGAAAGCTGAAATTGACATTGATTTTAAATTTATACAAAAGTTATTACAAATATTTATCAGTGTCAATTAAAACAGTTGCATTGCCTACAACATATAGGAAATCAAATTCCATAATTGCATTTTGCATGTGGGTAGCAGCCCTGGTTTCAGAGTGTGCAGGCCAGTGGTGACGAGGCTCAGAGTGTAAATGGAGTTGCACTCCTTCTTTCCTCTCCACCCTGGATTGCAACCGTGACAGACAGGAAATACTGGCACGGACTTAGCGTTAATTAGTCACAGAGATGCTAATGTCCATCTCTGTTTGCTTTCCTTCTGCACTGTATCCTCCAAAATTGCAAAGAGCACTGGAAGGCTAATAATGGTGTGTGAACAGCGAGAACAGCAGCATCACAATCACCAGTGTGATTATTAAAACAGAAATGGAGCTGGCTTGGCGTTGACTCACAAACACGGCACGGATGATTTATTCTATCATATGGCAATTTAAATAGTGTTCTCAAATTCATGTTTCTTTCATCAAACTTACTTTGTAAGATTCTGCCCTGAATCCTGTTTCTTCTCCTGTGTCCCCCAGTCTCCATCTCTCTTCATTACTAATGTCTTCACTAAGTTTGAAGTTTGGGCAGTTTTTGCTTCTTTCCTTGTAGTTTCCATAGGGAAAAAGAATCAATTCATCCAGCGATTTGAGAAAGCACTGACATTGACACTCGCTGTATCATCATCTCTTACACATGAATTCTCTAGGCCAAGAATTTATCAACTGCAAAATTAGGGCAATTGAATTATTTGAGTTCTAGGATGTCTTTTAAGACCGAATTCTGTGGTTTTGAGTTTATTGATGCTATAAAAAAGATTTTAGGAAGTTTGCTTGGCTCTCTCTCTCTGAAAAAAAAAATAGCCCAGGTTTAGAGACTTCCCCATCAGTTGACATAGAACTAATGCTTCTATTTTCCTAGGGAAAACAATAGGGAGAATAATAATAGGAGAATGCTCTTTGTCATGACCTGACTACTTCTGAGAGTCACAAACTGCATGGACGGCTCTAATACCCCGAGTGTTCTAAAAGTATATTAGTCTACTGTCTATTGTTACCATGAAATGCCCGAGGCTAGGTAATATATGAAGAAAAGGGTTTAAGTTTTTGAGGCTGAAAGTCCAAGATCTGGTGGCCTCATCTAGCCTCTGGTGAAGGCCCCCTTAACTATACAACAGAGTGAATGGTGTCTTGGTAAAACCATGTATGAAGAGGACAGATCACATGGTAAAAACAGAAAGCCAGGGACATTCTGGACTAACCACACAGTTTTTAAAAAAATATTATTATTGTTATTATTATTTTATTATTTTTGATCTTTTTGAGACAGGGTTTCCCTGGCCCCAGCTGGCCTGGAACTCCCTATGTAGACCAGGCTGGCCTTGAACTCACAGGGATCCATTTGCCTCTGCCTCCTGAGTGCTAGGATTAAAGGCATGCATGACCAGGCCCAGCTCTTATTTATTAATTTTATTTTATGTGTGCGAGTGTATTGCCTGCAGTTATGTAAGTACACCTGTGTTTTGCCATGCCTACAGAGGTCAGAAGAGGGTGTGTGTTGTATCCCCTGGAACTGGAGATAGGGACAGTTGTCACCTGCCATGTGGATGCTGGGAATTGAACCTGGGTCGTCTGCAAGAGCAGTCAGTGCTCTTAACCTCGGAGCCACCTCTCCAGTTCCAGCCCCATTTTTTTTTTTCTTTTAGAGACAGGGTCTCCCTGTAGCTCCAGCTGTCCTGGAACTCACTCTGTAGACCAGGCTGGCCTTGAACTCACAAAGATCTGTGCTAGGATTAAAGGGGTGCACCACTATGTCCAGCCCAGCCCCATGTTTTTTGTAGTGACCTACTCTCATTAACTGGGGTTTCCTGAGAACTATTAGTTTCTGCTGTGTGTGACAGACGTAAAGACCTCACTCTCGCCATGAGGTCCTGCCTTTTCTTTTTCTTTGTTTATTTTTATTAAGGGATTCTACATTATAAGAGAGCACAGTTGTTTTCAGATCATGTTGACATTGCTCAATTTGTCATACAATTAGGTAATTGGTGCTAGCATCCACGGATGAGGGATACCATTCATCATTTGTTTTTCTGGGACTGTGTTACTTCACTCAGCATGATATCTTCTAGCTCCAACCATTTACCTGCAAAGTTCATGATGTCATCTTTCTTTATCGCTGCATAGAACTCCATTGTGTAGATATACCACATTTTCTCTATCCACTCCTCAGTAGAGGGGCACTTGGGTTGGTTCCAGTGCCTTGCTATTGTGAAGAGAGCTGAATAAACATGGCTGTGCATGTATCTCTGCGGTAAGATGAGTCTTGTGGGTACATGCCCAGGAGTGGTATGGCTGGGTCGGGTGGCAAGTTCATTCCAAGTCTTCCAAGGGTTCTCCACACTGCTATAGTGGCTGTACGAGTTTACATTCCCACCAGCAGTGGAGGAGTGTTCCTCTTTACCCACAATCTCTCCAGCACTTGGTATCATTTGTTTTCTTGATCCTAGCTAGTCTTAATGGAGTAAGATGATATCTTAAAGTGGTTTTGATTTGCATTTCCTTAATTATTAGTGACGTTGAACACTTCTTAAGATGTTTCTCAGCCATGTCTAATTCCTCACTTGTGAAGTCTCAGTCCTGCCTTTTTTTAAAGTGCTCACCACCTTTCCACATTGTTATACTAGCAACCAAGCCTCCATCACTGGCATTTTGGGGAACATGCTCAAACCATGTCCAAACTATGACAAGCAGTTTGTCTATCATAACAACAGATGATAAAGATAATATCATTTAGGAAGAGTGAAGTAGGTTTGTGAGGGTTTCAGATATTTGAACATACTGATCATATAGGAAAGGGACCCCTTCAGTCTTCAGCAGGATATTAGTGTAAATACCTTTTGATTTGCTTTATTATATTTTGAACTTATAGGTCTAGAAGACATCTTTACAATCAAAATGTCTGGAGGACATTAACCATATTATTGTATACGTAGACTACATATTCAAGAGCAGGTGTGACATATTCCTGGGAGACAAACCTGCTGCAAGACTCATACAGACAGACTATAAGAGAGTGAGAAGGAAAAGCAATGACAGCTGGTTCATGATTTAATGAACTATCTAGCCTGAAGGGGGGCAGTGAGCCATTCCTTGGCTTCGGGGCCTGGACAGCTGAGCTCTAAGCATGCATGTGTCCCTTCTTGCTGCTCTTGGCTGTGGATGCCATTCACTGCTTCAGGTTCCTGCATTGACTTCCCTGCATTGATGGGCTGTAACATGGAATTGTGAGCCAAAATAAACCATTTCTCTCGTAAGTTAGTTGCTTTTTTTCCTGGGTATTTTATCACAGCAACAGAAATGAAAGTAGAGCAGAAGCTAGTGTACACAATAACAGGATACAAATGTTGGGAACATTAGGAAACTCAGGGGTATGGCTTTGAAGAAAACATTTTATTAGTATTGAGAAATGCCTCCCATGTTACATATATTCAACTATAGCAACAAATGTGTAGACCAGTAGAGTAAAATACCAGCGTGCGTCTGTACTTTAATAATTTAGAATGGCACAAGTAGCAAAATTTGGAGAAGAGGTTGAGAAGAGATAACAGAAAAATAGCTATGCAAAAGGATTTTTGTTCACAAGTGTAGAAAGAATCATCTACATGAACAAGAGGTAAACATGTAAGACACACTAGAAACTAAGGATTTTTGAAAACAGAAAGCACATATAAATGGAGCAGCAGTCTGTGCTTAGGCACTCCATGTTCTTGTGCCAATGCAAACCTCCAAATGTACTGACAGACACAATGCAGGACTCACCAAAATTCCAGGTCGTTTTGTAGGGGGCAGATGTGGACTAGCTAATGTGAAAATTCATGAACAATTAGAAGAAGCAGTCTTGAAAAAGAAGAACAATTTGTAGAACTCCCATGAAAGAACCAATATTGAGATTATTGGCATCCTGAAAGAAACGAAAAAGGAAACAAGACAATTAGGAACTCTGGAACATCAGAAAGAGAAAAGAAGCAGGAAGAATATGCATACGAGTGTGGTTCAGCCTTGAGGAGGAGCAAGGAGGAGTTCCTGGCAGTGGATCTCTGCTGGGGGGCGGTCTGTTACTTTAAGGGCGTGGCTCCTGGAAGGTCAACCATGTTCCATTTCATGGCCAATTTATTTATACTGGCCCAAGACCATATGGGCAGCATACATTAGAGTGGGTGGTAAGAAAAAAAGGGCACAGAAAGGGGTGGGTGGGGAAGGGGGGCAGGATCTATGAGGCATTGGGGGAGGAGTAATATGACCAAAGTAGACTGCATGGAGTTCTCAAAGAACTAATAAAAAAAGAGGACGAAAAAAGAATATGGATGTGTCAGAGGCTGCTGGTCTTGTTTTGTTATTTTCTAAAGTATACTTGATGATGGTTGGAGTGAAACTTATAACAGTCTCATGAAGTTCTAAATAAGAGGAAGGCAAGAGTTATCTAATTAAGTAGAGGATGGTAAAGTTAAGTTTCTGTATTTCACTTGAACTAGTGAAATGACCTCTCCCGCTTGCATTCTCTCTCTTCCATTTTATATACATATAAATATATATGTGTGTGTGGAAATTCAGCAAGGCTGTAGAAGAACTAATAAAAGACCTTTACACAACCATATTTGGTATATATATATATATACTATTTACTTAAGCTGAGCAGAATATGCATTTTTTCAAGTGCCTATAGGACATATACCAACACATACCCTGGGCCATAATATATATTTCAATACATGTAAAAGAACTGAATTTTACAGTGTGTCCTCTAATCCTAGTGAAATCAAAATACATATAAATTGATTATAAACAATTTCCAAAACACCTAGAAACATAAAAAGGTATTTTTTAATAAAAAAGTATTGCCTGCATGTATGTGAATGCACCCATATCATATAATGCCCATGGAGGACAGAAGGGAGCACTGTATTCCTTAGAACTGTAGTTATGGACAGTTGTTAGCTGCCATGTGGGTGCTGGGATTCAAACCCTGGTCTTCTGCAAGAACAGCTAGTGTCTTTAACCACAGAGCCATCTTTCCAGCCCCAAAAGTTTTTCTAAATAATTCTTAATCCAAAGAAGTAATCTCAAGACAGTAAAAGTATACACTGAAATGAGTTAAAGGAAAGCACATTATACCAGAATTTGAAGCCACAGCTATATTTGTGCCAAGAATGAAGTAGGCATTGCTAATTCACATGTCAGAAAGCGGGAGAACTTTAGTCACTTAAGCTCTCATATGAAAAGCCGGAAAGAGAGGAGGAAAAACAAACCTCAAGTAAAGAGCAGAAAGGATGTAGGTAAGACTAGAAATCAATGAGAGAGCAAACGGAAAATAATGGAGAACAATCAATGAAATGAAGACTTACTTCTTTGAAAAGATCAATAAAATGACACACTTTTAGCAAGACTGGTTTAGCCAGAGATCTCCTGAGAAACGGAACCAGTGCAATGTATTTTGAAGAAGGAAAATTAAGTAATTGATTTAAAAGAATTGGCTTAAATGATTACAGAAAATGGTGGTGGCAAGATGTATGGAGTCGGTCGGCAGACTTGAGAAGAGCCAGTGCTGCAGCCGAGTGTGAGGCTGGCCTACTGGGAAAATTCCCTGTTGCTTCTGGATGGTGTCCTCTATTTATTTAGGGTTTGATGGTTGAAGACCTTGTCCATTTTAGAGTACAATCTGATTTACTCAAAGCTCAGTATTTTATTTTATTTTTTAAAGACTTTTTAAAATTTAATTTATTTTTTATGTGTATGACTATACATGTAGGTTTGTGCCCCTGTGTCATGCAATGTCACGGAGGTCAGAAGAGGGTGTCAGATTCCCCTGGAATTGGAGTTAAAGACGGTTCTCAGCCACCATGTGGGTGCTGGGGATCGAACCCGGGTCCTCTGCAAGAGCAGTTGGTGCTCTTAACCACTAGGCCATTTCTCCAGCTCCAGAGCCCAGTATTTTAAATGTTACTCTTATCCCAAATGACTCTCACAGAAATATCTAAAATAATGCATAATCAAATTTCTGGGCAATGTGGTCCAACCTCGTTGACACAGGAAATTAATGATCACACTGACAAAGGAAAAAAAAACAAACAAGTAGACATAAATGACCATAATTGTGACTAAAAAAAAGGATGTCACTATAAGCTCCATAGACATAAAAGACAGGAAGGCAAATGTTAAAAGCAACTCTATGCAAATCTACAAATGAACTACTGATGAAATGAACTACTTCCTTGGTAAATGCTAACAGCTACAAGTCTCCCAATGTGAAACAAATAATTTCAGTAGTCTTATAAGTATTAAGAAAATTGAATTCATGATTATACTCCCTCCAATAAATCTCTAAGACCAGATGTTTTCACTTGTGAATTTCCCAAACATTTAAAAAATAATTAAAATAAATTCTACATAATCTGCTGCAGAAAACAGCAGAGGTAGAAACAAGTCCCAGTTCATTTTATGAAGCTACAAAACCAGACAGAGACAATAAGAAAACTACATGACAATATCCCTCATAAATATGAATGTAAAAATCCTTAACAAAATATTAACAATTATAATACAGTAATATATAAAAGAAATTATACATAATAACAAGTTAGCCATGTTTTAGGAGTAAGATTTTCAGTATTTGAAAGCAAATCTGTGGGGCTGTAGATATGGCCTAGCAGTTAAGAGCGCCGACTGCTCTTGCAGAGGCCCCGAGTTTGATCCCCAGCACCCACATGGTGGCTGAGAACCGTCTGAAACTCCAATTCCAGGAGAACCCCTGTTCCAGGGGAATCCGACACCCTCTTCTGACCTCCGCGGCATTGTGTGACATGGGTGCGCAGACCTGCATGCAGACAGTACATTTATACACATAGAGAAAAATAAATAAAAAAATAAAAAAACACACAAACCCTTCACCCTAACACTCACATTTAATCAAACTTAAAATGAATCAATCTCAGAATTAAATCTAAAACATAAAACTGTAAAATTTTTAGAAGAAAAACATAAAAAATTTTTTAGAATCTGGCACTTAGGTGAATGTTCTTAGACGTTTACCAAAGCACACTCATGAAAGGGAAAGTGGATGAGATGGAATTTATCTGAATAAAAATCCTTTGCTCTGTGACTCAGAGAAAAAGGCAAGCCACAGAGTGATAGAAAATCCACATATCTGACACAGGCCTAGGAAGGTAACATAAGACAAATTATTGTCTAGGATATATGAAAAATTCTGAAAAGTAGCGAACAAGCAAGCAATTCATTTCACACTGTGGAGAGGACCATAAACAGATATTTTACCAAAGATAGATGGCGAATAAGCACATGCAGAGCTGCTCACTGTCAGTGTGGGAAACAGAATTAAAATTGAGGCTGGAATGGTGCTGCACTGCACGGCTATCAGAACGGCTAAATCAAATACAGACGACTGAGAACAGAGACCTTCTCCCTCAGGGACGCTAGTGGGATGTGATAGAGCCCTTCCTGAAAATAGTTCAATGGCTGCTTTAAAGAACAAAACGTGCACGGGGCTGGAGAGATGGCTCAGCGGTTAAGAGCACCGAATGCTCTTGCAGAGGTCCCGGGTTCGATACCCAGCACCCACATGGCGGCTAAGAACCATCTTTGACTCCAGTTCCAGGGGAATCCGACGCCCTCTTCTGACCTCTGTGGCATTGCACGACACGGGTGCACAGACCTGCATGCAGACAGCACATTCATACAAGAATAAATAAAAATTAAAAAAAAAAAAGAACAAAACGTGCATGGGGCTGGAGAGATGGCCAAGCGGTTAAGAGTGCCGACTGCTCTTGCAGAGGACCAAGTTTCGATACCCAGCACCCACATGGTGGCTAAGAACCATCTTTGACTCCAGTTCCAGGAGAATCCGACGCCCTCTTCTGACCCCTGTGGCATTGCACGACACAGTGCACCAACCTACATGCAGACAGTGCACATAAAAAATAATAAATAAAAATATTAAAAAAGAACAAAACGTGCAAAGCAATAACACGTCTAGAAGTTTGAACCATGAAAAGGAAGGTTTATGTTCCCTCAAAAACTTGCAAATGAATATTTATATTGGAAGTTCCTAATGTCTCAAACTGGAAACAACCTGTGTGAGTGGTTTAAAAACACGTCAGTACATCCGTGCCATGAGCAATGAGCTGTACAAAGACACTACTGGCACCAAATCTCCAGAGAATGATGACGGCTGAGAAAGTCAGTGCCAGCAGGCGACAGGATGGGGTTCCATTTATATAACGGCACTGAGATGACAAAATTGTGGACATGAAAAACTCTTCCCTGGGTGCCAGGGGTTAGTGCCAGGATGGAGGCAGAGGGAAGTAGTTGCAGTTGTAAAATGGAACACAAGCTATACTTGTGGTGGTACAAGTCATGGCTATGTCTAAGCTGATACTACGTATTGTACCATAGTTTTATAAAATACTACAATTTGGGGTGAAGAGTATGTAAAGCATGCCTGGCTTTGCATTGAAGTCATTGTTTTGAGCTGATTTTTATGTATGGTGAAAGGTAGGGGTCTTCTTCATGTGGATAACCGGTTTAGCACTGTTTCCTAAGGACACTGCTCTTTCTCAGTGTGTGTTCTGAGCACATTTGTTCCATGTTACTTGACTGTGGGTGAACTGGTTTACTTTTAAGCTCTCTATTCTTGTTTGGTCTATGAGTTGTGTTAACTCCTATGCCACTTTGATTACTATAGTACTGTAGTTTTGTAGTATATTTTGTTTGTTTTTTGGTCTTTTTGAGACAGGGTCTCCCTGTAGCCCTGGCTGTCCTGGAACTCACTCTGTAGACCAGGCTGGCCTTGCTTTTAAGGCCAGGCTTTATAATGAACTCAGCTTTTCTCTTCTTACTGAAGATTGGTGTGTGTGTGTGTGTGTGTGTGTGTGTGTGTGTGTGTTCCCTTGTTAGTTTTAGTTTTTTTTTCTTCTAGTTCTTTGATGATTGTTTCTAGCTGCATCCATTTATTTTCACACTTCCTAATTTTGCTTTTCTTAACAGTGGAATAATATTCTATTGTGTAAATGTATCATACTTTCATTATCCATTCATCAGTTTGTGGACATCTAGGTTATTTCTATTTCCTGGCTATTGAGAATAGAGTAGAAATGTACATGGATGAGCAAGTATCTTGGTAGTAGGATATAGAGAGACCTTAGTATATATGCCCAAGAGTGGTACAGTTTGATCATGTGGTAGATCTATTTGTAGCTTCTTGAGGAAGCTCCACACTAATTTCCTTACTGACTGTACTGGGTTGTACCCCCACCACCAGTGAATAAGTGTTCCCTTTCCTTGGGTCCTTGCCAGCACTTGTTATCCTTTGTTTTTTAGATCTTAGTCATTCTGAGTGGTAAGATAACATTTCAAAGTAGTTTTAATATTGGATGCATATGTTTTTACAATTTTAATTTCATTTTACTATCTTTTAAAAACTTTTAAAATTTATTTTTGTATGTGTATGAATGTATTGTCTGCGTGTAGGTTTGTGCACCCATGTTGTGCAAATCCGCAGAGGTCAAAAGACGGTGTTGGATTCCCCTGGAACTGGAGTTAAAGATGGTTCTCAGCCACTATGTGGGTGCTGGGGATCAAACCCAGGTCCTTTGCAAGAACAGTCAGAGCTCTTAATGCTAGGCCATCTCTCCAGCCCGTTTTACTATCTATCATTACATAATAGCATCCCTTTTTACTTCTTTTGATTTAAATTCTATGTGTATGGTGAAAGGTAAGGGTCTTCTTTAAATTCTATTTGGTCTACTACAGCTGTGACTACTCTTTCTCTTGGATTGTATTCCCATTGGTCCATCATTTTCTTTTAAAATATTTTATGTATTTTTTATTTTATGTGTATGACTGTATTGCCTGCATATAAGTGCACCCATGTTGTGCCTGCAAAGTTAGGAAGAGTGTTGGATCCCCTGAAACTGGGGCTACTGATGGTTGTTAGCTGCCATTTTGGGAACCAAATCTAGGTCCTCTGCAAGAGGAGCCAGTGCTCTTAACCACTGAGCCATCTCTCTTACCCTGGAATGTCATTTTCTTTCTTTCTTTCTTTCTTTCTTTCTTTCTTTCTTTCTTTCTTTCTTTCTTTCTTTCTTTCTTTCTTTCTTTCTTTCTTTCTCTTTTGGTCTTTTTGAGATAGGTTCTCCCTGTAGTTCCAGCTAGCCTGGAACTCCCTTTGTAGACCAGGCTGGCCTTGAACTCACAGAGATCCGTCTGCCTCTGCCTCCCAAGTGCTAGGATTAAAGAGGTGCACCACCATGTCCAGCTGGAATGTCATTTTCTATCCTTTCATTTCAGTCTATGGATATCCTCAGAAGTAAGGTGAGGTTCGTTTTTTTTGAGAATATGCTGATTTCATCTTTATTTATTATTTATTTAAAATGTTTCTTTATTATTATTGTGTGTGCATGCTACACAGTGCACGTGCAGGTCATGGACACTTAGTGGAACTGCTTCTCTTCTCCCACCTCTATGTGGGTTCCAGGGATGGAACTCAGCTCACCAGGCTGAGTGCTTCCTTGCTGAGTCATCTCACCAGCATCCTAAAGTGAGAGTTTTGTAAGCAGCATACAGTTGGGTCTGATTTCTTTTTGTTTCTTTTTTTTAACCCATTCAGTCATTTTATGTATTTTAATGGCATAATTTAAATGCAGTTTAATTCATTTACAGTTATGGCTAGGTCTTGCTACTGTCCTTACTTTCCAGTTGTTTTGTTGAAGAGCTTCTCTTTCTATCTCTATAGTTGTCCTGTGTGGTGGAGTAATTTTCTCTAGTAGTGTGTCTCAATTCTTTCCTTATTATTTTTGGTGTGTCTATTATAAGTTCTTGTTTTGTGGTTTAAAAGGAGGGGGAGAAAATTGTAATAATAATAAAAAATCTATACTTGCATCTACTAACCACATGTTGAATTAAAAAACTTTAAATATTTCTCTCTATCCCTTTCCTTCCTTACCCACCCCCCCCCCCCCCCGTGGAGATCAGAGGACAATGTTCTTGAGTCAGTTTTCTCCTTCCACCATGTGGATCCTGGGGATCAAACTCAGGTCGTTAGGCTTTGTGACAAGCACCTTTACTCCCTGAGCCATCTTGCCAGCTCACATTTTGAATTTTGGATGTTCCACTTTCCATATCTTGTGCTTACCTGCTTGCCTCCATGTCCTGTCCACTAGTGGGTGGAGTTTGTCCTGTGGATGTCTGAGTCTCTCAGCTTCCTGGTCATCCATCCTCCTTTTCTTTTCTTTCTGAGGCTTATATCTAGGTTGCTTTTCTCATTGCTGTGACCAAATACCTGACAGGGAGCAACTTCAGAGACGAAAGATTTATTCTGGCCTGCAGTTTCAGGGGATGCAGTGTACTGTGCTGGGTGGGAGTTGGTGGAAGGAGTGGCTTGTGGCTGGCTGTTGCAGTGGGAGCCCAAAGTGGTTGGCTATAAAATGTCAGCAGTCAGGATACAGAGGCCAGGGCTGGAAGGAGGGCTGGGCTATAACCCTCAATACCCAACACCCCATTTCCATCTTCTTCTAGCTAGGTCCTGTCACTTAAAGGTCTCACAATGTCCCCACCAGCACTACCTTTTGGGGCCCAAGTATTCAAACATATGAATTTGTGAAGGACATTTCCCAAGTAAACCATTACAGCCCTTGACAGTTCAGAACACTGGTTCTATTCCATCTTCTCTTCGCCAGGCTATTACACTATATCAGCCTATCTTCCCAGGCCCAGTGTTGGGGTTACAGATGCCTGCCGTCATGATCAGCTTTTATGTGGGTTCTGGGAATCCTAACTCAGGTCCTCATGTTTGCATGGCAAACACTTTACCAACTGAACCATCTCCTCAGCCTCATTTGCTGGGGCTTTGTTTGGAACAATCACTGAATCTATAGATTAACCATGGAAGTTTACATGAGTAACTCAGAAATACCTGAACATACCGCATCTGTTTATACTTGCTCAAAATATATTTTCAGTAATACTTCGTAGTCATTTTTTTGTTTGCAGTAAAATTTTCTTTCATTCTAAGCTGTTAAGTTTTTCTTTTGAGCCAAGGTCTCATGTGTCCCAGGCTGGCCTTGAACTGGATATAGCCAAAGATGACCTGGAACATCTGATTCTCCTCTCTCTACTTCCCAAACATTGGGATTACAGTCATGTACTGCCATGCCTAGTTTATGTAGTGCTGGGGTTTGAACTTAGGGCTTCATTTATGCCAGGGAAGCAGGACTATGCTATGTTCTCACCCCTCATGTTTTTGATGTTATAGTTATTTCTTAAATTATAAATGTTAAAATATTTATTTTCACTTTAAAATTGTATGTGTATGAGAGAGAGAGAGAGAGAGAGAGAGAGAGAGAGAGAGAGAGAGAGAGAGAAGGTGCTTAAGGAGTCCAGAAGAAGGTGATGGATACCCTGGAGCTAGAGTTATAGGCAGTTTGAGCTGGAGAACCAAACTCAGGTCCTCTGCAAGAGCACCATGTGTTCTAAGCACTGGGCCATCTCTCCAGCCATTACATTTAATTAAACAACTTTTAAATTCTGTTTATTTAATGCTGCTATAAAGGCAGCTCTGAAATAATTTTTTTCCTCCTAATTTTTTTCTCACCCTGACTTTTAGTGCAGTGGCAGGACCATGAGGTCATCAGTGGTGGCAGTTCCCAGCTATATTCTGTCCTCTGTACAGATAAAAGCTTTCAGTATTTTACCATTTGCTACGATGTTTGCTATGGGAATCACAGAAACTCTTCAAAAAATATAATAAGCTATTCTTCTCTGTTTCTAGCATTGTAATAATTTTTATCATGAGTAAATGCTTAATTTAATAAAATCATTTTCCTGAGCCTACTAAGATGATCATATGATTTTTCTAATTTAATCTTTTTACGTAGTCAATTACATTGATTTTCAAATGTTAAATGAGCCTTGCATTACTAGAATAAACCCAGTTTGATCTAGGAAAGGAAGCAATGTAAGCCTTTTCCTTTCCTAGATTATTTATATACTAAGCAGGGAGGCCTCCAGGTCATGAGCTCCATTATCTTCCTTTGGTCAGAATAGTCACTTGAACAAGAGAACAGAATTCCTATGTCTGGATTAGATTAATCCCGATTCATCTCTTAGGTTTGGGGTGGGGCCTGCTTTCCTCAGACATCACCACATCTATGCTGGTACAAAGTTTTTGTTGTATTGGCTGGAAAAAAATTGGGGGAAATCATAAAAACTTAAAAAGTGTAAGAAGACATTTTTTTTTTGAGACAGGGTCTCCCTTTAGTCCCAGCTGGCCTGGAGCTTGCTGTGTAGACCAGGCTGGCCTTGAACTCACAGAGATCCACCTGCCTCTGCCTTCCAAGTGCTGGAATTAAAGGTGTGGGCCACCACGCCTGGCAAGAAGACACTTTTATAAGGCTGTCACAATTACATATACAAAAAATATTAAATAAATGTTAAGAAGCTAAGTCCAGGAACTAAAAAAATCATGGTGCTGTTTATCTGAGAAGAAAAGATTGGTAAATGCTTCAGATGGAATGCCAGAGAAAGAGAATGGCAGTGAGTACTGAGAACCACGTCCACTTATACATGGGTTTTTGAATAGCAGTGAGTAGTCAGAACCAAGTCCACATATAAATGGGACTCAGATACTTCATAGAGATGGGCTGCCTGTGCAGGAAGCTCCAGGCATGTGGTGTTTGAGAGTCATCACCCATGCTGGACCAGGCTTTCGGTGGTGCAAGTCTCTCTGTATGTATCTCCTTACCCATGTCCCTATAAATAACCCTCCTGAGCTTGCTGGTCCACTAATCGAGACTGATATTTGTATTCACTTGATAGTTTTAATTTTTGTAATCAAACTTGCATGCTTAAGAACTAACATTATTTTTCCCTAATGGATTGGCTTGTTTTATCAATCTCATCTAACAAGAAATAATGCTTTTCTTAGGCTTATGAAGCACCAGGGGTAGGCTGAGATCATGTTTCACTTTAGGATCAGGCAGAGAGAGATGGTTGGGGCACCAACCATCTTCTGCCTAATTCAGGCCCCCGTGATTGATAATGTTCACCCACACAGGGTAGGGTCCTCTGTTTTATTTTATCCACAGATTTAAGGCTGGGCTCTTCCAGAAGCACCTGATGCCCACACCCAGAAACAACAATCAGATAGTTGAAATCTTGTGCGCCAAACAGTTAAGACATAAAATCAACTACTACTACATGGGCCAGTAACTAGGTTAGAGTATTTTTTCCTATTTTTGTTGATAATAAAGTTAGCAGAAAAGTTTGGAAGAATTACACCACAGTCTGAACATATTTTATAAATGAACATTTGGTTGGTAAATAATGGGTGCACAGACCTGCATGCAGACAGTACATTCATACACATACAGAAATAAATAAAATTAAAAAAATCTTTTAAAAAAATTTAAGCCACTATTGCATTTACTTTACAGAACATTCTGAGATTTGTTCTGATGTATAGGACAAAGAATAATTTTTCAGATAAACTCTCTTTTTGAATTACTGTGGAATTCCTGTCCTTTATGTGTTGTAAGTCAAATTCATTTTATTCTTCATTAAAATCCAGTTTTAATGTTTTTGTAATTGCTTCTTGGGCTTTTGGCTAAGATCAGGTGTAGTTCACTCATTGCTTATTGTGTGCTAAGACATGAAGGTGATTACATCAACTATGGGTGAATTTTGATGACTTGAGAAGTTCATCAATACTCCTTTTTTAAAGATTTACTTTGATTTTGATTATGTGTATCTTCATGTGCCTATGTATACATGTGTATAGTGCCCACAGAGGCCAGAAGAGGGCATTGGGTCTTGAAGTTACAGGCTCCAGGCGATCTGGAAGGCTGGACATGAGGGCTGAGAATTGAACTTGGGTCTTCTTCAAGAGCAGTATTCATTCTTAACCCTGAGCTATCTCTCTAGCCCCATTAACTAATATTCTAAGGAAAGCGAAATCAATGGTTAGTGTTGAACCAGACTTTCCTACTCACAATGTAACTTCAGCCTACAGAATCACTTGGGAGATGTAAGCACATGCAGAAATTCAGGCCTAACCTCTGCTGAAATCAAACCTTGAATTACAGCAAGATCCTTGGGTGATTCTTACACTCATAAATGCTCGAAAAGCACTGTGAACCATTTTATCGCATATAGATTCATGAGACCGGGGGGAAGAAAAGCTGTTTTAAAATGGAATCCAGGGGCTGGAGAGATGGCCTAGTGGTTAAGAGCGCTGACCGCTTCTTGTAGAGGACCTGGGTTCGATCCCCAGCACCCACATGGCGGCTGAGAACCGTCTTTAACTCCAGGTCCAGGGGAATCCGACACCCTCTTCTGACCTCTGCGGCATTGCACGACACGGGTGCACAAACCTACATGCAGACAGTACATTCATACACATTCAAAAATAAATTAAAAAAATTTTTAAAAAGAGAAAAGTGAAGTCTATAAGTAACTCCTTAAAAAAAATGGAATCCAAACCAGATGGTGGTACATGCCTTTAATCCCAGCATTCAGGTCACAGGAGCTGACAGATCCCTGTGACATGGAGGCCAGCCTGGTCTATGTAGAGTGTCCCAGGCCAGCTGTGGCTACAGGAAAACCTTGTCTTAAAAAGACAAAAAAAAAAAAAAAAGTCTTTTAAAGATTTTACATATTGATTTCTTGATTTATTGATGTATCTTCAATGATGCACTATGTTTATTCATCGTGTATAATTGCCACAGGAGACGCTTTTCAGATGAGTCGGGACTGGGTCTGAAGTTACAGGATCGCAGGCAGATACTACGGAGATGAATAGCGGTCTGGATCTGGTGAAGGAGCTGAGAGAATGGACAACTTGAGATCCTCTGTTCAAGAGGCAGTGATTCAATTCTTAACCCTGAAGCATATTCTTCTCAGCCCCACTTAACTAATATTCTAAGGAAAGCGAAATCAATGGTTAGTGTTGAACCAGACTTTCCTACTCACAATGTAAGTTCAGCACTACAGACACTCATGGGAGATGTAAGCACATCAGAAATTCAGGCCTAACCTCTGCTGAAATCAAACCTTGAATTACAGCAAGATCCTTGGGTGATTCTTACACTCATAAATGCTCGAAAAGCACTGTGAACCATTTTATCGCATATAGATTCATGAGACCGGGGGGAAGAAAAGCTGTTTTAAAATGGAATCCAGGGGCTGAGAGATGGCTAGTAGTTAAGAGCGCTGACCGCTCTCTGTAGAGGACCTGGGTTCGATCCCCAGCACCCACATGGCGGCGGCTGAGAACCGTCTTTAACTCCAGGTCCAGGGGAATCCGACACCCTTCTCTGACCTCCTGCGGATTGCAGGCTGGGTGCACAAACCTACATGCAGACAGTACATTCATACACATTCAAAAATAAAATTAAAAAAAATTTTTTAAAAGAGAAAAGTAAGTCTATAAGTAACTCCTTAAAAAAAATGGAATCCAAACCAGATGGTGGTACATGCCTTTAATCCCAGCATTCAGGTCACAGGAGCTGACAGATCCTGTGACATGGAGGCAGCCTGGTCTAATTAGAGTGTCCCAGGCCAGCTGTGGTACATGCCTTGCTTTAAAAGACACNAAAAAAAAAAAAAAAAAAAAAAAAAAAAAAAGGAATCCATTGTTACATGGTTGTCCGTGATTTGCTGATTGAATTTATCATTCATTCATCAATAAACATTTGTTCATCAATAAACATTTGTAAGTCCTTATTACATGGAGTACAGAAAGGCTAAGTCCTGGTTGCTTTTGAATGAATAAAACAGACATAGAATAAAACAGGCACAGATGGAAGCCCAAAGCTGTAGTGCAATGGGCTTCTGCTCCCCTAGGAGAAGCTCCCAGCTGACAGTGGCAGCTCACGACATAGAAAAATCCATCCTAGAACCTGTGACTATGGCCTAAGAGTATCAGCAAAGCAATCAGGCCCCAACCAGGCCTGAAAGGCAGTGGGTTAGCTGGGTTTTCTGGCTCCCAGCCAGACCTGGAATCACCCCAGCCCCCTCACTACCTCAGGGCCAACAGTTATACCCAGGACAGCTTCCTCAACTTACCACATGGCCTGGGAGGCAGAGCATTGAGTTGAATGTGGAGGACAGGCCTGTGAGCTTGTGTGGTCTGGTGACAGTGCTTTGAGAAATATTTCCAGTGTGTGAGGGAGGGGAGATGATTAGGTGGATTTCCACTGTGCATATCAGAAAACAATGTGTGCCCAAGCCTACTCTCAAGGGATGGCAGGGAAAAGGAAACATCCCAGGCGAGTTCTTTCATGCTGAGTTTTACAGCACACAGAGATCTTGTTACAATGGAGTTTTTAGAAGAGATATCTTGGTTTTATAATCTTTGCTTCAGGATTTAGAGATAAGGAATATCCTGTAGCCAGGCTTTCTTATGTGAAGTAGCCAGAAAACAAGTTACTAGAATCCAAGAAAATGACATGGGAAATGCTGACCACAGTAACAACTACCTATTCCAGGCTCAAACACTTGGACTTTCCCACCCTCCCTATTCTTTGTGTTCATGAAGCTGGAAATACTGTAAGGAAGAAAAGCAAAGGTTACAGGAAGAAAGTCTCAACTTTGATAAGAAGAATTTCCTTCTCCCTTTTGCTCCCACGGTGTGCACAGCAGTGACTACTATCTGTAGATGTGTTATCTGACCTCCAAATGGATGAAGATGGAAGAAAACATTTGAAGTGACTCACTCACCAGGGGCAACTGTGAAATACAGTTTGCTGTGGATAGGACTTTATTTTATCTTTATTATATACAAGATTAAGCTTATCCTTGGGTAATTTACTTAGTATATGTGATCCACTTTCCTATGCATGAAGATGATATGACAATACTAAGACTAAATGGGGTGATGTCCTTTATCTTTAACTAAGACAGTGACTAGTAGGATCCAGTAAACTACCTGCGGCAGTACGGTCAAATTACACAAAATAATTTGTTTATTTAGGGTTTTTTTTTGGTCTTTTTGAGACAGGGTCTCCCTGTAGCCCCAGCTGTCCTGGAACTCACTCTGTAGACCAGGCTGTCCTTGAACTGTTTATTTAGTTTTTTTTTTTTGTTTGTTTGTTTGTTTTTTAGATAGGTCTCCTTGTAGCCCGTGCTGGCCTGGAACTCACTGTGAAGACCAGGTTGGCCTCTATCTTATATAGCTCCACCAGCCTCTGCTGCCCTGGTGCTGGGATTAAAAGCATGTGTCACCATGCCTGGCAATTGATACATTTATTTTTTTTATTAATTTTTTATTTATTTCTGTATGTGTATGAATGTACTATCTGCATGCAAGTTTGTGCACCCGTGTCGTGCAATGCCGCGGAGGTCAGAGGAGGGTCTCAGATTCCCCTGGAGCTGGAGTTCTCCTGGAATTGGAGTTTCAGATGGTTCTCGGCCGCCATGTGGGTGCTGGGGATCGAACCCGGGTCCTCTGTAAGAGCGGTCGGTGCTCTTAACCGCTAGGCCATCTCTCCAGCCTGATACATTTATTTTTTAAAATACATGTCTTTTTTATACTAAAACCAAATTTGATCTTTAATCTCCAGTCTTCTCTGACCAGGAACTTATTTGTCAACATCCTGGCAATCAGTGACCTTTCAACAGAATTCAGTATATTGCAATCACTGCCCAATTTCTTTCTTAGCTAATTTACATATATTCTCTGTCTCAGTCCTTTAAAATATTTTTATTATTTTTCATTTTATGTTGTGTGTGTATTCCCAGCATACAAGTGCACCTGTGTTGGGCAATGCCAAAGGACAGAAGGCCTTGAATTCCCCTGGAACTGGAGTTAGATGTTTGTTAGCCACCATGTGGGTGCTGGGAATCAAACCTGGGTTCTCCGCAAGAGCAGCCAGTGCTCTTAACCACTGAGCCATCTCTCCAGCCTCTCTCTGTCCCAGTCTTTGATTTTTTTAAAACAAATCTTTTAATTGCTCCTCTTTATCCTTTGCACTTTTATTTTTCGAGAGAGCATCAGGAATGTATATATGGCTTTGTTGATTTCTACCTGAGGTTTCTTGCCTTGCTTGATCCTTGGGCATCAGTCTCTGTCACTGTGTATCTACACTGATGTTCCTTGGTGTACTTGTTTCCTCAGTTTCTTTCTTTTTTTTTAATTTTTTAAAAATTTTATTTATTTCTGTATGTGTATGAATGTACTGTCTGCATGCAAGTCTGTGCACCCGTGTCGTGCAATGCCGCGGAGGTCAGAAGAGGGTCTCGGATTCCCCTGGAACTGGAGTTCTCCTGGAACTGGAGTTTCAGATGGTTCTCGGCTGCCATGTGGGTGCTGGGGATCGAACCTGGGTCCTCTGTAAGAGCGGTCAGCGCTCTTAACCGCTAGGCCATCTCTCCAGCCCTCCTCAATTTCTTAAAAAATTTTAATTACATTTTGTGTGTGTGTGTGTGTGCGTGTGTGTACATGCCTTAGCATGTATGTGGAGGTCATGGGACAACCTGCAAAACTGATTCTCTCCTTCCACCATGTGGGTCTGGGGGTCATAGGGATGAGCTCAGGTCATCAGGGTTAGCAGCATGTTTCCTTGCTGAGCTACGTCACTGGTCCCTTCTCCAGCATCTTAATCTGGTGCCTACTGAGAGGTGGCGGGCCTGATTGCCTTTGCCTTCAGATGCAAAAATCTCTGAAATGTGCAGTTCTTCGGTCTTGACCTCAGGTATTTTTGCATTCACCCTGACCCACAGCATTTCTGCTCACCTACTTGGTAAACACGAGGATGTTAGGGATTGTTTTCTAATATTATCTTCCAGGATAGCATACAAAGTATGGGTGCTAACATGGCACCTTCGTACATATGAGTCATTATACTTCCTTCTCTTCCGACTCTCTCCACTGGCCTCCCCATCCTCTTTCTCCTCCACTGGTTCCCTTGCTTTCCCCAGTTAGTCGCTCTTCTTTCTGCTTTCCGAATACATGAGTCCCATTGCCCCATTTTCCACCTTCCTTAAGAATTTTTCCTCCTTGTCATGACTTCATTCTACTTTCAGGGTCTGCAAACTCACACAACACATATAAACACACACTTTGAATTTAGGTTTTGTATATGAGAGAAAACATATAGAGTGTTTGTCTGGGTAAGTCTGGCTTGTTTCTGCTTCAGATAACGGTCTCCAGTTCCATCCATTTTCCTGAAAATGTCATGATTTCATTTTTCTTTACAGTTGCTTAAAATTCCACTGTGTATATTCTCCACATTTTAATATAAAATTTCTGTAAACATTTTATTGAATATCTGTGTATTTCATACATAACATCTTAATCAGTCTTAATCTTCACCCTTGGCACCCTCTCACAGTCCCCCCTGGAATTCATACATTCTGTCATTTGTGTTAAGGCCAATTGTGCCAAATTAATCTCCCTGGCTGTTTCTCAGTGTGAGTTCATCCACTGAGGTCTAGTCAGCCTCAGAATCTCTCGCTTTAGGAGGATCAGCTCTTCCTCACTCACCAGAAATCAGCTGCCAATATTTCTTCAGCTAAGATTGGGGTCTGGTGCCCATTTCCCCAGCTCCATTCTAGGTTTCTGTCTAGTTGAGCTTGCATGGGTCTTGTGCATGATGACACCATTGCTGTAGCTTCATATGAACAGGGCCCCAGGGGCTTGTAGGATTCTATTTCTATATGGTCATGGATCACCTTTCTGGCTTTTAAAATCTTTCTGCTTTCTCTTCCACAATGGTCCTTGAGCCCTGGGTGAATGAAGATTAATATAGGAGACCTGTCCATGGACCCACACTCTGCAGACTTCTAATCTCTGTGGTTTGGCCATTTATGACCTTTTGAGTTTCTGGCATCCTGTTGCATGAGGAAGCTTCCTTAGTGAGAGTTAAGAGACTAATTAGTGTCCTCTTGGACCCTTGTCCTATGTTGCATGAGCCTTAGGTGTAGAGGTTGCATTGTAGATGTGCTGCTTAGGCTTGGACAATTCACAGACAATGTCAATGTGTGACCAGTTGTGGGACTTTGTAATGGTCTTTATTTGGTGCAAAAGAAGCTTCTTTTATGAATGGTGTCTGGGATATTTGTCTAGAAATAAAAGGATAAGTATTTTGCTCTTAGTAAGAAGTCACATTAGCCTAGGGGTGTGGCAGACTTGGCAATTTCTCTGAGATCTATGACCCCTCCAGCCATGTGTATTTGGCTATGTTTACAGTGCCACCCAAGAGTTTCCTCCCACTGAATAGGCTTTAAGCCGAATTAGTTAGTCTTTGACTGCCCCCAAGATAAAAGTGCCACTACTGCACCAATGTTGCATGCTGTACTGGACATTGATGTGGATATTTAGTCTTAAAGCTGGTGTTTGTTCTTAAAGGAGTGCTCTCCCTTAGTAGCTTAAGTAGTGCTCTCCAAAGCTATGAGAGCCAGCCTTCAGGGAGGTGGATCCCAGGTTAATTCCAGCTCCATTGCTCCAAATCTGGTCCCAAAATATGTCCTGTCTTCAATAATATGGTCTTACCTTCAAGTTCTGGGAGGAAATCAAGTGCTGTGGCAATAGCCTATATAATTTTGGGAGTCTCTTGGAATGCCCTGGCCAACAATTCAAAAGAAGGTGTCTCCTATCTGGCACTGTGTCAGCTATACTCATGGACTCATGTAGAGATATATGTGTAATTTGCTATTAGATTCTTAGTCCAATATGATTCCCTCACATTTTTACACTAGCTAGGCCTTATTTACCTGTCTTCTCTCCCCCTCTCTGCCTAACCTGTCCTCCACGTCTTCCTCATTTAGTCTCCATTTTTCCCATTTCTCCCTCGATAACACCAGTCTCCTATGGTCCCACCTCTCTTGAGCTCCTTCTTTCCCTTTATTCCCCAATTTCCTTCTAGAACTCCCTCTCTCCTTCCATTTAAATACCCTCATTTTCCCCCACTTCTTCCTTAAGAACACCTGTTTTCTACTAGTCTTCTCTCTCAGGTTCCTTCTTTCCCTTTATCTCCCTGGTTCCTTTCCATTTTCCTGGTTCCTACAGTTATATCAGGTCATATACTCACATATAAACATTTGGTACTAGGATCCACAAATGAGAGAGAACATATATCATTTTGTGGGTATGTCTGATCTGGCCTTAGGGGTGTGTGTGTGTGTGTGTGTGTGTGTGTGTGTGTGCTAACATTTCCAGCCAGCTTGTCCCAAGAGGCACAAGTGAGGGTCACAGGACCTCTCTGTCTATGCTCATGAATTAGGATGACATGATGCTCCAAGGGTCTGGGATTGGCTTCTGGGAGGGGATGTCATGCTGCATTTGAATAAATGGCCATTTAGTATTCAGAATTACCCCCTGCCATGTGTCCTCATGCTGTGCTTTCACGTGAGTGCTTTCTTCATGACCTGTCCTACCATGGAATTGACTGCTTACTACATTTGTTTTTCTGAGTCTGTGTTACTTCACTTAACCTAATAGCTTCTAATTCCATTCATTTAACTGCAAATTTCATGATGTCCTCTTTCTTTTTTTAAATTTTATTTATTTTGTATGTTTATGAATGTACTGTCTGCATGTAGGTTTGTGCACCCGTGTCGTGCAATGCCTCAGAGTTCAGAAGAGGGTGTTGGATTCCCCTGGAACTGGAGTTAAAGATGGTTCTCATCATGTGGGTGCTGGGGATCGAACTCAGGTCCTCTGCAAGAGCAGTCAGCACTCTTAACCTCTAGGCCATCTCTCCAGCCCCAATGTCCTCTTTTCTTTTCTTTTCTTTCTTTTTTTTTTTTTTTTACCATTGAGTTCCCAGTACCTGCATGGTGGCTCACAAATGTCCTCTTTCTTTATCAGTGAGTAGAACTCCAGTGGTTAGATGTACCACATTTTTATTATCCACTCACTTGGGTGGCTTCTATATCTTATCTATTGTGAGGAGAGCAGCAACAGATATGGTGCGCAAATATCTCTGAAATAGGATGAATCCTTTGGGTATATGCCAAGGTGTTATATAACCCTCTCAAATAGTAGGTTCATTTTTAGTTCTTTGAGGTTCTCCACACTGCTTTCCATAGGCATTGCATGAGCTTGCAATCCCATCAGGAGTGAATCAGTGTTCCCTTTCCCCAAATCCTTCCCAGAATTTGTTTTCTTGATCTTACTGGGGTTCTATAAAATCTCAAAATGGTTTTAATTTGCATTTCCCTAACTACTAATGATGTGGAACACTGTTTAAGGTGTTTCTTAGCCATCTTTATTTCTTCTTTTGAGAACTCTCTGTTTAGATCCTTAGCCCATCTTTTAATTGGGTCATTTGTTTTCTGAGTTATTTATATATTGTGGATATTAAACCTCTGTCAGATGTTTCACTGGTGAGGATTTTTTACATTCTGTGGGGTTTCCCTTCAGTTCTTTTGGTTGTTTTTTTTTGCTGTACAGATGCTTTTTAGTTTAATGAGGTCCCACATGTTGAGGGTTGACCTTAATTCCTGAGCAACTAATGTCCAATTTACAAAGTCCTTTCCTACACCTATATCTTGTTTTCTTCTAGCGGTTTCAGAGTTTCAGGTTTCACATTAAGGTCTTTGATCCATTTGGAGTTGACTTTTGTACAAGGTGAAAGATAAGGGTCTAGTTTCATTTTTCTACAGGTATTGAAAGCGCCATTTGCTGAAGATCCTATCTTTCCCCCAGTGAGTGTTCTTGGCCCCTTTGTCAAATATCAGGTGATTGAAATTGCATGTACTCAAGTTTGAGAATTCAATTATGTTCCCTTTATCTACAGATCTATTTTTGTGCTGGTGCCATGCTGTGTTTTCATGACTATAACTTTGCATTATAGTTCAAAAGCTGGTATAGCAATCCCCCCTGGTATAGTAATCCCTCTTTGTGCTCAGGGTTGCTTTGGCTATCTGGGGTCTTTAGCGTTTCCATATGAATTTTAGGATTTTTTTTTTCTAATTCTGTGAAGAATGTCATGGAGATTTTGATTGGGATTGGATTGAATCTATATATTATTTTTGTTAGGATGACCATTTTCATAATATTATTTCTTCCAATCCATGAGCATGGGAGGTCCTTCCATCTTCTGGTGTCTTCCTCAATCTCTTTCTTTAAAGATGTAAAAATTTCATGGTAGAGATATTTAATATCTCTGGTCAAATATTTTGAGTTTTTTTTTTTAAAGCTGTTGTGAATGGGTTCCATGTACTCATTCTCCAATTGCTTGTTACTGGACTATAGAAATACTACTGATGGGCTGGAGAGATGGCCTAGCGGTTAAGAGCACCGACCGCTCTTACAGAGGACCCGGGTTCGATCCCCAGCACCCACATGGCGGCCGAGAACCTTCTGAAACTCCAATTCCAGGAGAACTCCAGTTCCAGGGGAATCCGAGACCCTCTTCTGACCTCCGCAGCATTGCACGACACGGGTGCACAGACTTGCATGCAGACAGTACATTCATACACATACAGAAATAAATAAAATTAATAAAAAAGAAATGCTACTGATTTTTTAAAATTTTATTTATTTTTGTATGTGTATGAATGTACTGTGTGTAGCTTTGTGCACCCGTGTCGCGCAATGCCTCGGAAGTCAGAAGAGGGTGTCAGATTCCCCTGGAACTGGAGTTACAGACGGTTCTTAGCCGCCATGTGGGTGCTGGGGATCGAAACCGGGTCCTCTGCAAGAGCAGTCGGTGCTCTTAACCACTAGGCTATCTCTCCAGCCCCGGCTACTGATTTTTGTAGATTAATTTTAACTCTTTCCCCTTCACTGAAAGGGTTAATCATTTCTAGGAATTTTCTGGTGGAATTTTTGGCATCTCTTAAGTATAATATTATATCATCTGCAAAAAGGGATAATTTGATCTCTTCTTTTCCAATTAATATTGATTTAATTTCCTTCTCTTGGCTTGTTGCTGTGGCAAGAGTTTCAAACACACACACATACACACACACACACATATGAAGTGGAGATAGTGGACAGCCATGCCAGGCTCCTGATTTCAATTTTTCTCCATTTAGAATTATGTTGGCTATGGGTTTGTTGTATATAGCTTTAATTATGTTGAGGTACTTTTCCTCCAGTCTAATTCCCTCTAAGAATTTTAACATAAAGGCATGTTGAATTTTATCAAAGGACTTTTCTGCATCTATTGAGATGATCATGTGCTTTTTTTCTCTTTGAGTTCATTTATATGATTTGTTACATTTATTGACTTATGTGTTTTGAACCATTTCTGCATCTCTGGAGTGAAGATGACTCGATCATGGTGTATGGCCTTTTTGATGTGTACCTTTGTGTAGTTTGTAAGTATTTTGTTGAGAATTTTTGCATCTATATTCCGTAAGGATATGGGTCTATAATTTTCTTTTTTTGGTTGTATCTTTACCTGGTTTTGGTATTAGAATGATGCTGCCTTTATAGAAGGAATTTGGGAGTTCACCTTCTGTTTCCATCTTTTTGAAAAATTTAAGTAATATTGGTTGTAGATCTTCTTTAAATGTTTGGTAGAATTCTGTTGTAAATCCATCTGGGCCTGGGCTGTTTTCATTTGGGAGGTTTCGAATTACTGCTTCAACTGTATTGCTGTTATGGTCTGTTGATGCTGCTGCTCTCTTCTTGGTTAAGCTTTGGTGATTCCCATGATTTCAGACATTCATCCATTTCTTTTAGGTTTTTAAATTTAATAGAGTAATAGGTTTTTAAAGTATTCCCTTATAACATTCTGGATCTTTTTGTTTTCTGTTGTGATGTTTCCCCTTTCATCTCTAATTTTGTTGATTTGGAGTTGCTCTTTCTTTCTGTACTAAGGGTCTGTCTATTGTGTTTATCTTTTCAAAGAACCAGCTTTTGGTTTCATTGATTCTTTATATTGCTTTTTTTGTTTCTATTCCATCAATCTCTGTCCTAATTTTGCTATTTCTCGTCTGCTGGGTTTGGGTTTCATTCATTGCTGCCTTCCCAGTGTCTTGCGTTACACAGCTGACTCATTTATTTCCACTCTAATATTTCTTTTCTTTTCAAAATTTTATTATTTTTATATGTGTATGAATGTACTGTCTACATGTAGGTTTGTGCACCCATGCCATGCAATGCTGCGGAGGTCAGAAGAGTGTCTCGGATTCCCCTGGAACTGGAGTTAAAGACGGTTCTCAGTTGCTATGTGGGTGCTGGGGATTGAACCTGGGTCCCCTGCAAGAGCAGTCGGCGCTCTTAACCTGCGCTCTTAACTGCTAGGCCATCTCTCCAGCCCCACCCACTCGGATATTTCAAAGAAAGCACTTAGACTTACACATTTCCCTCTTAGGACTGTTTTTAAAGTGCCCCAGAGGTTTTGTTGTGTTATATTGTCCTTTGCATTTAATTGCAGGAATCCTTTTAATTCTCTTTTAATTTCTCTTTTGACCCATTCATTATTCAGGAGCATGTTATTTAATCTCCATGAGTTCATGTAGTTATTAGAGCTTCTTCTGGTGTTGATATTAAGCTTTATTGCATTGTGGTCTGATAGAAAACATGGACTTATTTAATTTTTTTTTTTTGTGTGTGTGTGTGTTTGTTGAGGTTTGTTCTGTGCCCCAGTATGTGGCAGATTTTGGAGAAAGTTCCATGGGGAACTCAGCAGAAAAGTTATTCTTTGGTGCTTGGGTGGACTATTTGGTAGATGTCTGTTAGGTGCATTTGATGTATGGTATTGTTCAATTCAGATGTCTTTTCTGGTCCTGTTTGTTTGGTGTTCTATGTGCTCCTTGTATTTGTCTGGGCATGCGTTTCTTTAATTTTGGGAAACTTTCTTCTACAGTCCTGTTGAAGATCTGGTTAATACTATTATCTCCACATTTTATTTTATTTTATTTTATTTTATTTTATTTTATTTTATTTTATGTATGTGTATGAATGTACTGTTTGTGTGTAGGTCTGCGCACCCATGTCGTGCAATGCTGCAGAGGTCAGAAGAGGATCTTGGATTCCTCTGGAACTGGAGTTCTCCTGGAATTGGAGTTACAGACGGTTCTCAGCCACCATGTAGGTGCTGGGGATCAAACCTGGGTCCTCTGCAAGAGCGGTCAGCACTCTTAACCGCTAGGCCATCTCTCCAGTCCCTATCTCCACATTTTTTAATCCATTCATCTGTTGATGGACATTTAGGCTGGTTCCATTTCCTGACTTTTACACACTGTGCAGCGCTAAGCGTGGCTGTGCAAGTATTTCCATGGTGTGCTTACTTAGAGCCTTTGGGTACAGAATGAAAAGTAAGAGAACTTGGTTATATGGAAGTTTTGCTTGGAGTTTTGTGAGGAACTCCCATATGGATTCCCATGATAACTGAACTAGTTTATATTCACACTGTTAATTTCCTCTGAAATAAAATAGCCCCCCTGAGAGGGAAGCTTATTAAGACTTGGGAAGTCATAAAGGATAGGGGAGTTTATTAATACTCAGAAAATAAAAAACTTGCAAGTCTCAGAAAGTTCCTGAAATTTAAAAGACTCACAAGGCTCTCACCCCAGATTATATAAATAGTAAAAACTGCTGATGAGAAGAGATTCTATGATCTGTGGAGCCACCTGCCAAGTGTAGCAGGGAGCTCCTGGGTTCCAGCTCTTGAGTCATCATCTATGCTGGGGTGGGCTTTTGGTAATGCAGCTGACCTTGGGTCAGCTGTAACCGTAGTTATGGGACTGTAAGTAACCCTTCACTCATAATTCTGTGAGTAACTCTATTAAACTCATTGGTTCACGAAGTTTGACTTTGGGAGTATTGTTATTCTGGTCAGTTGCTGGTCCCTGTCTGGGTTGAGTAGATGTTTGTTCACATTTTCCCAGTACCCATCCCCCTCCAAGCAGAGTCAAGTTGGTGGAGGCTGGAGTGTGGACAGACCTCATGTTGTTCTGAAGCCCTTAGCTTTTCTGCTATTGTTAGTCCACTAAGTACTTTTCTGCAGGTCTGGGAAGAACTTGTGAGGGAACTGCTCTGGTTTCCACTGGGAAGACAGTTCAATCAGCAGTAAGGGAGGCAGGCAGGATATTTCATGTTGATGATGATTTTTTGAAAGCAGTTTGCATTTACTATCATTTTAGATTTATTTCCCTAAAAGGTGGCTCTTGTATAAATAGTCATGAATATAACTTCTTTGGGTAAAAGCAGCAATGAATGTCACTCAGAGTCAAACAGTATCAGTGACCTGGACCCTAGTGAATAACTTTTCCATTCATTCGACTCAAACAGATGTTGACAAATTGAAGTTTTAGCCCATTAACATTTGGGGCATGTGAACTGTAATTAAGACATTCTGGTTAGTAGCAAGTGGATTTATATGCTTTGTTATCATTAAGTCATTATATTCTGGAGCTAGTTAAGAACTTATGAGAAAGAAATAATTTACCAAGCAAAGAATTTGAAGGTGGAGGAAAACAATACCCTCAGCAAATAGCATGCATGAAAGAGCTGACATGAAGGCCTCACTGACCCGACCCCCCCCCCGCCCTCAGCAGGTGATGATGTGGTTCCAGTTTCCACTGGGGTGCTTGCTCTGAGGCATTAGTTCCACACTAACAGCACCATGACCGAGAGTGGGGAGGGAAACCCGTCATTCTCTAGCATCTGACTTCATGAAATTGGAATTTTATTGCCTATTTGTGACTCACCTTTTCTTTCAGGAGAATCAGCAAGGTTCCTTTGGGCTGTTCACCTATGTCTGAATCACTTTGGTTTCTAGCACCCAGGAAAAGCATCATTTCTTTCTTTAGAAACACATGGCCTGGGCTGGAGAGATGGCCTAGCGGTTGAGAGCGCCGACTGCTCTTGCAGAGGACCCGGGTTCGATCCCCAGCACCCACATGGCGGCTGAGAACCGTCCGAAACTCCAATTCCAGGAGAACTCCAGTTCCAGGGGAATCTGACACCCTCTTCTGACCTCCGCGGCATTGCACGACACGGGTGCACAAACTTGCATGCAGATAGAACATTCATACACATACGGAAATAAATAAAATTAACAAAAATTTTTTTAGAAACACATGGCCTTATATGTGCATTTATTCCACATTACAGGAGAAGGAAAAAATATGTTAGAATCAGCAAATAAAATAGGTTGGGCTAACTGTGGCATTTTGTCACATAGTAATCAAAGGCGTATATTCTAGTATGGAATAATCCAGCCTCTTGCAGATAACGCACTGTGATTCCTGGACCTATCTGATCTCAGATATGTTAGCAGGTGTTTCTTATACTTAGTTTAGTGGGAGGGAGAGTGAAGAATCAAAGACAGTGTAGATCAGATTCAAAGTCTGTTTAAAAACTATTTGTATGATAGTGTTGGCACAATATACTTTTCAGTTTGCAATCCCTTTGTCCTGTGACTGAGGACATTCTGTTTGTACGTGTTTGCCCTGCAGAGAGTCAACTTTCCTTGATTTTGAAAGGGGTGACTTATGGATTTTAAGAGTCAATGTTATCAAAGTGAAGAATGCAGAATATTTTTGTTTAAACATTAAATAATGCTAAAAGGAAGTAACTAAGTCTCGACCCTGTGCATCAAGGGACACTAGTGACACCATCTGCTTTCTTCTTATCATAGAACTTTGCACCCGCTTCCGTCTTCTTTGTTACCTGATTTATTTTGATATCCAAAAATTCTTTAGAGGACAGAGTCTTACTATATGCAAAGGATGGTTTGGTTTCTTTTTTTAATTTTTAAAAATTGTTTATTAATTTTTAATATAAATACAATACAAGAGCACAGTTGTCTTCAGATCACATTGACATTGCTCGGTTTGTCATACAATTAGGTAATTGGCACTAGCATCCACAGATGAGGGATACCATTCGTCATTTGTTTTTCTGGGACTGTGTTACTTCACTCAGCCTGATATCTTCTAGCTCCAGCCATTTACCTGCAAAGCTCATGATGTCATCTTTCTTTACTGCTGCATAGAACTCCACTGTGTAGATGTACCACATTTTCTCTATCTACTTGTCAGCTGAGGGGCACTTGGGTTGGTTCCAGCTCCTAGCTGTTGTGAAGAGAGCTGTAATAAACATGGCTGTGCATGTATCTCAGCCATAAGATGAGTCTTGTGGGCACATGCCCAGGAGTGGTATGGCTGGGTTGGGTGGCAAGTTCATTCCAAGTCTTCCAAGGGTTCTTCACACTGCTTTCCATAGTGGCTTACGAGTTTACATTCCCACCAGCAGTGGATGAGTGTTCCTCTTTCCCCACAACCTCTCCAGCACTTGGTATCATTTGTTTTCTTGATCCTAGCCAGTCTTATTGGAGTAAGATGATATCTTAAAGTGGTTTTGATTTGCATTTCCTTAATGATTAGTGATGTTGAACACTTCTTAAGATGTTTCTTGGCCATCTCTAATTCCTCAATTGTGAAGTCTCTGTTCAGGTCTTTGCTCCATCTATTGAGTGGGTCATTTGTTTTCTTTCTTCATTTTTTGAGTAGTTTATACATTCTGGAAATCAATGCTTTGTCAGATGTATCTGCAGTGAAAGTTTTCTCCCACTCTGTGGGGTTTTCTCTTCACTTCCTTGATTGTTTCTTTTGATTTACAGAAACTTTTGAATTTAATGAGGTCCTATTTGTCAATGGTTGACCTTAATTCTTGCATAGCTGCTGTCTGATTTAGGAAGTCTTTTCCTATGCCTATGTCTTGCGGTCTGTTGCCAACTTTTTCTTCTATCACCTTCTGAGTTTGGTGTTTCACGTTGAGGTCTTTAATCCATCTGGAGTTGACTTTTGTACAGGGTGAGAGGTAGGGGTTTAATTTCATTCTTCTACAAGTGGTGATCCAGTTTTGCCAATACCACTTGCTGAAGATGCTGTCTTTCCTCAATTGTGTCTTCTTGGCCCCTTTGTCAAATATAAGATGGCTGAAATTGTATGTGCTCAAGTTTGGATTTTCAGTTTTGTTTCATTGGTCAACAGGTCTGTTTTTGGGCCAGTACCAAGCTGTTTTTATGACTATAGCCCTGTAGTATAGTTTGAAGTCTGGTAGAGAGATACTCCCTGTATTGCTCTTTTCACTCAGGGTTGTTTTGGCTATTCAGGGTCTTTTGTTTTTCCAAATGAAATTAAGGACGTTTTTCTCCAAGCCTTTGAAGAAATTCTTGGGGATTTTAATTGGAATTGCATTAAATGTATACAAGAGTTTGGGTAGAATGGATATTTTTACTATATTAATTTTCCTTATCTATGAGCATGGGAGGTTTTTCCATCTTCTGATGTCTTCTTCAATTTCCTTTTTCAAGGGCTTAAATTTTTTGTTGTAGGAATCTTTGGTGTCTTTGGTTAGGTTTGTTCCTAGGTATTTTATTGTTTTTGAGGCTATTGTGAGTGGGCAGGTCTCCTTGAATTCCTTCTTCAGTTGCTTGTTGTTAGTGTAAAGAAAGGCTACTGATTTGTCTAGGATAATTTTGTATCCAGCCACTTTACTGAAGCTCTTAATCATTTCTAGTA
>VZQC01006289.1:0-74663 GCA_009823505.1 Rhizomys pruinosus | reverse complement strand
AGCATTTACATAAAATGAATGTACTTATCTATATGTTCATAGGTCTGACATATTGATTAATTTATATTTATTTTGTCTTGCTTTTTTGTTGTTGTTGTTTTTTTTTCTCTTTTTTATTATTTATTTTTGTATGTGTATGAATGTATTGTCTGCATGCAGGTCTGTGCACCTGTGTCATGAGATAAGGCCTCCCTTTAGTCCCAGCTGGCCTGGAGCTGGCTATGTAGACCAGGCTGGCCTTGAACTCAGAGATCTGCCTGTCTCTGCCACCTGAGTGCTGGGATTAAAGGCTTGCATAACCATGCCCAGCTAAAAATAAAAAGCAAAATAGAGCTAGGCATCGTGGTGCAGCCCTTTAATCCTGACATTTGGAGGCAGAAAGCAGGTGCATCTCTAAGTTCATGGTTATTCTGCTCTACGCAATGAGATCCAGGCTGGCTAAGGCTACAGGGAGAATCTGTCTCAAAAAGACAATAAAGAAATAAAGTTAAAGCACTTTTTTGCTTTTTTTTCTATTTTATGTCCCTTATTTGCCTATGGCTTACTGCAACAGTTTTAGAATTCTATTTTCTTTACATAGTTTTTGACAGACACTTTATTGGTTGCTGTATATATTATATATTATGCACACATAATTGGGATAATATGTCTACACACATTTAAATTTTAAGTGATATATTACACATGGTGATACACATGTGTAATTCCAGAAGAGGAGGCAGAGGAAGCATGATCATAAAGAAGGCCAGCTTGGATCACATATCTTCTAGGGCAACCAGAGGTAAGCTCTAAGATTCATTCTCAAAAACCTACTACCTTATTTACCTTTAAATTATTTTATTCCTCTCCTCCTTACTCCTCCATATCATAACCACTTTTAGTTTATCTATTATCAATATTTTTACCATATTAATTTAGATTTGCATTAGTGCTACATTAAAAATTCAATATTAATAGAGTCTAATATTTACCTGTATAATTTCTTTTCCCCAATATTCCAACATTTCTTAATTCTTTTTATTCTCTCTCTCTCTCTCTCTCTCTCTCTCTCTCTCTCTCTCTCTCNTTTATGGAGGACTGACTGGTCTAGGTTTCAAGTTATCTCTTTTAGTTATATATTAGAAGGTCCAGCTATCTTTTCCCTTTCTGTTCTGAATGTTCTTCAGAAACTGAATAGGTAACAAGGTCGGTTCACTGCTGCATGCTGCTCTCACTCTACCTCTGGCCAGCCAGTTCCTCTAGGTTGGCTGTGAAGCCTAGTGTTTGGGGACAGGAGTTGGGGCAGTTTCACTGTCTCTTGGTCTTCTACTGCCTTCCTCCCCAGAATCACTTTTGCTGCACCCACTGAGACACTTGGAATACAGCTTAACACAGGGTGGTGGAGTTTGCTTCCTGTAGTCCTGCTGTTGGCTGCTTAACTCCACCCACACACAGTACATCCCTCATAGATGAGGTGCCCTGCTTGGGTGCTGTGCCCAGGCCCCTAGGAGCTACTGTCTTCCAATCACATTCCTGATGCCCTGTAGTATCTCTGATGGCTGAGTAACTCCCTAAAATATTTTTAAATGAGTGAATAAATAAATATGAGAGGGGATTTTTAAATTGGGTTATTCATTCTAAGACTGCCAGCATCATGGTGGCTGTTTGCAGGGCTGAAAAGCTGGGAAAACTGTTTATTCTCAGGAGCTGGAAACCTGGGAGCAAGAGGAACTCTGGATTCAACCCCTAGTCCCAGGGTGAAGTTTTGATAGCTCCTGACTCACGCTAAAAGACTGAAGAAACTTATGTCTGAGGTTCAGATGCAGTGGCAGCAGCCTCTTCTTGGGAAGAATTGTGCTCGGGCACAGCTAACCTCCCATTATTCTGCTTCTGGTTCTAGCTGGGCATGAGCCTAACAGACAGGACCACTCATATCAAGGGTGAGGCTTTCTTCCTCTGCCAATTCTCCAGTTGTTTATGCAACCCTGCATCCCCCCTCACACCACACACACACACACACACACACACACACACACACACACACAAAGGGTGTTTCACCAATTTGCTAGGTAGAAGAAAAAAATTAAACCCCTACCTCTCACCCTGTATAAAAATCGACCTAGTGGAATAAAGAACTCAATGTGAAACCCAAAACTCTGAAGGTGATAGAAGAAAAAATTGGCAGCAACCAACAAGACATAGGCGTAGTAAAAGACTTTCTAAATCAGACAGCAGCTGTGCAGGAAATAAGGTCAACAGTTGACAAATGGGACCTCAACAAACTCAAAAGCTTCTGTACAGCAAAAGAAACAATCAAGGAAGTGAAGAGAAAACACACAGAGTGGCAAGACATCATCACCAGTGATACATATGACAAAGCATTAATTTCAAGAATATATAGCCAGGTGTGGTGGTGCACGCCTTTAATCCTAGCACTCGGGAGACAGAGACAAGGAGTAAGTTTAAGGCTAGCCTGGTTTACAGAGTGAGTTCCAGGCCAGGTGGGGCTACAGGAAGACCCTGTCTCGAGAAAAACAAAAAAGAATATATAAACTACTCAAAAAACAAAGAAGTAAGAAAACAAGTGACCTACTCAAAAGAAGGAGTAAAGAAATGAACAAAGACTTCACCAGTGAGGAAGTAAAGATGGCTGAGAAACATCTTAAAAAGTGTACAACATCATTAGTAATTAAGGGAATGCAAATTAAAACCACTCTCAGATATCATCTCACTCCAATAAGACTGGCTAAGATCATGAAAACAAAAGACACTAAATACTAGAGAGGTTGTGATGAAAGGAGAACACTCATCCGCTGCTGGTGGGAATGTGAACTTATACAGCCACTGTGGGAAGCAGTGTGGAGAACGCTTAAAACACTCAAAATGAGCCTACCACCTGAACCAGCCATACCACTCCTGGGTATATACCCACTAGACTCATCGTACTGCAAAGATACATGCACACCTATATTTATTGCAGCTCTCTTCACAATAGTGAAGAGCTGGAAGCAGCCCAAATGCCCCTCAACCGATGCCTTGATAACAAAAATGTGGTACATCTACACAACAGAGTTCTATGCAGAGGTAAAGAAATATGTAATCATGAACTTTGCAGGTAAATGGATGGAACTTGAAGCCATTATGCTAAGTGAAGTAACATATTCCCCCAAAAGACAATCAGGGAATGGATTCTATCATTGGCAGATGCTAGTTCCAAGTACCCCAATTGAAAGGCAAGCTGAGCAACTTTATTATTATGTTTCTTTCTAACTGAAAGCAACAGTGAAGTTATAATGTGAATCTCTTAAGGAGCCCTAGAATTAACTTACCACTTACTTTCAGACCTGGTAATTAATGTATACAGGTGGAAGGTATATATTCATATTTTAAAGTAATATAAAATTAAAGGAAAAGAATGTGAACTTTTAAAATAATCAGAGTTAACATACAGTTTAATAATTCTGGAAGGACATAATTCTGGTACATATATGATGTTTATATAGGCATATTTTGGAGCAATACAATTGGGAGGGAAGCACAACATCTTAAGGACTGGGCCAAAGAACAGACTGATATAAATTCTGCCCCAAACAATAAACCTTTGCAGAGAAAAACTTTTAAAAGACTGAGAAAAAATGCGGGACATATATGGCAGAATGCATGATCTGGGGTGAGGTGGGGGAAGAGAACAGGGAATACATCTAAATTGAACTGAAAAATACATATGACATATGCAAAACATCAATAAAAGTATTATATTTTTAAAAAGATATAGAAGGCAGATGGATGGATAGAGTCTATATAGACAGACATATAGATACAAATATATGAGAGATAAAAGAAATTGATCATAAATAGATGGATGATGGATGATATATATATATATATATATATATTAGATAGTCAAATAGACAGCTAACCAATAAATAAAATGTTTCATATATGATAAAAGATAATTGATAGATTACAGATAAATGATCGATGATAGATCACAGATGATATGTTAGATTATAGAGAATAATAGCTGATAGATAGATAATAGATTGGTGATGGTTTATAAGGTAATTGATAGAACATCAATAGATAACATAGAGATAGTGAGTAGATGATAGATAGATAGATAGATAGATAGATAGATAGATAGATAGATAGACAGAAAGACACAGTGATCCACAAAACAAAGCTGTCTGCTGGATTTCCTGAATAACCACAGTCCAGGTAAAGGGACTGACATTTTGTGCTACTTCACTGGAGATTGAGAAACACCAGAGATGTCAAAGGAGAGAGCACAGAGGTAGAAAATCCATAAACAAGAACAGAGGAAAGAGCTGGGCAAAGGGTGCTGGTGCAAGAGTAACAGAAGGTATGGGTAGTGTACTACTGATCAGGCTGCAAATACTGTCTAGATATGGGGATGATGAGCATAAGCATTGATGAATAAGTACCCAGGGAAGCAGGAGGACAGAAAAGCCAGTAAAATTATTGTTGCAGAGATGGGAAAAGCTTTCCCTGGAAAGAATGAGTTCAGCATCACAGCAGGTGCTAGAGTCTTGGACCAGATCATGACCCATTCTGCTTTGCTCGCATTTACATCCACAATGCTTTAAGTGTATAGTTTGTTATGCCTGGAGAGATGGCTTAGGGTTATGGGCACTTAAGGGAAGTTCTGTTTCTGATCCCATTCCAGGGAATCTAACGCCCTCTTCTGGCCTTATTGCACACATGTGGAGCACTTACATGCATGCAAGCAAAACATTCATACACATAAATACATATAAATAAATCTAAAATTTTATTTTGTCAAGTAAACATTAATATACTTTGTATAGATTAGTAGTAAGCAAACAAAACTTGTTTTAGACAGAACCTGTGTGATATGTTGAATATTAAATATGTATTGAGGAAGCAGAGCTTATATGGAGGAGATACAGAAAAGGGAGGGGCAACTGAGATAGTTATGAAGCAAGAATCTGTGCTTTATTTACATCCTCCAGTGACAACTGCTCAGAATGCAACCAACTGGAATGGGTGCTTAATTAAGGTTCATGGGATTTAATTCAGCCACACACTGGAGACACCCAAAGTCTAGTCCTGTGTGCTTTCTGATCAGAATTGATGAACAATTTCCATAACCAGTCACAACTACTGATAGACTAATTGTCAAGTTACAGCATTCTAGTCCTGTGTGCTTTCTGATCAGGAGTGATGAACAATTTTCATAGCTACTCAACGACTAATTGTCAAGTTATAAGCTTCTCGTCTCCATGTTTCTCCATCTAACACAGTTATCTTGGTGAAAGGTACTTTCCATCTTTGGGCCCCATTGTCTGACCTCCATTCTTATGTCTATACTATCAGTTGGAAGACTACCATGGTAGACAGAGTTGGGGCATGTGAGCAATGTCCTGCCCAGGATTTATATAGTAATGTCATTTGCTTTCTATACGAATGTCATTTGCTTCTTATACTAAGGGTCCTAACATTCAACTCAGCTCTCCACACACTGGCTTTTATCTTTTTTTTTTCTTTTGAGACAGGGTCTCCCTATATTCCCAGATGGCTTGGAACTCACTCGGTAGACCAGACTGGCCTTGAACTCACAGAGATCTGCCTCCCTCTGCCTCCCAAGTGTTAGGATTAAAGGCATGCACTGCCATGCCTGTCTTAAAGACAGTTCTTAGCTACCATGTGGGTGCTGAGAATTGAACCGGTGTCCTCCTCTGCAAGAGCAGTCGGTGCTCTCAACTGCTGAGCCATCTCTCCAGCCCCCCAAGCATTGTTTTAAAAATGATTCTGTATGCCGTGTGATTCCAGTGTTTTAATTTGATATGCAAGCTTTGTTTCTTGTGCTATTCTTGGAGGTTTCCACTGTGCAATGATTTCTCATACAATAGTAACATTCCGTATTGTGCATATTTGCTCAGTTCAAAGCCTAGAAAATTTCATGGAGGACAGAAAGAAGGATAGAAATATTTATACAATGACAGAACAAAGCTCTGATACTGATGTTCACTAGGGTTCACTCTGTTGTGACAATGAAGATATTTGTACAATGGATTTTTGATAGAGGGAGGTGCAAAGATGATCCATTTGGGACAGTACTTTCCATGCAATCATGAAGAGCCAAGTCCTAATCTTAGTACCTGTGTAAAAAATAGCAAGTCACAGCAGCAACTGGCTGTATTCCTAGCACAGGGAACCTGAGAAAGAGGGATCCCTGCTTCTTGCTCACCATCTAGTCTAGACAGTCAGTGAGTTCTGGGTTCAAAGAGAGACCCCCATCTCAAAACAATTAGGTGAAGTTACATTGAGAAAGACACTGGACTCAACTTCTGTTTTCAACTCCCATGCATATACACATGTATGCACACATGTACATATAATATGTATATACATTTTTAATAGAAATTTGAAGCAGCTGCAAGTTAATAGCACTTACTCATCTGTATATACTTCTAAGTGTATAAAACATTTGATAATCCTGGAATATAATCCTATATTTATGATAGAAATTTACATATAGTGAATAATCATGACACCAAATATTTGATATACACTAGAATTAATTCCTTTCTACAGATCACAAAACTGTAGCCTGGTAAGGATTTATAACTTTCAAAGGTCATGAGAGATAGGAATTGAATTTAAAGCCATGTCTGTCATTATTTATTATGTGTACACATGCACATGCTCACAGGCCTATCTAACAAGGTACATATTTGGAGGTCAGAGGATGACTTACAGGAGTCATTCTTTCCACCATGTGGGGATAGAAATCCTGCTCACAAGCTCAGTGACCAACACCATTATCTGTTGAGCCATCTCACCAGTTTATCCCCATAATTTTTAACAATTATATTATTCATAAATGGTCATGTAGACTGGGAAAGGCAGATATGAACTAGAAGATAAATTCCTTTTTATGCCTATGTTTTTCCAAAGCTAAAACAATAATGAACATTTCCGCAAACTCTAGCATGTGAATATAAAATTATAAAGTAAATTTACAATAATAAAATACCATGAATGCTATAATTTTATGCAGTATAAACAAATATAATATTACAAAATAATGTATTATAAATAAGTATTATAATTGTTAGCAAATTTGTAAACTTTTTTTTTTATTCAGGAGTAATGGTACACTCCTGTAATCCTAAATACTTTCTAGGCCAAGGCAAGAGGATTACAAGTCAAAATCTAGCCTGTGCAACGTAGTGAAATGCTGTTTAATGTAAAATTTCACAAAGCTAGGGTGAGGAGATGGCTCAGGTGTAGAGTGTTTACCTCCTCCCCACAATACACTATGTTCAATCCCCAGTGACCCAGAAATTGAAAAAGGAAACCAGACGACAGCAACAACAGAACAATGCTCTAACCAGGACAATTCTGTTTTGTAGCACATCACCTTGTGCTGCACTCTTAAACTTGGAAATCATGTGTTGACATGCCCATTCTAGCATGGAGATATAATTGAAAATCTTGATAACAGACTTCACTTTAATCTCAAAGCTCTTACATGGAGATGGAAGGGGATGACAGCAGAATCCCTGGAAGCTCATGGGTCAGCTACTTCTGGCATCATAGCAGCATGAGACTCTGTCTCAAGCAAGACACAAGGCAAGGACAACACCTGAAGTTGTCCTCAGACCTCCCAATGCACAGGCCATGGCTGGTGTGTGCATGCACTCATGCACAAGAACATGTACACACATGTATACACAAACACAGAAATTAAAATAAAAACTGAGATGTAGCACATGTACTCACCCAGTGAGCATCATGGCTCAGACAATGAAGAAGTGTATTTCTAAATGGTGTGATATATTATAGCACTGCTTGTGTGATAATGGGGCTCAGGCAGTTCTAGGATCTGCTGTCTGCACATAATCTCAAGTAGAACATTATAGTTTGAATAAGAAATGCCCCCCACAAGCTCTTTATTTGAGCACCTGGTCCTCATTTGTTTGGGGAGGTCATGGAACCTTGAGAAGGTGGAGTTTTACTGGAGGAAGTATGGCACTAGGCATAGAGTTGGAGGTATTATAAGCTGGGACTACTTCTTCTCACTCCACTTCCTATGCTGTGAATGCAACCAGGGGCTGGAGAGGTGGTTCAGCAGGTAAGAGCACCGCCAGAGGACCCAAGTTTAGTTCCCAGTACCTTCATGATAGCTAACAACTGTCCTTAACTCAGGTTGAGAGATCTGATGCCTTCTTTTCACCCCCATGTACATTGTACGATAGGAGTGTACTTACATAAATGCAGACAATACATTCATATGCATGCACTAAAATAAAAATAAAATATTAAAACATGAGACCAGCCATCTTCCTGGTCCTGCCAGGCTGTCTGCTGACAGGCTTCCCATGTTACGATGGACTCTATAATTATGGAATTGTAACTCAAAACAAGTCCATTCTTCTTTAAGTCAGGATATTTAACAGTCACAGAAATTCAGCTAATCTAGAGTCGTGACTGGATAGAATTAACGTATATCACAGAATATCTGAAATTGGTGAGGGTGCTCTGGGGGATGGGAAAGGTGAGGGATCCAAATTTGATTAATATGTATTATATGAAATACACAAAACCTCAATAAAATATTAAAAGTGAAAAAAAGCAAATAGCTAATCCAGAAATTGTTGTTATAAATCAAAGTCTCATGCCAGTTTTGCCTGCACAAATGTTAGTACATCACTTCCATGCAAAGCCTACAGAGACTAGAAGTGGGCATCAGATCCCCTGGAAGTGTAGTTACAGATGGTTGCTAGCCATCATGTGGGTGCTGGGAGCTGAACCCAGGTCCTCTGTAAGAGGAGCCAGTTCTCTTAACCACTGAGACATTTCTCCAGGGCTTATTTTTAATTTTGTTGATGTGTGATTTTATTATAATTTTGTCCTTACTTCTGTTGCTTTGAGTTATATTTTCATTTTTTTCTATAATCTAATGAAACCTATTAATATTTTAGCCCATTTAACTTTTGTAATTCAGTGCTTATATTTTCCTTAGAACAAATTTAGCAAAAATATTATATAATTTGGGGGGGGGGCTGGAGAGATGGCCTAGCGGTTAAGAGCGCCGACTGCTCTTACAGAGGACCCAGGTTTGATCCCCAGCACCCACATGGCAGCTGAGAATCTTCTTAACTCCAGTTCCAGGGGAATCCAATACCCTCTTCTGACCTCCGCGGCATTGCATGACACGGGTGCACAAACCTACATGCAGATAGTACATTCATACACATACAAAAATAAATTAAACTTTTTTTAAATTATATAATTTTTTGTAATTCAATTTGCTACTTTTTTCTTTTGAAGAGATTGCTCAGTGGTTAAGACCATTGGCTGCCCTTGCAGAAGACCTTGGTTTGATCCCGAGGACCCACATGGCCATTAACAACTGCCTATGAATCTAGTTCCATGAAAAACTAAGGCCTTCTTCTGACCTCCATCAGCATTGCATGCCATGGGAACACACACACATTTATATGAAATACATTAATGCACACAAAACTAAAAATACTAAAATAGAAATATATTTTAGTGATTTTAAAGATTAATTATACTTTATGTACATGAGTATTTCCCCACAAGTATGTATGTGTATTGTACAAATGACTGGTACTTTGAGAGGCCTGGATAGGGTGGCAGAATTTTGGATCAGGAATTATAGATGGTTATGAGCTGCCATGCAGGTGCTGAGAACTAAACCCAGGTCTTCTGCAAGAGCAAACACATGTTCTTTATTCCTGAGCCCTCTCTCCAGTCCCATAGTTTAGGTTTTAAATGCTTGGATATTTTCCTTATATATTTACTATAGATGTCTGTTTTGATTCCTTTGAGGTTGGTGATATACTTTGTATAGTTTTAATTGTATTAAATGTTTTTCCTAGTATTCTGGTTCTGAGCTCTGTCTCTATATCTTCCACTGGCAGCTGAAACAATGTGTACTGTGCAGTTATTGGACAGACATTTTGTTGTAGCGGTCAGATCAGTGCTATGGCTGATGAAGTCCATATCCTTGATTTCCTTTTCTTTAACTTGTTTTAATGTGTCTCAACATTCTGTGTCAGACTTTTGGTCATGTTGTTTTCATTAAAAAAAAAGTACTGATTTTAAAAACTAATAACGTAAAACTGCCACACGCAACAAAATGGTCCACAAAATATTTTTTTTTCTTCTGAAGGTTTTACAATACATTGTTATTAACCAGTATTTTTAAAACATTTTATTGAAGTTTTGTGCATTTCATACATCATTTCTCATTCCAATCTAGACTCATCTCCTCTTCCGTGCCCCCCGCCCCACCTGAGTTCATGCACCCTGCCATTCCTGCCCTGTATCTTTTTTCGGATTGTTTTCAAAGGTTTTCAAAGCAGAGGATTATTGTTTAGAGGTGAACTTTGCTGTTTTAGTCTGCTCCTTGTCCCAGTTCCTCTGCTGTTGAAGTTTCCTCCAATCTGCATTGCTTCAACATATACGTGTGTGTGTGTGTGTGTGTGTGTGTGTGTGTCACACTAGTCTTTTACTATTAAATTTAAATGGTCAATTGAGACAAAAACAGTTCTGAGACTGTTTTTCCATCACTGATTGAGACTGGGGTGGCAGGTATTAAGGATAATATTCATTTAGCCTTCTGAGCAGACTTGGTGATCTTGCCAGCTCCGGCAAGCTTCTTTTCCAAGGCCTTGATGACACCTACAGTGTCTGCCTCATGTCACAAACAGCAAAATGACACAGAGGAGGATAATCAGAGAAGCTTTCTACATGCATGGACTTGCCTGGAACCATCTCAACAGTGGCCGCATCACCAGATTTCAAGAATTTAGTGCCATCTTCCAGTTTCTTACCAGAACAGTGATCAATCTTTTCTTTAAGTTCAACGAACTTACAAGCTATGTGAGCTGTGTGACAATCCAGCACAGGGGCATAGCCGGCACTAATTTCCCCTGGATGGTGCAAGATAATCACCTGAGCAGTAGAGCCAGCTGATTCCATGGATGAGTCATTTTTGTTGTTACCATCCACATTACCACAGCATACATCTTTGACAGACACGTTCTTTACATTGAAGCCTATGTTATCCCCAGGAAGACCTTCACTCAAAGCCTCATGGTGCATTTCAACAGACTTTACTTCAGTTCTAACATTGATGGGAGCAAAGGTAACTACAATGCCAGACTTGAGAACACCAGTCTCCACTCTGCCCATGAGGCAGTACCAATATCACCAATTTTGTGCACATCCTGGAGGGGGGTGTCGCCAGCTGGGCAAGTTGGTGGGAGGATACAGTCCAAAGCTTCCAGCAGTGTGGTTCCACTGGCACTGCCATCTTTAGGAGTGACTTTCCATCCCTTGAAACAAGGGATATTAGCACTTGGCTCCAGCATGTTTTCACCATTCCAACCAGAAATTGGCACAAATGCTACTATGTCAGGGTTGTAGCCAATTTTCTTATGTAGGTACTGACTTCCTTGACAATTTCTTCCTATCCCTGCTGGCTGTAGGGTGGCTCAGTGGAATCCGTTTTGTTGATACCAACAATTAGCTGTTTCACACCCAATGTGTAAGCCAGAAGAGCATGCTCACATGTCTGCACATTCTTGGAGATAGCAGCTTCAAATTCACCAATGGCAGCAACAATTAGGACAATACTGTCAGCCTGAGTTGTGGCCGTAATCATGTTTTTTATAAAGTCTCTGTGTCCTGGGACATCAATAATAGTCTCATAATATTCATTGGTCTCAAATTTCCACAGGGAGATATCAATAATGATACCATGCTCATGCTCAACTTTAAGTTTGTCCAAGACCCAAGCATACTTGAATGAGCTTTTCCCCAACTCAACAGCCTCCTTCTCAAATTTTTCAATGGTTCATTTGTTGATTCCACCACATTTGCAGATCAGATGGCCAGTGGTGGTGGACTTGCCGGAATCTACATGACCAATGACCATGATGTTGATGTGAGTCTTTTCTTTTCACAGCACCTGCTTTCTGATGGAAAGCCCATTGGGAAAACCTGATATCCTTGATTTTCTTTTTGTTTTTCCCTGATACCTAGACAACTTTTATTTTATTTTTAATATAATACTTTTATTGGCATTTTTCAGTTAATTTTAGACATACATCATTTTTCAGTTCAATTTAGTCATATTCCCCTTTCCCTTCCTCCCACCCCACTCCAGTTCCTGCATTTTGCCATACACGTCCTCTATCTTTCTCTCAGTCTTTTTAAAGTTTTCCCCTGCAAAGGTTTATTGTTTTGGGCAAAATTTAACTATATCAGTCCATAATTTGACCCAGTCCTTATGTTGTTGTGGTTCCCTCCCAACTGTGTGTTAAGTCTGATAGGGTGTTAACAGCCCAAATATATGAACACATGTTAAGATTCTCTACATTTTCTTGATATTCACTAACTCCATTATGCTCAGCTCTATCCTTGGGATTTTTCTCTTTTACAAGTTTATCTTATCTAATATTAATATCAGATGTATTAATTGGATGGATTGTTTTATTTTGTAATATTTCATTAATTTATCTTTATTGCTATAACTAATATAGGCTTGTATTTATTTATTTGTTTGTTTACTTATTTGTTTGTTTATTTATACACAAGGTTTCACATAACCCAGGTTGTCTTGGCTTCCAACTCTATGTGTATGTGAGGCTGACCTTTAAGTCCTTCTCCTTCTACCTCCTGAGTGTTGGGCATACAGGCATTCACCACCATTTGCAGTTTACATAGTGATTGAGGTGTAAACCAGAGCTCTCTGAATGATAGGCAAACACTCTACCAACTCACTAACAACCCCAGTCCTGTGATCTTCTTTTCAACAGTGTATATTTTGGGTAATGTTTTCTATACTATCCCTCCAGTCCTTATTGTAATTTTATACTTATAGCATTTACATAAAATGAATGTACTTATCTATATGTTCATAGGTCTGACATATTGATTAATTTATATTTATTTTGTCTTGCTTTTTTGTTGTTGTTGTTTTTTGTTCTCTTTTTTATTATTTATTTTTGTATGTGTATGAATGTATTGTCTGCATGCAGGTCTGTACACCTGTGTCATGAGATAAGGCCTCCCTTTAGTCCCAGCTGGCCTGGAGCTGGCTATGTAGACCAGGCTGGCCTTGAACTCAGAGATCTGCCTGTCTCTGCCACCTGAGTGCTGGGATTAAAGGCTTGCATAACCATGCCCAGCTAAAAATAAAAAGCAAAATAGAGCTAGGCATCGTGGTGCAGCCCTTTAATCCTGACATTTGGAGGCAGAAAGCAGGTGCATCTCTAAGTTCATGGTTATTCTGCTCTACGCAATGAGATCCAGGCTGGCTAAGGCTACAGGGAGAATCTGTCTCAAAAAGACAATAAAGAAATAAAGTTAAAGCACTTTTTTGCTTTTTTTTCTATTTTATGTCCCTTATTTGCCTATGGCTTACTGCAACAGTTTTAGAATTCTATTTTCTTTACATAGTTTTTGACAGACACTTTATTGGTTGCTGTATATATTATATATTATGCACACATAATTGGGATAATATGTCTACACACATTTAAATTTTAAGTGATATATTACACATGGTGATACACATGTGTAATTCCAGAAGAGGAGGCAGAGGAAGCATGATCATAAAGAAGGCCAGCTTGGATCACATATCTTCTAGGGCAACCAGAGGTAAGCTCTAAGATTCATTCTCAAAAACCTACTACCTTATTTACCTTTAAATTATTTTATTCCTCTCCTCCTTACTCCTCCATATCATAACCACTTTTAGTTTATCTATTATCAATATTTTTACCATATTAATTTAGATTTGCATTAGTGCTACATTAAAAATTCAATATTAATAGAGTCTAATATTTACCTGTATAATTTCTTTTCCCCAATATTCCAACATTTCTTAATTCTTTTTATTCTCTCTCTCTCTCTCTCTCTCTCTCTCTCTCTCTCTCTCTCTTTCTCTCTCCCTCTCTCCTATCTCTGAAAGGTATATTCACTAGATATTGAACTCAGTCTACCTGGATGTTGGAAGTCAGAAGCAGGGCATGTAGACTCCCTTCTACTGGCACTTGAATAAGAGACTCTTCGTTATTGCTGGGCAGTTTTAACTTTTCCTCAAGACAGTTCTGGGATTGGGGGGAGGCAGTTGGTCACATTGCTTCTACATTCCAGATGGAGAGAGTGAAAAGGAAGAAGGGATGAACTATAAACCCCAAGTTGCACATTTTCGAGCAAGGCTCCACCTCCTAAACGTACTATACCCTCCTCAAAGAACACCACTACCTGGGGACCAGACACATGAGATGATAGGGGACATTTCACATTCATACCAAAACAACACCTATTTTACAAATTAGAGCTTATAGTTATTCACAAGCAGGAAACACATTATGCATAGAATACAGAATTATACAGTTACATACATCTATTGAGAGTCTTGAAATGTATCCCCCATGGATAAAAGAAATTAATATTGTACAGTATTTTCTATAGAAGCAATACAAAGTCAATTTAATATTCTCTAACAACACTAATTTGAGTTTATTGTTGTTATTATTAGCGATTTTTTTTAACATTTCTTGAGACTTTTTGACTCAGTTTTGGGACAGCCACACCATTTCCAACTGTACAATTGATGGTGAGAACATTGTGCCAACACTCAGGTCCTCTGGGTGATGTACTCATCATCAACTGCACAGTTGGATATGCTGTGGGTTCTGTTGGGCTCTGGTCTTCCTTAGCCCAGCAGCAGATAGCATCTGTCCCACAGTTACCTCAGCAAAGTTGAGTCTTGCTAGGCATGACAAATTCCTTCCTCCACTGAGTAGCCAGAGTGTCCACTACAACCTGAGGTTGGGAGTTTAGCTTCTGCATAGTCTGCCAGGAACCTGTGATAATGAAGGTCGTGTGAGGACATCAGGGTGTGGCTGCCACAGCAACCCAGGTATTTAGAACAAAACTATGTCTTCTGGGAGCTTATGTAAATGAGTGAGCACAAAGTTGGAATTTGTGCACCATCAAAATGACATCCAAGGGAACAGCAAATAAAGTTGAAATTTATGTGAAAGTTATGAAGTACACTCTGACAATTTAACTTCATTTGAGATGAAATTTCTTTGTTCATTCTTTTGAGGAAAGATGCAATGGCTCAATTGTAGGAGATTTAATGAGAATGAAATAATAATTTAAATCCAAAGTTTTAAGCATTGTTTGCAAAAGAATGTGACTAATTATGTAATAAAATCTTAGCTGATAGGGTGACCCCTGCTTTTCAATCTGAATTCTAGCAACATGGAGGCAGGAGGATCAAAACTTTAAGGCCAGCCTAGTCTGCATAACAAGATCCTGTCTCAGACAAATAAACACAACTCCCAAATTGTAAACAAGAAACTTTTATATAATGTGTTTTTTAATTAGATTTTTATGAGCTATGTGATTTAAACTTATATAAAAAATACAACAGAAAATATTAGAGTCTTTTTACCACTGTACTCCTATATCTTTTTTTTAATTTTATATCCAGGATCCCTGGACAAGATCCTTTACTCATGGTGACTAAGTATTGCATGTTTATATCATTTCACGTGCTTAAAATCTCTCTGAGTCAGTTATTGGGTTGGTTTAAATGTTTCTTCCAATAATTCATAAGTTGGGGCAATTGTTCTCAAAGTGATAGTTAGAAGAAGTGGTCCCCTTTCAGAAACAGAGCATAAGGAGGAGACACTGGTGGGTACTTTCTATCTTTAGAAGAGATTAGAAAATTCTCATGGGACCTTGTGTTACTTCTCAGTAGAATGAATTTTATGAAAGCAACCATGAGACTTGTATTCTTCTTAGGTTGGCTGGCTGTGTATGTGATCTCCCTTCCTGATGAAATGAGCATAGGTATATCTCCATGATGGCATCACTCGTGAGGTCCTGTCCAGAAATCAAACACATGGGGATTCAAGATAATGGACTTTTAGTCTCTTAAACTGAATTTAATAACCTTCATTTTAAAATGTATCATATAAGTTCAGAAATTTTGCTATAGTCATACAGATTGCACTAATACACTATCATTCATGCCTGTGTAAGAGAGAGTGTGTGTATGTGTGTATGCATGAATAGGGCTGGTGCATATGTACAGATCAGAAGACAACTTCAGGTGTTAGTGCTGTGGGGTCCCCTCTCATTGTTCTTTGACTCAGGGTCTTTTATTGGCCAGGAACTGCAAGTTCATAAGGCTAGCTGGCCTGAGAGCTTCCTGGAATCTGCTTGTCTATGCTACTCATGTTGTTGTGATTAGAATTACAGGCAAGCACTGCTGTAACTGGCTATTCATGTGGATTCTGGGATCCAAAGTTAGATCTTCATACTGATCAGAAAGAAATTTACAAACTGAGAAATGTATCCAGCCTTCATGAAATCATTCTTATCCTCATATTCAGATAGTGGACAATATGCAGAAACACTAAGTTCATTAAGCACACATGTCTAAAGTGACAAGCCAAGGGTCCAACTCAGAAGGACTGAATTCAGAACCTGTGCTCTAGAAATAGGTCCAAATCCTCACACACTTTAATATAGTCTTTGTTAGCAACCCAGTCTCCAATCCAATGTCCCTTCTTCTTTCTGTCCTTTTGAATACTGTCATATCATATCATATCATATCATATCATGTCTATAAACTCCACATCCCAGTTGTATGCATTACTCTGAAATCCCATACATAGAATCCATTATGTGAAACTAAGACACATGAAGATGAATGACCTGTCTAAGACAGTAAATAATCTCCACTGCAGTGGCTTCTTGCCCACTCTTTCTCCCACTGCAAATTTGTGGACAAATTCAGAAATGAAATCACCCTGTTTAAAAAAAAATCACTAACTAGAATTCCTCTAAAAGCATTCCCCTTCCAAATTCAGGATTCTCATGCAGTCAGATGGTTTCCTCCCATTCTTTGAGTTGACAAACTTGGAAAGATAACTGGTGTTTTAATTAACTCCTTGAGAATTTCATAGAATGTGCTTTGATCATATTGGTGTTTTCATTCCCAACTCCTCCCAGATCCACCCACACTTCCCTACTGACTCAACTTTATGTCCTCATTTCTCCTTAAAATTGTGCTACCCATATACACTTGGGTGTAGGTAACCTACCAAGGGGCACTCCCAAAAAGAACACTGACTCTTCTTCCAGAAGCTGTCAAACATGTGCTTTGCAACAGGTTCTCTCTGAAACCTGGAGTAGTGCTATCCTGGTTGGCCAAGAACCATGGGATTCCCCTGTCTGCCCCCACCTACCAACAATGGGTTTACAGGCCTGACTTTCTATTTGGTTCCTGGGGAGCCTCCCGATTTTGTAGCAAGCACTAAATGGACTAAGCCCATCTTATATGTATTTATGATTGTGATATTCTTCTTGGTTGATACATAAATCAATAAGGGTCATAAAGCACATAAATAGACTGAAAGACAAAAACCACATGATCATCTCAATCAATGAGGAAAAGGCCTTCAACGAAATTCAGCATGCCTTCTTGTTCAAAGAGGGAATTGGACTGGAGGGACCATTCCTCAACACAATTAAAGCCATATAGAATGAACCCACAGCCAACATTATCTTAAATGGGAAAAAAAAAACTAGAAGCATTCCCCTTAAACTCAGGAACCTGGCAAGGCTGCCCCCTATCCCCACTGCTCTTCAATATAGTGCTTGAAATGCTCCTGATAGCAATAATATACGAAATGGAAATCAGAGAAGTACTAATTGGAAAAGAGGAAGTCATACTATTCCTTTTTGTAGATGACTTGATAGTTTACTTATGTGATGCCAAAAACTCCACCAGAAAACTTCTAGAAACCATGGACAGCTTCAGTAAAGTGGTGGGATACAAAATTAACTTAGAAAAATAGGTAGCCTTTCTTTATGCCAATAACAAGGAATTGGAGAAGGAATACAAGGAGACTTTCCCATTCACAATAGTCTCCAAAAAGTAAAATATCTAGGAACAAACCTGACCAAACACACCAAAAATCTCTACAAAGAAAATTTTAAATCCCTCAAGAAGGAGATTGATGGAGATACTAGAAGATGGAAAACCCTCCCATGCTCATGGATTGAAAGAATCAATATAGTAAAAATGACCATCCTACACAAAGTAATATACAGATTCAATGCAATCCCAATTAGAATCCCCATGAGCTTCTTCACAGAGCTATAAAAAACATCCTAAAGTTCATATGGAGAAACAAAAGGCCCTGGATAGCCAAAGCAACCCTGAGCAAAAAGAGCAATACAGGGGACATTGCCATACCAGAATTCAAACTATATTACAGGGCTATAGTCATAAACACAGCCTGGTATTGGCACAAAAACAGGCCTGTATATCAAAGGAACAAAACTGAAGATCCAAACCTGAGCACATCCAATTTCAGCCACCTCATATTCAACACAAGGGCCAAAATAATCAATGGAGGAAAGAAAGCATCTTCAGCAAATGGTGTCAGTAAAACAGAATCACCAATTGTAGAAGAATAAAACTAAACCCCTACCTTGCGCCATGTGCAAAAACAACTCCAAATGGATCAAAGACCTCAATGTGAGACCCAAAACTTTGAGAATGATAGAAGAAAATGTTGGTAGTAAACTACAAGACATAGACATAGGAAAAAAACTTTCTAAATCAGACAGCAGCTGTACAAATAAGGTCAAGAGTTGACAAATGGGACCTTATTAAACTCAAGAGCTTCTGTACAGCAAAAGAAACAATCAAAGAAGTGAAGACAAAACCCAGAGTGGGAGAAAACATTCACTAGTGATACATCTGATAGAGCATTAGCATCAAAAGTATATAAACTACTCAAAAAAACAAATGAGGAAGAAAACAAATGACCTACTCAAAAGATGGAGTAAACAGCTGAATGGAGACTTCTCAAAATGAGGAAGTAAAGATGGCCAAGAAAAATCTTAAAAAGTGTTCCTCTCTAATATTTAAGGAAATGCAAATTAAAATCACCTTAATATTTCATCTTACTCCATTAAGACTAGCTATGATCCAAAAAACAAAGGATACCAAGTACTGGAGAGGTTGTGGGGAAAGGGGAACACTCATCCACTGCTGGTGAGAATGCAAACTCGTGCTTTCCCTGTGGAAAGCAATGTGGAGAACTCTCAAGAAACTGAAAATGAGCCTACCACCTGACCCAGTCATACCATTCCTGGGTATATACCCAGAAGACTCATTGTATCACAGAGATACATTCACATCTATGTTTATTGCAAATCTCTTCACAATAGCAAATAGATGGAAGGAACCCAAGTGCCCCTCAACTGACAAGTGGATAGAGAAAATGTGGTACATCTATACAATGGAATTCTGTGCAGCAGTAAAGAAAGATGTCATCATGAACTTTGAAGGTAAACGGATGGAACTTGAAGCCTTTATGCTAATTGAAGTAACACAGTCTCAGGAAAAAAAAAAAAAACAATGAATGGATTCCCTCATTTGTGGATGCTAGCACAAAATCCATATCTGAAAGGCAAGCTGAGCAAAGTTAATGTTATATTTCTTTTTACCCGAAGGTGACTATGCTGTTATAATGTGAATTCCTTAATGGGCTCTAACATTAACTGAACACTTATTTTTATATTTTGTAACCGTGGTATATGTATGGAAGGTATGTATTCATATATTAGAGTAATATAAAATTAAAGGGAAAAATGTGAACTCCTAAACATATCATGGAATTAGCATACAGTTTATTTTCTTTTTTTATTATTTTTTATTTTATTTTAATTTTTTTAAATTTAATTTTATTTATTTCTGTATGTGTATGAATGTACTGTCTGCATGCAGGTTTGTGCACCCATGTCGTGGAATACCACGGAGGTCAGAAGAGGGTGTTCGATTCCCCTGGAACTGGAGTTTTCCTGAAACTGGAGTTTCAGACGGTTTTCGGCCACCATGTGGGTGCTAGGGATCGAACCCGGGTCCTCTGTAAGAGAGGTCGGCGCTCTTAACCGCTAGGCCATCTCTCCAGCCCAGCATACAGTTTATTTTCAAAGGTCATAATTTTGGTATATATGTGATGTATATATAGCCATACTTTGGAGCAATACAAATGGGAGGGAACAACAATTACAAAAAGACTGGATCAAAGAACTGACTAAAACAGTTAACTTCTGCCCAAACAATAAACCTCGGCAGAGAAAAACTTTAAAAATAAAGACTGAGAAAAAGATGTAAGACATTTGTGGCAGAATGCATGAACTGAGGTGGGGTGGGGGCATGGAAAAGGAAGTGTGTCAAAATTGGACTGAGAAATGTTGTATGAAACACACAAAACTCCAATAAAATATTTTATTTAAAAAATTGCACTGAAACCTATAACTTTTACTTGCACATAGGGTTAGGTTGGCTTGCGTTACCAGACATGTGTCCCTGGCTCTCACCCTGACCTGCCCTGAAGAAGTTCTTAAATCAAATTGAAAATGTGTTGGTTTGTTGTGACAGAATGTATCTTGCTTGGCAGGTCAGTACTACAGCATGCAGTATCCATTATTAAGCAGGACTGCTGGGGATCATTCTCCACCAGGGATCTGCCTAGGGCCTTGCAGCACTATGAATGCTACCAAGTGGGGAATTTTAGGCTTATCTCAGGTTCATCTCTCCTTTTCCAGTGCTCACATCATGCAGAGTCTTCAGCCATATGGTTTCACTGGCTAGTTCTGGCATGCAACCTGATAGAATGTCCCAGCTGCCTCTGAGACTGCTGCTGGCCTTATCCTCTGAAACTGTCTAATTGATCACCCACACCCAGAACTCTGGGTTGACTGTTGGTATACCCTGTATCCCAACACTGCCTGTCTCACTTGGGTAAACAAGTAAAGGAAAGAGGGGCCCATAAATATCAAGAGTGTTTTAACCAGCACTATGCCCTCTGCAGCTGTTTTAACTTGAACACATCTGTGCTGGATAGCTTTAGTGTCAACTTGACACACCTGGGTTGAGGGAGCCTCAGTTGGGGAATTGGCTCCATTGGATTGGCCTGTGGCCACATCTGTGGAGTATTGTCTTGATGGTCGAGCAGTGTGGGAGGGCCCAGCCCACAAGAGTGGTGCCACCCTGGGCAGGTTGTTGTGTACTTAAGAAGGCGGGCTGGGCCTGAGCAGAGAGCAAGCCAGTGAAAAGCCTTCCTCCATGCCTGTGCTTCAGCTCCTGCCTCCAGGTTCCTGCACTGAATTCTGGCTTTGGGCACTAAGTGATGACTGTGACCCGGGAGAAGGTAGCGAATGAACCCTTTTCTCCCCATGTTGGTGTTGGTTGGAGTGTTTGTCACAGCAATGGAAGACAAACAGGACAGAAATTGGTACCAAGAAGTAGGGGATTGCTGTGACAGACCTGACACCTAGCTGTCCCTTTTGGGGGAAGGATTGTGAAGGTGTGTGGAACTTTGGGCTGGAAAAGACATTGAGTGCTCAGATCATAGTGAGATGTTGCTGTGGAGCTTGGAGCAGTTTTGCTGAGGGATTTGGAGAAGATGGAGGCCTGGCTTGTGAAGTTTCTATTTTCAAAGGGGAGCAGAGATCATCAGGACTGTGTAATCTGGGGGTTCTGGTCAGCTGGGGTTGGAGATGCAGCTTAAGTAACAAGAGACCAGACCTGAGTGAAATTTTTGTGGTACTGGGGCAATTGAGCTGGTTAGCTGGGGCTGAAAATCAGCTGTAACAAGAGACGAGCATCACTGAGGTGAAATCTTCTTGGGAGAATTTCTTCAAGGTCAGCACCCAGAAGCTGTGACCCAGAAAGGGCCTGAGCCGCCATCTAAAGACAGAAGCTGGACTTGGTAATGTGTAAGAGTCCCTAATAAGTTTTCCGGTGTTGAAATTTGAGGGGGTCACAGAGAGCAGCCAGAGGCTTGGCACGGTGAGAGGGTCAGGAAAAGACCATTGGTGGAAGTGCACCTCAGTTGCTCTGAAGACCCAATGGATTGCAGGGGCATGGAGATAAGCTGAGGCTTTGGCACCAGGAGAGGTCAGAAGAGACCATTGGTGAGGTGCTGCCTCAGTTTCAGTAGTTGAACCCAGCTTTTTGGAGAGGCCGGCACCCTGGAATGACCACCAAGAGCAGCGGGAGGTGTAGAATGGAGTCAGCCTGGGCCTGAGATGAGTTGTGTGTGCCACGAATGGCAGAGTTGGAGAGGGGAAGCTGCTGAGACCCTTTGGAGCACAGAAGATCGTGAGTGAATCCCAGGTGTCGAGCCTTGAGCTACTTTGTAACTTAGGTTTTTGTTTGAGAGTGCCTGATTCGTCCCTTTGGAAATAAGACATACTTGTTTTGGATTTTACAAAACTTTTAATAGTTAAGAGACTTTTAATAGACGGGACTTTTAAGGTTTGGACATTTTAAGGGACTGTGGGGCTTTTTAGGATGTACTGTCTTAGATGGTGATTAGTGTTAACGTCATACTTTGGGGATAAGAAATGAAAAGTTTGTGGTTTATTAGTGATGTGTTTGTGTGTCAAGTTGACAAGGGTCAATTGTGCTGGATAGCTTTAGTGTCAACTTGACACACCTGGGTTGAGGGAGCCTCAGTTGGGGAATTGGCTCCATTGGATTGGCCTGTGGCCACATCTGTGGAGTATTGTCTTGATGGTCGAGCAGTGTGGGAGGGCCCAGCCCACAAGAGTGGTGCCACCCTGGGCAGGTTGTTGTGTACTTAAGAAGGCGGGCTGGGCATGAGCCAGAGAGCAAGCCAGTGAACAGCCTTCCTCCATGGCCTGTGCTTCAGCTCCTATCTCCAGGTTCCTGCCCTGAGTTCCTGCTTTGGGCTACTTAAGTGATGAACTGTGACCCGGGAGATGTAAGCTGAATAAACCCTTTCCTCCCCAAGTTGGTGTCGGAGTGTTTTGTCACAGCAATGGAAGACAAACTAGGACAACATCTAAACCCCACTCCTGGAACTATAAAACTTTTGCTCACTTCCCTCCCTGAGACAGTAGATTCCATCCCCCAGGAAGGTTGCTCCCCCTCACTGGGGTGACTAAAGATAGTCTAGTCTGGTTGAGGTAAGACCTGGTGTCTTTCCTTCTCTCCCAATTTTCCTGTATTCTGCAATCGAAAAACTAACACAACCAATATAAGTGACATTTTTGTGGCCTCTAGGGCCTCCTGACTAATGGTTCATATGGGACAACCCAGCTCTGGCAGTGGAGTTTTCATTTAATAGCTATATAGCTTCACAGGGCCTTCTTCCTCCCACATAGGATGCCTTCTGTCCTTAAATCTTTCAGTTGTTGCCTCAGCAACACTGTCTTTGTGATGGACTACAGTGAAGGTGGAAGTGCATTGCATTGGATATCCTCACCCCAGGTTTGCAAATCAGTGCTCATGAAAGGAATGTCTCTGTCATGTCAATTCTCCATGACCACTTATACAAGGCACTGTGTTTAGTAAAGTCCCTGGTAGTAGCTTTGCTTGTTGGTCACTTGCAAGGAATGGCCTAATAAGGCCTGTGGCCATGGCTAGCAAGGTGAGAGCATTCCTGTTCCATTAACTGGCTGGCATAGCCTTGTATACTCTATTGCTAGTCCCTTACAAGGCAGGTTGACTTATGAATGTGTCTCGGTATATATGTAATATATCAATGTGTGCCCTTTAATGGATTCTACCTGCAATAATGCCTTTTGACCATTAAGTGTTGATCTTCCAGGGCTTCTGTGTTTACTTAACAACTCCCAGGAAAGTGACCAATCACTAGTACTAGAATTTTAACATGCTTATAGCTTCTGGAAACAAGGCTCTGTTTCTACTATTCTAAGACACCCTGGTTCACTCTTTAGCATTTACAAGCGCAGGCTGTTCCAGAATTTTCCCAAACACCTTATTGAGTATCATTTTTTTTATTATCCTTTTTTTAAATTTATTTTTATTGATGCTTTGTGTATTTCATACATCACCTGGCACTTTTATCCCTCGTGAACACATTCCCCACCCCTGTGTCCCTCGTGAACAGGTTCCCCACCCTTGTGTCCCTCGTGAACACGTTCCCCACCCTTGTGTCCCTTGTGAACAGGTTCCTCACTCTTGTGTCCCTCGTGAACAGGTTCCTCACCATGTGTCCCTTGTGAACAGGTTCCCCACCCTTGTGTCCCTCGTGAACACGTTCCCCATCCTTGTGTCCCTCGTGAACACGTTCCCCACCCTTGTGTCCCTCGTGAACAGGTTCCCCACCCTTGTGTCCCTCGTGAACAGGTTCCCCACCCTTGTGTCCCTTGTGAACACTTTCCCAATCCGTGTGTCCCTCGTGAACATGTGCCCCACCCTTGTGTCCCTTGCGAACACATTCCCCACCCTTGTATCCCTCGTGAACAGGTTCCAAACACTTGTATCCCTCGTGAACACGTTCCCCATCATTGTGTCCCTAGTGAACAGGTTCCCCATCCTTGTATCCCTCGTGAACAAGTTCCCCATCATTGTGTCCCTAGTGAACACGTTCCCCACCCTTGTATCCCTCGTGAACAGATTCCCCACCCTTGTGTCCCTCGTGAACAGGTTCCCCATCTTGTGCCTGTGTGAACAGGTTCCCCATCCTTGTGTCCCTCGTGAACACGGTCCCAATCCTTGTGTCCCTCATGAACACATTCCCCATCCTTGTGTCCCTCATGAACACAGTCCCCATCCTTGTGTCCCTCGTGAACAGAGTCCCCACCCTTGTGTCCCTAGTGAACAGGTTCCCCATCCTTGTATCCCTCGTGAACAGGTTCCCCACCCTTGTATCCCTCGTGAACAGGTTCCCCATCCTTGTATCCCTCGTGAACACATTCCCCATCCTTGTGTCACTAGTGAACACAGTCCCCATCCTGTGTCCCTCGTGAACACGGTCCCCACCCTTGTGTCCCTCGTGAACATGTTCCCCATCCTTGTATCCCTCGTGAACACGTTCCCCATCCTTGTGTCCCTCGTGAACACGTTCCCCATCCTTGTGTCCCTCGAGAACACGGTCCCCACCCTTGTGTCCCTCATGAACATGTTCCCCATCCTTGTATCCCTCGTGAACACGTTCCGCATCCTTGTATCCCTCGTGAACACATTCCCCACCCTTGTGTCCCTCATGAACAGGTTCCCCATCTTGTGCCCTCGTGAACACGGTCCCCACCCTTGTGTCCCTCGTGAACACGTTCCCCAACCTTGTGTCCCTTGTGAACATGTTCCCCATCCTTGTGTCCCTCGTGAACACGGTCCCCTCCCTTGTGTCCCTCGTGAACATGTTCCCCATCCTTGTCTCCCTCATGAACACGGTACCCTCCCTTGTGTCCCTCGTGAACATGTTCCCCAAACTTGTGTCCCTCGTGAACACGTTCCCCATCCTTGTGTCCTTCGTGAACAGGTTCCCCACCCTTGTGTCCCTCGTGAACACGTTCCCCATCCTTGTCTCCCTCGTGAACACGGTCCCCTCCCTTGTGTCCCTCGTGAACATGTTCCCCATCCTTGTGTCCCTCGTGAACACGTTCCCCACCCTTGTGTCCCTCGTGAACACGTTCCCCACCCTTGTGTCCCTCGTGAACACGTTCCCCACCCTTGTGTCCCTCGTGAACACGTTCCCCACCCTTGTGTCCCTCGTGAACACGTTCCCCACCCTTGTGTCCCTCGTGAACACGTTCCCCACCCTTGTGTCCCTCGTGAACACGTTCCCCACCCTTGTGTCCCTCGTGAACACGTTCCCCACCCTTGTGTCCCTCGTGAACACGTTCCCCACCCTTGTGTCCCTCGTGAACACGTTCCCCACCCTTGTGTCCCTCGTGAACACGTTCCCCACCCTTGTGTCCCTCGTGAACACGTTCCCCACCCTTGTGTCCCTCGTGAACACGTTCCCCACCCTTGTGTCCCTCGTGAACACGTTCCCCACCCTTGTGTCCCTCGTGAACACGTTCCCCACCCTTGTGTCCCTCGTGAACACGTTCCCCACCCTTGTGTCCCTCGTGAACACGTTCCCCACCCTTGTGTCCCTCGTGAACACGTTCCCCACCCTTGTGTCCCTCGTGAACACGTTCCCCACCCTTGTGTCCCTCGTGAACACGTTCCCCACCCTTGTGTCCCTCGTGAACACGTTCCCCACCCTTGTGTCCCTCGTGAACACGTTCCCCACCCTTGTGTCCCTCGTGAACACGTTCCCCACCCTTGTGTCCCTCGTGAACACGTTCCCCACCCTTGTGTCCCTCGTGAACACGTTCCCCACCCTTGTGTCCCTCGTGAACACGTTCCCCACCCTTGTGTCCCTCGTGAACACGTTCCCCACCCTTGTGTCCCTCGTGAACACGTTCCCCACCCTTGTGTCCCTCGTGAACACGTTCCCCACCCTTGTGTCCCTCGTGAACACGTTCCCCACCCTTGTGTCCCTCGTGAACACGTTCCCCATCCTTGTGTCCCTCGTGAACACGTTCCCCACCCTTGTGTCCCTCGTGAACACGTTCCCCATCCTTGTCTCCCTCGTGAACACGGTCCCCTCCCTTGTGTCCCTCGTGAACACGTTCCCCATCCTTGTGTCCCTCGTGAACACGTTCCCCATCCTTGTGTCCCTCGTGAACACGTTCCCCATCCTTGTGTCCCTCGTGAACACGTTCCCCACCCTTGTGTCCCTCGTGAACACGTTCCCCATCCTTGTCTCCCTCGTGAACACGGTCCCCTCCCTTGTGTCCCTCGTGAACATGTTCCCCAAACTTGTGTCCCTCGTGAACACGGTCCCCACCCTTGTGTCCCTCGTGAACACGTTCCCCATCCTTGTCTCCCTTGTGAACATGTTCCCCACCCTCGTGTCCCTCGTGAACACGTTCCCCATCCTTGTGTCCCTCATGAACACAGTCCCCATTCTTGTGTCCCTCGTGAACACGTTCCCCATCCTTGTGTCCCTCATGAACCCGTTCCCCACCCTTGTGTCCCTCGTGAACATGTTCCCCATCCTTGTGTCCCTCGAGAACAGGTTCCCAATCCTTGTGTCCCTCGTGAACACGTTCCGCACCCTTGTGTCCCTCGTGAACACGTTCCCCACCCTTGTGTCCCTCGTGAACACGTTCCCCATCCTTGTGTCCTTCGAGAACACGTTCCCCATCCTTGTGTCCCTCGTGAACACGTTCCCCATCCTTGTGTCTCTCATGAACACATTCCCTATCCTGTGTCCCTCGTGAACACGTTCCCCATCCTTGTGTCCCTCGTGAACACGTTCCCCATCCTTGTGTCCCTTTTGAACACGTTCCCCACCCTTGTGTCCCTCGTGAACATGTTCCCCATCCTTGTGTCCCTCGAGAACAGGTTCCCAATCCTTGTGTCCCTCGTGAACACATTCTCCATTCTTGTTTTATTTTTCTTTTTAGTTTTATCCTTTTTTTCGTATTTTTATGACAGGGTCTCCCTTTTAGTACCAGGTGTCCTGGAGCTCGCTCTGTAGACCAGGCCTACCTTGAACCCACAGAGATCAACCTATCTCTGCCTCCCGAGTGCTGGGATTAAAGGCATGCGCCACCACGCCTGGCTACATTCCCCATTCTTATATCCCTCATGAACACGTTCCCCACCTGAGATATCTTTTACTTGCCAAGGAGGAACTTTCAAGCACTTCCTTGGGAAAAACATGACATCTTTTAGCAAAAGAAAGAAAGAAAGAAAGAAAGACCTCCAACTCAGGTGATATGTGTGTATGTATGTATATATTTATGTATGTATATATTTACATATATATGTATATATATTTTTTTTTTTTGAAGCAATGCAAGTTGGAGAGAACAACAACAGCAACAAAGGAATGAGGGGTGGAAGACTAAAATAGGGAAGTTCTCCCTAAAACAATAAGCCTCTTCTTTGTAAAAAAAAAAAATAAAGCTCTGGAAAGACTCAGAAAAACATGCAACACATGTATGGCAGAGTGCATGTATTCAGGTGGGTTGGGGAGCATGGAAATGGAAGTGACTCTAAATTCTCTAAATTCAACTGAGAAATGATGTATGATGTATGGAAATGGTTTAATAACAATAATAAAACATAAGGAAATTAAAAAAGAAAAATTCATTATGAACTCATATCACAATTGTTATCAATACTGCTGCAAAACGAACAAATAATTAAATACATCATGAATCCAAAGAATCATACTGAAAAAAAGTTAAAATTGTGTTTCTTTTTTAAATGGATAGTCAAATATTTATTATGGACATGCAAGATTTTACCAAACAATTACGTATTTACTGCTGTTATTATGACTATTATGACAAAGTTCTAATTCATTTCTTAATTAATTGACAGCTGTATTATGAGAAATTTCAAAAGCACTGCTTCCTGGCTGTGAATCATGCTTTTTGTTCATCTTCTTGACATGNTTCCCATTCCTTGTGTCCCTCGTGAACATGTACCCAATCCTTGTGTCCCTCATGAACACGTTTCCCCATCCTTGTGTCCCTAGTGAACACGTTCCCCACACTTGTGTCCCTGACGAATAACAGACACCTCATTTCTCATCCATTTCTCATTCGATTTTATATTTTTCTTTCTTTTTATGTTGTTTTCTCTATTTGTTGGTAGGGTGTGTGTTGACAAGGCAAGAGGGTCTGGCGACCTATTTAGGTACTCACATGCGATCTCCTAGGAGCAAACCTCGTCTCTGTCTAGACGCAAGGCCTCTCGACCTATGAACCATTCAGTGAAGATGCTCAATCTCATAGATCTCTCTCAGACTACTACCAAGATAGTCAGTGAGTTACATAAGGCATGCGACCCACAGAAAGCTCTGAGCTACTATTCACCCATTATAACTCCCCTGCAGATCCACATGATTCCCACTTATGTACTCCGCTCATAGAACAACCACAGTTCCCGCACACCTGAAGTATCATCTTTATACTTGAAGGAGGAACTTTCAAGCTTCCTGGGAAAACATGACATCTTTTGAGCAAAGAAAGAAAAGAAAGAATAGAAAAGACCATACCAACTCAGGCTGATACTGTGTTACTGTATGTATATATTATTATGTATATATTTAAAACATATATTATTATATTATTTATATTTTTTTTTTGAAGCAATTGCAAGTTGGAGAAGAACAACAACAGCAACAAGGAATGAGGGTGGAAGACTAAAAGGAAGTTCCCCCAAAAACAATAAGCCCTCTTCTTTTGTAAAAAAAAAAAAAAAAAAAAAAAAAAGCTCTGGAAAAGCTCCGAGAAAAAGATTGGCAAACATGTTATGGCAGAGTGCATGAATCAGGTGGTGTGGGGAGCATGAAATGGAAGTGACTCTAAATTCTCTAAAATTCAACTGAGAAATGATGTATGATGTATGGAAATGGTTATAATACAATAATAAAACATAAGGAAATTAAAAAAGAAAAATTCATTATGAACTCATATCACAATTTCTATCAATACTGCTGCAAAACGAACAAACAAATAATTAAATACATCATGAATCCAAAGAATCATAGTGAAAAAAAGTTAAAATTGTGTTCTTTTTTAAATGGATAGTCAAATATTATTATGGACATGCAAGATTTTACCAAACAATTACGTATTTACTGCTGTTATTATGACTATTATGACAAAGTTAGTTCAAATTCATTTCTTAATTAATTGACAGCTGTCTTATGAGAAATTTCAAAAGCACTGCTTCCTGGCTGTGAATCATGCTTTTTGTTCATCTTCTTGACATGTTTTTGTGCAGTGGCTATTTGTCTGGAATACTGATATTAAGAAAACTAATCCTACAGTGAGATAACCCATGCACAAGCAGAGAACAGATGCTCAACACCCACTGTTATTCCCTTTGAGATTTAACAACTGTTTGCTGATTGACAAAAAGTAATGAAGTAATGAAGTAAAGAAATTAAAGACAGGTATGGGGCCTCTGGCACACATGTGAGGCAGAGGCAGGACAATGACCCTGAGTTTGAGGCCAGCCTGCGCTGGCCATAGTGAGTTCCACTATGGCCTGGACAACAATGAGAGAGTCTGTCTCAAAAATAAATAAATAAATAAATAAATAAATAAATAAATAAATAAATGGCTGGAGAGATGGCTCAGGGTTAAAAGCACTGTCTACTCTTGCAGAGGACCCAGGTTTGATTCCCAGCACCCACATGGCGGCTAAGAGCTGTCTTTTTAAGTCCAGTTCTAGGAGAATCTGACACCCTCTTCTGACCTCTGCAGCATTGCATGACACAGGTGTACCTACCTACATGCAGGCAGTACACTCATACACATAAAATAATAAATAAAAAATAAAATAAATAAAAATATTTAAAAATAAATAAATAAATAAATAAATAAACAAATAAATAAACAAAACTCCTCTTTTTCACATGTCATCTGGATAATGAAACCTTTTTCCAGAGGTCAAGAATGCAAGGCCCTGAACAACCATTTCATAATGTATAGTGGGATTACAAAGGTAACCTTGGTGAATTACTCTGAAAGTTCCTTGTCTTTTGTTCTAAGCAAGAACTAGGTGATTTTAGAAGTTCAAAACTAAGAAGATACTGAAGACAAGCATAAGCACAGTCTAGCACAGCAGAAAATCTTCATTCTTTTTTTTTTCCTGACCAATTGTTTCCTCCTCAGCAGTTCCATGTTGACTAGACTAGAATGGATAGGATGCACATATTAGATCTTCACATCCTTTAGTTATTTTCTCTGAGCCATTCCATTTCCATATCCTGGACACAAGGAACCTCCATGCATTTTTCCATCTCTGATGAACTCATTGAAGCTTGCTCAAATTGATGGGTCTTTCACAGGGTCAAGGGAGAATGAAGTCCCCCACTCTCCTGCTATACCTTCTGGGTACCCTGTCTCCAAGAGGCTCTGGCCTGGGAGTGTTTGCAGAGGAAATTTTGACAAGGATAGGAGTCCCCATGGGACTTTCAGAAGTAGCAGCAGTGGCTGGCATGGGTAGTGTAGTGGGTAGAGAGGTGTCTAACTAAGGTGAGGGCACCTAGGCAGAAAATGTCTGTGGGGTTAATCTCAGGTTAGCCATCTACTTCTCAGTAGTATGGAGTACTGTGTTTGCATGAAGGGCAGGGTCTTCCACAGGAATAAGGAGATATTTTGAGACTAGACAAAGACATAGAACAGATATTACAAGCCCTGGGAGTAATCTCAGCATAGGTAATCGGCATGCACCTGCAGAGGCAGCTTTGCTTGGTATAAAATTTATTACTACAATAGTAGCAATGCTTATAATTCACACTAATTTAACACAATCATGCTAATCAATAATTGATAACTGTTGTACATGTGTGTATATGTGTTTGAATGCTTGGGAGAACATGCGTATGTGGATGCATATGCATACATGTAGTTGTGCGTGAGGCCAGAGAGACATCAGATGTCTTCCTTTATCAAGGTCTACTTTCCTATACTAAGGAAGGGACTCTTGTTGAACACAGAGCTTGCCAATTTTGGCTAGTACAGCTATCCATCTTGCTCCAGTCTTTACCATGCAAGTGTTGTGATTATAGGTGCTGGTTTGAATGAGAATGTCCCAAATCGTCTTTAAATACTTAAACACTTTGTTCCCAGTTGGTAGCACTGCTTTTCAGAGGATTAGGAGATGTGGGCCATGCTGTAGGAAGCATATCACTGAGGGTGGATTTTGAGACCATATGGCCCCAACCAGCTTCTCGTCTGTCTCTCTCTGCTTCCTGTGCCTGCTTGAGGATGTGAGCTCTCAGCTTTCCTCTCCTCCCTCCACTGCTGCCTTATCCCTATGAAACATTAAGCCTAATAAACTCTTCACTCCGTAAGTTTCCCTGGCACAGTGTTTTGTCACAGCAACAGAGAAGTAAAAAATATCACACCTATCTCCTTTTTTTATATGAGTGGTAGGGATGCAAACTCTGATCCTCATGCTTGGACAGCAAGCACTTTATCAGCTCCAGCACTGAGAACTCATAACCTTCAGCATTTTTATTAGATATCTGTGTTAGAAGTTTTGACACATCAGGAAAGATTTAACATTAGAGTTTGCCTTGGTTTTCCTCATCTGCTACATGAAACTGCCCAGGTCACCAAGAAGAAGAGCTCACACAGTACTACACACAAGCGGTGTTAGTTTGAAGAAACCAGTTAATTAAATGTCACATCATGTGGCTCACTGAGATAGGACAGTGTTTAAGAGAAATTCCCATTCTTCCAGGCGTCCCAGGTCCAGCTCCCATCACCCACGCCCATCTTTATTTCTAGTTCCAGGGTGTTTGACACCTTCTTCTGGTCTCTGTAGTCATTAGGCATACAGATGGTGCACTTATATTACTACAAGCAAAACATGCAGACATGTAAAAAATATGTCTTAAAATTGTAAAAATGTCACATCATGTCCTGGTTGTGACCCTGGGGCAATGAAGGAGAATCAGAGAGAAACTAAGAACATCAAACAAACTATAGAATTAAGTTCACAATACATTGACAGCCTTTTATTAACTGCATAAAATAATATAAGATTAATACTAATAGGAAAATTTGGATAGCGTGTGGGTATTGACACTAATCTCTGCTCTTATTTTTATTAATCCGTAAGCTTAAACCTCTAAAAATCAAAATCAAGGAAAGACTGGGGATGTGGTTCAGTTGGTAGAGTGTTTGCCTAGCCTGCATAAAACCCTGAGTCACATCCTCAGCATCACATGAATTATATGTGGTTTCAAAAGCTTGTAACACTACCACTTCAAAATTGGAGGAAGAATGATTAGGTGTTCAGGGTAATCATTGGTAACTATGAGCTTGAGGACAGCCTGGACTACAGGAGACCCCGTTTAAACAAATAAACAGATGATAAATAAATAAATAAATAAATAAATAAATAAATAAATAATAAACAAATAAATAATACATAAAATTAAAGAAGATTTTCCTGACTACCTTAATATAAATTTATGTTTGTGTTTTGAAAATTATTATTGCTACATCTTAATTCCTCTGTCCTTTCATTTGATGATGATAGCAGCACTGATTCTCTAAACCAGCAGGCGTAAACTCACATGTGAATACCAGTGCCACACAAGCATCAGGATTACCTCTTCTCCCAAGCTCCTGCCTCTGTTCATCCCATCCTGTACCAGGCAGTCTTCAGGTTCTGTTTCACTCCCTGAAAGATTGGTTACATGTGTTGATATGGAAAAAATTTCGAGATAGGGTCTCCCTGAATCCCTGTCTGCTCCAGATCTCACAATGTAGACCAAGCTGGACTTGAACTCACAGTGATCTACCTGCCTCTGCCTCTGCCTCTCTGGTTCTGGGCTTAAAGGTATGTTCCACCATGCCCAGTGGTGTCTAACTTTTTATCTCTATATTCAAGTAGAAATAATTTGTATTTCTACAATAATCAGATAAAATTCATAGAAAGAGATTACTTAAATGTTCCACAGATAAATTGAGCTTAAGATTGTTGAAAGAACACTGGCTTTGTAATTCAATAATACTGTAATAATGTTTTCTAGTACAATATAAGAAACAGCCCTGAGCTTTAGTTTCTCCTCCTACAAAGTGGGGATAATGACAGTTCTAGATTGTGGGGACAATTTCAGAAATAAGGTGGTAGCTCTTATGATCAATGAACATCAGTTTGGGAAAAGTGGTAAAGTGTTCAGTAAGGAACAAAATACCTATTGAGCATGGACCAAATGGGATAGTATATTGCTAGGTGCTGTGATAAAAGCATAAAAGGACATAGTTCATGTATTTAATTATTGGTTAAGATTGGCAGTTAATAGCTCTATTAATTCAGTTTACTGCTTCTGTTACAACAAAAGGGCTGGAGAAATGTGGGTCAGCCATTAAGAAGGTGTAGAGCAGCCAGGTGTGGTGGTGCTCAACTGAAGTTTTAGCACTCAGGAAGCATAGGCAGACAGATCTTTATGAGACTGAACCCAGCCTGCCTGGTCTATATACGAAGTTTCAACCCAGCTGAGGCCTCAGGGAGATGAAAGGAAAATAAAGGAAGAAATGGAAGAAATGGAAGAAAGGAAGAAAGGAAGGAAGGAAGGAAGGAAGGAAGGAAGGAAGGAAGGAAGGAAAGAGAGGGACAGGAAGGGAGGGAGGGAGGGAGGAAGGAAAGAAGGAAGGAAGGTGAAAAGAAGGGGAGGGAGTGAAGGAAAGAAAAAGAAAGGGAAAGGGAAAAACTGGGAAGGGAAAAATGGAAGGAAAGGAGGAAAAGGAAAGAAAAAAACTAGAATAGAAAAGAAGATACCTAGTTCCTGCATTAAACCTGAGTTCAGTTCCCAGCACTCTGTAACTTCAGCTTCAGGGTGTCTGACCCCCTTTTCATGCATCCATAGGCATCTACACTTACATGTGCATGTATAAAGCATATAAATGTAATTTTCAAAATAAAATAAAATAAATCATTAATAAAAACACCTCAATGGAGCAAAGGTTTATTGGGCTGACAGTTCAGCCCTGTGAAAGTGGGGTCCAGGCAGCAGGAGCCTGCAGCAGCTGGTCACATCCTGCCCACAATCAGAAGCAGAGGGGAGCATGCCTGCGGCTGCTCAGCTGTTGTTCTCCATCATCCAGAAGCCCAGACCAGGAAACAGAGATACCCATACTTACTACAGTTCTTCTTACTGCAGTTACACACTCAAGGTAATGCCTCACATGCATGCCCAGGATTCAAACTCCCAGATACTTCGAGATTCTGTTAAATCGATAATTACAACATTCTAGCCCATAGCTTAAGTGGTAAATTACCCAGACGGTAATCTGCTCAATGACAAAGGGGAAAAGAAACATTATACAGTAACTCTAAATTTGAATTATTGAGTTAGAATATTTTCTGAAGAAATAGACATCTAGTGGCTGGATTCACTGAAAAAAAAATAGAATGAGATAAGACAATGAATAAAACCTAGAATCAGCACACAGAATTTGGGAATCTTCATATATTTAACAATTTAGGGCATACATTAAAATGTATTAGTCTCAGAAGGTTATATTTTGGAAGAAAACAGAATACGGAGGACCTTGAGCATCATGTGGAAATATCCCATGTAGAGAGAGTGGTGATAAAGACATTGATGAAGGGTTGGAGATATGGCTCAGTGGTTAAAAGCACAAGCTATTCTTGCAGAGAACCCACATGATCACTAACAACTGTCCATAACTCCAGTTCCAGGAGAATCCAACATCTGTTTCCGACCTCTGTGGGCATCACATGACATGGGTGCATATGCAGGTAACACACTCATACACATAAAAGTAGTTAATAAAATGTTTTAAATATGAATGCTGAGAGATAAACAGTTGGGGGAATATATTTGCAGGCAGAAAACAAAGCAATTAAGAATTATGAAGAAATATACAAAATATTTTAAATTATATTGAATTGAATGGGAGAATTTTTATTTCCTCCAAATAGATCTGTTGTCATAGAGCTAAATAAATTATACTATAAAGAGATACTGTCTAATTCAGATCAACTTAGACATTTTTTAAGAACAACTGTCATGTCTTTGCAATTAAGGTAATGATGCTGCATTAAGTTAAATAAAACCAAAGCCAAGTAAACTAGATTCACCAAAATAGCAAGGGTTTATTGAATATTCTCTCTTGAATCACTCTCCTGCGCCCCCCTCCCCTTGAATCTTATAATCAAAGTTAATCTTTGGTTTTGAGATAATTTAACAGTATCTATTCAATCAGCTTTACTACTGTGTAATCAGCTTATTTAAATCTAACTAGCCTTTAGGAAGACAATGTGAACAATCTTCCTAGGCCTTGGGCTCTTCCTGTAACCAATTTTTTTTTAATTTAATTTTTTTTATTGATGCTTTGTGCATTTCGTACATCATTTTCCAATTCAGATCAGGCATTTTTCCCTTTCCCTTCCCCCCCCATCCCATCCCCATCCCAGTCATGTATTGCCATACTGTCTGCATCTATTCTTACATAGATTCTTTTTGTTTTTCTTTCTTATAGCTATAAGTGATAATCTGGGAGTACAAGCATCCTTCGTGCAAAACCAATCTACAGGCTGTTGTGTCCAAACCCCACAGCCTCACCATCAGTGGGAGGTGACATGTTGTTGTTTGTTCAATCAAGTTGATCAAATGAGTGTCCAGACTACATCGCTGTAGTTTCACCGTTCACCCCAATCGCAGCCTTTACATTCTACCACGCCCCCTCTTCCGCAGATTGTTCCCTAGGCTTAGAAAAGGGGCACAGGTGGATGAGAAGTAAAACTGTCCTCTCTCTCTGGAGCTGTTGACTTGGATTCTGGTCAATTCTGGCTGTTTCCTTTCATGGGCTGACAGTTTGTTCAGGAGTAACCTTTCGATCCTACTAATGAAGCACAAGCAATTAGATATATAGGTATTTAAGCAGCACTAATAGTTATGGTAGGTTACTTTGGCATAGACACATATGTTTGGATGATATGTTAATCCATGAATTACATTTTCCCCCCTGTTAAATATGACAGCGTCTTACTGTGGCCTGTAACCAATTTTTACAAGCTAAGCTAGACACGTAGCTTTAATTTAAGCTATGCTTCCCATCTCTCCCTCATGACCCTTTCTTGCTCCTGACTTAGAATAAATTTGTGTGTGTGTGTGTGTGTGTGTGTGTGTGTGTATGTTGAAAAAAATATATTGCTGGGGCTGGAGAGATGGCCTAGCAGTTAAGAGCACTGACTGCTCTTGCAGAGGACCCGGGTTCGATTCCCCAGCACCCACATGGCGGCTGAGAAACGTCTGTAACTCCAATTCCAGGAGAACTCCAGTTCCAGGGGAACCCGACACTCTCTTCTGACCTCCTCGGCATTGCAGGACATGGGTGCACAAACCTACATGCAGACAGTACATTCATACACATGGGCTGGAGAGATAGCCTAGCGGCTAAGAGCGCCGACCGCTTTTACAGAGGACCCGGGTTCGATCCCCAGCACCTACATGGCGACCAAGAACCGTCTGAAACTCCAATTCCAGGAGAACTCCAGTTCCAGGAGAGTCCAACACCCTCTTCTGACCTCCGCGGCCTTGCACGACACGGGTGCACAAACTTGCATGCAGACAGTACATTCATACACATACAGAAATAAAATTTAAAAAAAATAAATAAAAATTTATATTGTTGAAAGCAGTGACTTTGGAAACACATTGAAAGCAATCAATTGTCCATGGTTTACTGTTAAGAATAAAATGTGGGCTCAGGCTGATAATATGTTTGTGGTTTTGTCTACTGTTCTGAGTAAGTAGGGGTCAGACAAGGCAAGCTTCTCTGTATAGAGATTCTTTTTTTTTTCCGTACCACCTCCAAATCAACTTTTCAAAATGTATTTGTGTGTATGTTTATGTGTGCCTGAGTAGGTTTATGGATACCATTTGTGTGAAGGTCTTCTCAAAAGCCTGGAAGTAAAGTTACAGGCAGTGTTCAACCATTTGATAAGGATACTGGGAACTGAACCCTGGTGTTCTGCAAGAAATTCATATGTTATTAATCATAGAAAACCTTGGATCACCATATTAATGAACACATTCATTCACTAATCCCTAGGTTGTTTGTCTCCATGTGATAACCCACTCAGAATTTCTGAATAAAGAGTGATTAGTATTTTGAACTGAAGTTAAGAGAGTCAAAAATCTTTATAATGGACATAATGTTAATGTTGTGGAAAATATATTTCTGGGTTGGAACTGTGAACAAATAATGAAAAAACTGGAAAATATTTCCTTTGTAAACCGGATGTCTCATGGAAAGTAGTAAGTATAGTTTTTATTTGATTTTGGAGGGACAAAGGTGGAAGGCTGTATAAAGCAGAAACAGGAAGGAAGGAAACTAACATTTGTTTTAGACATATGAGACTCAGAGCTAGGAAATAACTCAGTTGTTAAGAATATCACTGCTATTGCAGAAGACCTGAGTTTGGTTCCAAGCACACATCAAATGTCCCACAACTGCCTATATCAGGGCTCTGTGAGCACCTCCACTTAAGTGGCACACACACATACACATACACACACACACACGTGTATATAGATATATTATATATATAATAGATAGATATATATTAAAATATATTAAAGAAAACATAGTAAAGTGATCAAATGTCTTTTGACTTAAGTTGCTATTATTAATTCCATAAGAAGAGAAGAAAAGCTTCTCAAAGGTGATCAAGTTTCCAATGTCTTTGGACATTAGAGGAGACAGTAAACCCCAGTCTCTTTGATCCCCATGGCTCTTTCTAGCTATTGATTATCTGAATAGATGTGAACTGAAACTGTGGTACATGTATTTCAGACTCAGGGACAACAAAGTATAGAGTATGCCCTTTGTCCTCCAAAAGTAGACCAAGTTAGGAGGGAAGTAAACTGTATTTCACATTTTATTTTTCTCTGAAAAATCTATAGTCAGACTGAATATCAGAACATTGGGAAATTATACAAATCATATTCCTATGGGCAGAATTTAGAATCTACTTAGCTCAAAGTCCTGTTTAACCTGCATTATTCAGATATTATACACATTGGCTTTGACAATGTTTGCCTAGGTTTATTTTTTATACAAAATTTTATGAGGATATATTAATCAAGTATAAATTACCTGTCATGGTTTGTGACTGCCATTATGCCTTGATCTAAGAAGCTCACTGAACTTTATAGGATGCAAAAACCCAAATTGAACTGAGAATGGGACCAACATGTTACAGTATTATCTTTTCAAAACCAGAATCATAGTCCACAACTTCCATAAAAAGTTCTAACTAAAAGCAAGTTTATGAAATTAACATTAAAAATCATTTATATGTACCCACATGGATGCCTGTGTGTATATGTGTATCTGGTGTGTCTGTGTGTGTCTTTGTGTGTCTGTGTGGGAGTGTGTGCATGTGTGCATGTGTGCATGTATGTGTGCAGTTGTCCTCAGAAGCCAGAAGAGAGGATCTGACACCCTGGGGATGCAGTTACAGGAGACAGGGAGCTACCTAACATGTGTGCTGGGACCTAAACTCAGATCCTCTGGAGGAATAGCAAGTCCTTTTAATCATTGAGCCATGCCTCCAGCACAAAAATTAACATTTTAAGAATGCGTATTAACTTTAAAACATATCAAAGCCTGGTGTGGTGGGGCACGCCTTTAATCTTAGCACTCGGGAGGCAGAGGCAGGCAGATCTCTGTGAGTTCAAGGCCGGCCTGGTCTTCAGAGTGAGCTCCAAGGCCAGCTGGGACTAAAGGGAGACCCCGTCTCAAAAATACCAAAAAAAAAAAAATAGCCTAAAGTATCTTTACATAAAATTGTCTATAGATAATGTGTTTCTAATAATGCACTTTTTTTGCTTAATGCTCAAGATGAGACAACTGTGATAAGAGAAAGAAATGGAGATGTTTAGTCTATCAGTTTGCTACTGTGAATTAGTATGAATTTGAAATTTAAAATAACTTGTTGATTCACATTAGTTTTAGATTTACAGAAAGCTACTACCTCCAGCTTAGAGTGTTGCTGCATACATCACAAAGTATACCTCACTGTCCAGCTCTTGGATGCTAGGCCTTGTCACAAATGTTATTGATATGTAATGAATTACCAGAATTCATGTCTGTTTGGATTTCCTTAATTTTCACATACTTTCCTGTCATAGTTAGATTCAGCCATCAATTTGACACAAATCTAGAGTCACCTGAGTCAGCTGAGGAAACTCCTCCATCCCTGGGTGTATCAGACTACATTGGGTTAAAATATGTAACTGAAGGGCTGGAGGGATGACTCAGTAGTTAAGAAGGCTGGCTGCTCTTGAAGACTTGGGATGCATTCTTAGACCATACATGGTAGCCACTAATGTCATTTCAGTCCCAGAGGGGCTGGCACCTTGTCTTGCCTACCTGGGTATAGTTACATACATGTAGGAAAAACAATCATACACATAAAATAAAAATAAATAAAACAAATTATAAAAATAAAAGAAAGATAACTGAGTAAAGCAGAGAAAACAAGCCACTAAATAATGTTCCTCCACGGTTTTTCCTTCAAGCTTCTGACTTGAGTTCCTGCCCTAACTTCCCTTGATGATAGGCTGTACCTGCAAGCAAATAGACCCTTTCCTCCCAAAAGTTAGTTTTAGTCATAGTTTTATCAGTAATAGAAGCCAAGCTAATACATTCTCCTTTTTTGTTCTGTAATGACACTGAGGAGGCCGGGTTTGCGCAGAGCCCTCCTAAACCAAGGTAGTTACTTGATCTAGATATTTTTTTTTAATTCTTGACAAATTTTTTGAATGTTTTGTAGAACATTCCTGAGTGTGGGATTTTTTTGAATGTTTTTCTTATAGTTAAACTGTCTATAAGGTTTTAGGAATCAAGAACAAAAGGGTAGGTGCTATGTTCCACACTTTCTATCAAAGTCCATGCTATTAAGATAACATGTGCCTGGCCTCATCAAGGGAGTGTTAGGCAGATACTCCATCCTGAAGTCACTCTTCCTGTGTGGGCATTGGATTCCTATTCACTGTGAACAGAATGCCTCCAGAAAATGTCAGTGAAGTCCTCTGCCAGCCACCAAGAAACATCTATACCATAGTCTCTTAAGGACTGAGGGACTACCTCTGAAGAGAGAATGTAATGATTCTGATAGACAGATGTTGGAGATGATCTGAGGGAAACAGTCTTCTAGATATGACAGGACCCCTGCTGCTGTGCACCCACAGCAGTTATGGCTGTCTCCATAAGCTCTGCACAAGATCAAATCAGTCAATATTTTAGCATGGGAAGGGGCAAGGGCCTCACAAGTCCTGACTCCAAACTGAGGAGTGCTGGCAGGGTATGGCTCCTTGAGGAGGGAGAGTCATGTCATAGCTCTAGGTAGGCCACATAACACTCTAGTGGCTACCTTCACATGCATGAGTGTAAAGGCAGCACAAACTGCACTAAGCAGGTTATTGAAAAAAGTAGAGGACAAGAAATTTTCAGGATATGGGGAGGTGGAAAGTTGATCTGGGAGGAATTTGCTGTAGTAGCAGGGGTGAATTTGAGCAAGACACAAAGCAAGAAATTTTCAAAGTATTAATAAAGCTATTATATTAAATTTAAAAACTTAATCTATCTGAGGGACATGGCTATTATAGAAAATTTTAGTAAAAATATATATTTTTAAAATCCAAGAATAAAAAACAGCCATTACTTAAGATGAAAGGTGTATGAGTCTACCATGGAGAATACAAGATTTACATAAATTATTTGCACAAAGATAAATACCTAGTATTTAAATATTTACTTAACATTTATATTTTGAATTTGAGAAGTTGAAGTAAAATGAAATATTGGGTAGAACATCTATATGTTGGGAGCTTTATATACATTATTTTTTTGTAGAGTAATTAATATTAGAAAAGCACTTAAATATTAGAAAAGTAATTAAAGGCAGATAACAGATTAAAGAATAGGTAAATTTGACCTATTTTGCTAGCTCTAAGTCTAGAATTTTCCTATCCTATTTGTTTCTAAGAGAGAAATATTGAGAAAGTTTGGTCTTTCTTTAAAGTAAGTTGATTTGTGCCCAAATTTGCTAATTCCCTGGCACTGTGTTGGTTCTCCGGATGGCTCTACAGCATTGTGGGACACTTAGAGCTAGCACAACCATCCCACACAGAATATAGGTGCACCACTCCTTGGGAGGCAGTGCAAACCCTGCGGCTGTGTTCAGGGAGCAGAGGATGAAGAGCCCTTTGCTGTAGCCATAAGATGCCCCTGTTGCCTTGGGCTGTCACATCTTCCATGTAGGAGCAAGTCTTCTGGTTGTCAAAAACACAACCTGAGGAACCGAAATAAGAAAAGATTCTTAAGAAAAATTTAGTGATTGTCCCATTGTACCAGTGAACAATTCATCAACCCTGGAAGCAGACAGCTTCCCATTTGACTTTATTCTATGTAAAGAAGATGTCTGGGAGGGGAAAAAAGGATGGAGCATTTAGCCACTGCAAATAAGCAAGAAGTGTGCCCTAAAAACAAGCAAGGATCACTTAGGAAATTCATGCCAGAGGACATGGAGAGCAGGGACTCAAAGATACAATTACACAGGAAGAACAGCATATGGAATAAAATGGGGGGGGGCTAGGACTGATAGAAAATGAGGAAGCTACAAACATAGAGGGAGGTTCTGGGATTTTCACCAGTGAAACCAATAAATTATTCTAATATGTGTTTACACAGTTGCCTAAAATGAAACAAAAACCTATAGATAATACGATGAAATGTAATCCTGCTGGTCCATAATTTTTTAATTAAAAAAATACAAAATAAAATAGAACACTATTATTGTGTACTGCTTGGTGTATCACCATCAATGAATCAAGATAGTATTTGATAGCAATGCTTCTATGTTCCGACATAGACAAAGATCTTTACAGCTGCCCTTGATCCCATAGTTTCTCTCTTGTTTCTGTGATAAAATATTGTGATGAAAGCAACAAAAGGGGGAATGCCTTCATCCTGGCTCAAAGTTAAAAGGAGAGTCTATCATGGCTAGAAAGTCAAGGTGGCAAGAATCTGATGCAGTTGGTCACATCTCATTCTGCCACACCAACTCCAGTGTCATCTGTGTGAGCAATGACGAAAGTCATAATAGCAGACGGGAGATGCGTGCCCTCCGAGGCTAAGCTCCCTGGAAGTCCCTGCCAGAGTGCTCGGCTTTAGCTTCCAAGATCACGATGCACTATAAAGATGTTACACTTCCTGGGTATTGGGCTTTGCATATTGTCTTTTGATTCTTTTCCTGAGTACAGCATGACTTCAGTTCCAGAACAAGGGACAGTTAAATGTGTCTGGAAATAAATCAGGTGAACAGAAGCTTCCACCCACTAACATCTGACTTACACAACGTGCATGGATATCTGTGAACCTAAGCAAAATCATACAGAGAAACATTATCTAAAGGCTTCTTTGTCCTAAAAGCCCCTACAAAGATATTATGAATGAAAAACATTACACTGAGTGATATCATAGGTCAGTTATAAATAACAAAAGTGTTTTTCCAGACTTAATAAAAATAAAAGCTCAGTCCCTTAAGCAAGGAGCTACACTGATAAAATTAGTAAAATAGAAATCTTAGTTACAGTTATGCATGATAAAATACAATACTTGGTCAGAGGCACGTGGCGGGCTTCTCCTTTAAGGAAAGTAACGTAGAAAAACAGAACTAATTAAAAGGCTCTCCCAGGCCATGGCTTGAATTACAGCCTAAAGATAACAAATGGCCTTGGGAGGACGGGAAAATCGGACGCCAGGTAGGACGGGAAGAAACCAAATTGAAACTTCAAAGAAAAATAATATCTCACATCTCACAAAATAAACTATTCATGGTTTGTGGTTTTATGACCACTGTTTGCTTCTTATCTCCCCTGCCAAGATAGAGTGAGCAATATACTATATGTAAGTGCTTCTGATTGATGTGTAAATTTAATTGGCTTGTTGTCCTTGGAAACCCAGGTGTGAATTCCTTAGGAATGGGTTTATTGTTCTGGGAGACTGCTAATCCTGATCCATTTTCCCTGCTCTGTGGTATATAATCAATGATTTGCTTTTAGTAAAACGCACCAGATTCAAGACCACTCTGGTGTCATGTCTATTTTTCGCCAAACCTGTGCCCTCCTTCCAAGACCCTGATTCCCGCAGTCTGAGGGACCTCCCCCCGCCCCCCAGATGGGTCGGTCTGCGGCACCATTCACTTTCAGCAAGCAAAAATGATGAGTGCCTATATGCAAGTCACTTTCTCTTTATTATGCAATTCATGACCCAGAGCACAGACTAATGCAAACTACAATGGTCAGTTTGTTGAACTCAATTAAACTAATCAAGAAAACTCCCAAAAGACATCCTGAGAAGCCTGTCCCCCAGATGATTCTGGATCTCATCAGGTTGATAACTAAGGTCAATCATCCCAGTGGGTATGATACTCTGTATGTTTTCACTTATATTGTTATTTATAAACTAATTATAATATAAACAGTAATTTATTATTAACTATAAATACACACTCCCTGATGTCTTTGTTTGCCCATGACTTTGCATTAATATGAACCTTGCCTTTGTACATTACTGAAAAGAACTTTATGTTTTAGGTTCACTTCAAAATTGAGGGAAATATTTCCCATATACCCCCTGCCTCCATGCTTATACAGCCTCTCTCAAGGGTTAATCCATGTGTTGAAATCCCTACATTATGTTATTAAATAAAATTATAGAAAATCTGTTGTTCACTTTCAAGTTAACACTTAGTGTCATTGTATAAGTTCGGGAAAACTAGACATAATTGAGATTGGCAAATACCCTGTGAGCTGCCATAACTCTGTAGCAAATATATCAAAGTATATTCTAATATTTGGCATACCTAAGGACTTAAAATATATTATTAATACATAGCAAATATAATAATACAATTACAAGTATCCATTCTATTACACTCACAATTTCTGTTAGATTTTTTAATTAAGTGATATACTTTAAGATAAATTTTATGTCTCAGAAACAAGATTATTTAGCAATATTTTTTCTTTCCAATTAGAAAGAATTAAACCATGTCTGGTAACACAGACATGTGAAGAACTAGTTTCAGAGTAGCATTTTGAGTAGGTGAAACCAATGCTGTCCAGTGTACACATAGAAATAATGGACATGAGAGACAGTATAACTCAAGCAAGCTGTTTATGGCCCTGCAAAGACTAGTGTTATTAGTAATGATAAAAGGACACATATTAATTGGTTGGGTTTTGAAGAGGATTCCAAGAGAACAATGAGATGGATTATTACTGTGGAATAGTCTATTAGAAGAGCTATTGATGCCATAGATGGACAAAGGGACAAAAGCATGATGGGTGTGCCAATGAATTTTCAGGCCACAGTACTAAGAGATAGCATGAGAGGGCCTCTAGAGCGAGAGACATGAGAGCCCAGATGTTACGGAATGGAACTTCTTATAGCTCTCTGAAGGTGGGAGTGTAGGTGGGTTATGGTTGAGGATTACAGCAAGAGCATGAAGCCAGGCTCTTTTACACCAAAGCAAAAGGCAGGGAGGAAAGTGGGGAGCAGTTGTATCCAGAAGCCAACATTCTCTTTGACATTAAGTCACTTCCCAGGTGAGAGACACTGACATTAGACTGTCATCAGATAGGGGCTTATAGACAGTTTCACCTTTGGGCATGCCTGTGAAAACATCTGAAGAGCTAGATTAGAAGAAGCTGCTGCAAATGTTGTGACTAGCTTCTACCACAACAGTCTTACACTAATCTGATATATTCTATTATTTCTAGAAAGTTAATAAGAACTAATTAGGTGAATACTATGAAATACATGAGTTTATAAAGTAGTTACCTCAGGGCATTGTGGATGGAAATCATTGAGAATTCAACAGGAAGTGATGAAAACTCAGCTCACATCTCCTATAAATTTGAAGTTCGTCCTTCCAGATATGTACAGGAACATGTATCTCAGCCTCTTTTCCCATTGCTGTGATGAAATTCCTTGCCAAAAGCAAGGTTCACAGTTCAAGTGTACTGTCCATCATGGTGGGGAAGTCAAGAGAGCAGGAGCTTGAAGCAAACATTCACACACCACATCCAAGTCAAGAAGCAGAAAGAGATGAACACTTGTGCTCAGCTCATTTTGTCTCATTTTATAGAGGAACAGAAAAGACCTTTTACTTAATATGGGTCTTCCTATATCAATTAACCTAATTAAGACAATTCTTCCAGACATTCTCAGATGCTAACCATATCTAGGTATTCCTTGACAGATAACCCTGCAGGCTTGTCTCCTAGTTCACTCAAATTGATAATTAACACTAAACAACACAGCATATATTAAGAAGCACATATTAATAAGATAATACTATATTAATAAAAATTCAGTAGATCTATACAGTGTGCTCTTGCAGAGGACCCGGGATTGATTCCAGCACCCACATGGCAGCTAAGAACCATTTTTAACTCCAGTTCCAGGGGAATTCGATGCCCTTTTCTGACCTCCACGGCATTGCATGACACGGGTGCACCAACCTACATGCAGACAGTACACTCATCCACATAAAAAATAATAAATATATTATTTAAAAATAAAAGAGCAGTCAGTGCTTTTAACCACTGAGCCATCTCTCCAGCCCTGAGAATGAGAAAAAACTCATTTATGAGTGATGACTATCTATTAATAGAAGATTTGTTAGTGTGAAGCTACTGAATGCAAGTTGGTCTTGAAAATAATACCAAAAATAGATCATTAGTGAAAAAAAATAGTTATAGCCCAATTCTCCAATGTGGATGAAGATTGTTGGAAATTAAATAAGCTCCCATTTTGAAAATTAAAGACCAAGGTAAGTGCCACACTTACTTTAAACTTTGATGGAACAAAAATACCTGACAGCAACTTAAGGAGGAAGAGTATTTTGACTCACAGTGCAAGGATACACTGTCATGGCAGAAAACTGATGTCATCAGGAACATGAAGCAGCTGTCTACTCTCCATCTGCAGTCAGGTAGAAGAGAGATGAATGCTGGTGCTCACCAAGCTTTCTCAATTTAATTTGATCTAGTACCCCAATCCATGCAATAGTGCTGTCCATATTGAGACGAATCCTCCCAGCTTAAATAAGAACTTAAATCTAGAAGTTTCTGATAGACATGCCCAGAACCTTGTCTACTGGGTGATTCTAGGTCATGTCAACTTGAGCATCATCATTAACCATCGAACATTCAGAGAAAAAAAAGAAAAATCAAAGTATCACAGATACAGTTAATTAGTGGTGGGCATGAGCCACAGTGGGGCAGAGGGGTAGACTAAACACAAGAGAAAGAATGAGTGGGAACCAATATAGTGATGTGTGTGTATGACCATGTCACAGTGGAACCTGTCCCTCTGTGTTACCATTTAAATGGTTAATTAAAAATAGAACAAAAACAAACCCAAAAGACTTTGGTCCATTTAAGAGTTAGAAAAGTAGGGGCCTGGAGAGATAGCCTAGCGGTTAAGAGCACCGACTGCTCTTGCAGAGGACCCAGGTTCTATCCCCAGCACCAACATGATGGCTAAGAACCGTCTGTAACTCCAATTCCAGAAGAACTCCAGTTCCAGGGGAATCCGAGACCCTCTTCTGACTTCTGTGGCATTGCACGACACGGGTGCACAAACTTACATGCAGACAGTACATTCATACACATACAAAAATAAATAAATTTTTTTTTTAAAAAAGAGTTAGAAAAGTAGATTTGAGGAGGTTGAAATTTTAAGAAGCCAGATTACTAGCTGATGTTTTATGGATGTTGTGGTCATAAATAATGAAACCGAAGTTCTTTCATTTTTTTTGAGACAGGGTCTCCCTATAGGCCCAGCTGGCCAGGAACTCACTCTGTAGACCAAGCTGTCCTTGAACTCACAGAGCTCTACCTGCCTATGCCTCCTGCATGCTAGGATTATAGGCATGTGCCACCATGCCTGGCTTAAAGATGGTTTCTTCTTTTTTTTAGCCATTTTTATTGAACTTTTGTGCATTTCATACACATTTTTCAATCAAATCTAGACCCATTTCCCCCTTCCTTGCCTCCTACCCCACCAGAGCTCATGCATCATGCATTCTACCATATATCTTTAATCTTTATCTTTCATATATCTTTCATCTTTTCCTCATTAAAAAAAATTTTGATACTGTTTTGGGCAGAAGTTTACTATTTCAGCCAGTTCTTTGACCCAGTCTTAAAAAGATGGTTCTTAGTCCCCATATGGGTGTGGGGAATCGAACCCAGGTCCTCTGTAAGAGCAGTCAGTGCCCTCAACTGCTGAGCCATCTCTCCAGTCCCAAAAGTGATTTATAGAAAGACATAAAGTGAGAGTTTGAACTATTTTATGAACAAAAATAACTGAAATATCTATATCTTGTTGCAATATGGAGTAATACATATCCATCGGTAGTCAACTGAAGTTACACCAGAGGACAAGCATTTAAGTGAATGGAGACAGAAATATAGGAGAAATGAAATTTGCCATGCAGTCACTATGAAGAATTAATGATAATTATTTGTGAATTTCATATTTATATTTCACATTCACAATGTGCAAAGTCAGTCCCTACACATTTATCTTAAATAGCTTATATTTATTATTGTGTACCCAACATATCTTTCTTAATCAAAAGAATAAGATCTCAGTTTGAACTTTCAACCGCTCAGTTGAACAAGCAGACAGTATGTCTGGATTTTGTAAGCAACCTGCAATGATTGTGTGAGTCTTCAGCATCTGTTCCATTGGTTAACAGAGCATGTTAAATACCTTTAAAGCACGCAAAGCTTCTGGTATCTTCTCTAGGGACCCAGCAGACTTTTCCTAACAGCTGTGTTTCATTGCTAAACTGCTGTTCTTGGATGGATGTAAGGAATTTTGAGCCCTTTTCCCAAACTATTCCCAGTAGAGAGGCTGAAATACATTTCTGATTCATTTTAATTGAGAAAAAATATTGGGGGGAGACCTAAGAGGTAACACAGAATTAAAGAATTTCTAGTACTACAAAAGACAAATTGTACAAGAAAAATGAAATTTAAGGATTGTGCCCTGTGTCTTGAGTTTGAACAACTTGAAAAAATTTAAACACATCATAATAGAGTTAAAACATTTCTGATAGGATATAAAATAAATGTTTTAAAAATATTTCTACTCGATGGTAAATGATTCGACCACTAATTGTACTTTCTGCTTTTGTAGGGAACCCAAGTTTTGATACCAGTACCCAAATCAATCAGCTTTCAACTGCCTGTAACACTAAGGTCCAGCGGATCCCCTGTTTTCTTCAATGGGATTCTGCACACACATGGTGCATATGAACTCACACAGGTTCACACACATACACATACATAAAAATAAACCTTTATAAAGAAGAAATTTGGTCAAGAAAGCCATAAAAATACTTAGGCAAAATTAATATTTAACTATAACAACAGATTATATCCTCCACAAACAGGAAAGATTACCTTCAGCTGTTGTTATATTGCTCTGAAGAAATCCTAAGCTCTCATACCTGTCGTGCATTCCCAGACCTATTCAGCCAACCTGGTGTACATCCTGATATGTCTTCATCTTCAGTATGTGTGCTTCTTATCCATTCTTCTTGTTAGTTATTTTTGTGTGTTCTTTCATTTGTTTGTTTTTGATTTTTGCAAATAATGTATCAAATCACCCTATTAAATGTGATCAATATTTGCAATAATGAAACTCTTTTTTCTTGTAAAGGTTCCACTATAAAGTTGTAGCTTAGGAGGTTGTTATATGGAATAAGATTTTCAACCTGTTTGCCAAAAAGCAGCAAAGAAAGACTAGATACAGGAAAGCAATGCTTCAGCCCCAAGTGGGATACTATTTCGATTCTGAGGAAATGTGTGCTTGGGGTTGGGAATGTAGCTCTGGGTAAACCCCTCCAGTAGGCATGAGGTCTTAGGTTCAATTGACTCTTACTGCCAGGAAACAAAAAAAGAAAAAGAAGAGATTGTGGACTGGGAGAAAAGCTCAATAAATTAAGTGTCTGTTATACAAGCATGAGGAGATGATTTTTGAACCCCTAACATAGACAAAATACTTACAGATGGTGCACATCTGTAACCTAGAGCTAGTTAGACATAGATGCACAGATTGCAGAGCTCAAAGATCAGTCTCACTAGCCAGTTCATGAGCTCTGGGTTCAGTAAGAGACCATGTATCAGACAATATTGATAATGGAAGATGTCCTAGGTAAATTCTGACCAGCACATTCACATGTGCTTGCAAAGATACACACACACACACACACACACACACACACACACACACACATACACACACAGAAAGAGAGACTAAATTTATACACCTCCAATGACTAGACACTATGAAGATTCAGTCATTTCTTGCTATAGACAAAATCCTTTCAATACCTCATTCAGTTTTGATGAGACAGCTGTAAGTAACCAAACTATTCTAATTTTATAGGTAAAGAAGCCGAGCATCAACTGGGAAAAGGCAGGCCAGATTACACAGAAGCTGAGTACAAGATCTAGTTTTCCATACAGATCCATCTAATACTAGCCATTTTCATTACATCAGTGAGGTCCTGAGAGAAATAAAATAAACCTTAAGCACTACCAACATCCTGACTACCACCATCTAGCTACTCTTTGTATAATTATTTATTTATTTATTTTCTCTTTGAATATTTAAATGTGACTACTCTGAATAGAAATTGGAGACAGTAGGATTTGGAGAGATTTTTATCTCTCACCAAAATATGTAACCCAAAGTTATGAGTTCTTCCCTGTTTAAAGGAATAATCGAAAGGTATAGTAGTCAAACAAAGAGCATATAGATGGCGTTACTAAACTTGATTTTAGTTAGGAAGACAAAATATTCATCACCAAAATTCAAGAGGGAGGAAAAACAGTACAGAAGGTAAAAATATTTATCAGGAAAGACAGGAGAGCTGGAGGCCTTTATTGGATACAACATTAAAGACAGGAGCCATCCAGACAAGAAAGCCAAGATCCTTGTGTTGCCAGATTCCATCTGTAAGGGAGCTCCTGTCTGTCTACCCAAACTGTTCCAAGTGTGTGTAACTTTAAAAAATTCCTTAGAGGATTATAGCACCAGATATGGATTTCCTCCCATGACATGAATGTCACATCCAAGAAGAGAGTGTTTGGTAACTTTCACTCAGGCCCATCTTATGTAAGTGGGCATTATCTTGCCTTGAAGTTGATGTATTGGTTCATAGGGTTCAAAGATCAGTGACACTATGAATGCCTTTTCTCTCCCAGCAGCCTATGTAGAAACTTCTAGCACTAAGAAAGTTGGCTAGAAAGGAGGAAGCTTCCACTCTGCTGCAGACAGGTTTATCTATATCATGGAACCAAGGTGTCTTCAGCCAGAGGATCTTATTGTCTTGCTTTGATTGTCAACCAAGAGAATGTAAAGGGTTTATAATGTTTTGAAACCCTCAGGGCCTCCACAACCAACAATTGAAAGTAGTTCATACTTGGCATTGGGGATTTTGTTTAATGACCCATATCTTCAAGGAAGATGTGAGAGACTAACTCCCTTATAATCAGACAGAGCCACTGATGACACACTCATGGCTTCTTCCTTGTCTGAGACAAGACCTGGCATGCTTTTCCCCCAGTCTCAAGTCCCCCTTCTGGAAAATCAGTCTCAACTCATTCACATAAGACCAAGGTCAGTGCTGGGCATATCTCCCCCTGGTTCTAAAGCTTATCAGTTCTCTCTCTTCTTTAAGTTTACCAATTCAAAATTATGGGAGGGGGACCTATGTCACAAGCATAAAAGACCCAAGCCTTCTTGGGAGCTTTGGAATTTTTAGTTTCAGAATCTTTTCTCTTTGTAGAGAGCTTTTCTTTCCACATGAGCTTGTGCATGTGTGTGTTTCTTTAATTTTAATAGTTTTTAAACCTTTTCTTCTCTGTTGTGTCTGAGATTTTATCTTACTTTTAATTCTATAATTGGAGGATTAAACAAATACAATCAACACCCCTAGATTTTAACAAGGAAATTTTCCAACCATGAAGTGGATCTAATTTTCCACACTCTTTACATATCCATATCACCTTTTCATACCCCCATCACTTTGGTCTGCTCCCCATTTCGCCCACCCCTCTGCCACATCCTATTTAATCTGTCTACTCTGGGTGTTCCTACTCCTTCCTTTTGATTACCTATGATTAGTCATTTCCTATTGTATAATGACAATTGTCAATAACAAATTGCATACTTGAGAACTATGCAATTGACTTACAAAGAAAAATGAAAATCTTTAATGCTTTTAAGAAAGTTTACAATCATGTGTAGGAACACATTCATAGGTATTCAATACTGCAGGTGGTTCACAAGCCCCAGGATAGACAAGTCAGCCTAGAAGGCTCCACTGATGGGGAAAACTGTAATGGATATAGGATAGTTAATTGCTAGTTTGGGGATTGCTGGATTAAATAGAATTTGAAAGGGGAATGGAAAGTATATTTTTAAAATTTATTTTGTATATATATAACATATATATATATACTGTCTGCATGTAGGTCTGTGCACCCTTTCATGCACAGAAGAGTGTGTCGGATTCTCCTGGAACTGGAATTAAAGATGGTTCTCAGCCGCTATGTTGGTGCTGGGGATCAAACCCAGGTCCTCTGTAAGAGCAGTCAGCATTCTTAACTGCTAGGCCATCTCTCCATCCCTGGAAAGTATCCTTTATGGAAAGATACTATGCTTCAATTTCTCATTTATTTGTCATTAGTCAGATTATTCATTTTCTTTCTATTGTATTACTATATTTGTGAAAAGGAGACAAAGATATCATATTTATCCAAACATTCTATATTAGTTATTTTTCTGTTGCTATGATAAAACATAACCAAGGCATATAAAGGAAAGAGTTTTTTAAAATATCTTATTGAAGGTTTGTTCATTTTCAAACATAATATCTCACTCCAATTTAGATGCATTCCCCTTTACATGCCCCCCACCCCACCCAAGTTAATGCATTCTGACATACCTGCCTTGTATCTTTTTCTGAGTCTTTCTAAAGTTTTTCCAAAACAGAGGATTGTTGTTTCTGGGAGAACTTTACTGTTCCAGCATGCAAAAGACCCATGCAAGCTCAGCAGGATAAAACCAAGCACAGAACTGTAAAAATAGGTAGTAGAATCCAATCTTAGCTGAAGAAATATTGGCAGCTGATTGAGCTTCAGTGAGGAAGACTTGGCCTTCATTAGGAAAGGGACTCTGGATAGGCTTATTAGAGCTCAGAGGTTAAACTGGCACTGAAGATTGTGTGGAGAGAGTAGTTTGGTTCAATGGATGCTAGCACAAATGACAGAATGTGTGAACTCCAGGGTAGAAGTGCAGGAAGGTGTCAAAGGAGAAGCAGATATAAAGGTGTTTAAGACTGATTGAAAAATTATATATAAAACAATGAACAAAATTCTATTTAAAAATATATATGTATAAAACATTCCAGCATGGTAGTTCATGCCTATAATCACAACTCTTGTGAGGCAGAGATAGGAGAACCCACAGGCTTGCTGGTTAATCAGGCTAGCTGAACTGATGATCTCCAGCCTCAATGAGAAACCCCAATTCTAAAAATAATATGGAGAATGATTGATGAAGACACCTACCATCAACCTTTGGAATCTATGCACAAACATACAAAGGAAAACATGCATCTGTACAGTCATGTACACATACACATGACTACACTACATACTAGAGTATGTAAATAAAGATCTGTGAATACCTGTAAAGAAATCAAGTAACTATCTTTAGAAAAGTACAAAGGCCAGCCTTGTCTACAAAGCAAGCTCCAGGTCAGCTGGTGCTTCAGGGAGATCCTGTCTCAAAAATACCAAAAAATCAATGTTTTAAAACAAGTTTACAAGAATGTATTGGGACATTCATAGTTATTCAAGATGGCCTGTGATTCAGTGTGCTAGAAGCAATCAAAGTTAACTGAAAAGGTCAGGAAAATGATACATGGACAGAGTGAGCCTATCTATAGTACAGCTATGAAAATGGTGCAAACAGGAACTCTAGAGCTGAAGAATTCATCAGCCAAACTGAAAAGTTTACTGGAGAGGTTCAATAATAGATTTGTTCAAGCAAAAGGAAAAATTTCCATGGAAACAAAGCATTTTAGATGATTGAATCAGAGGAACAATATAAGAGAAAACTGTGGAAACTTCTCTATGAGCTGGTGCAGCACAGTCCTGCTAAGGGAAGGGGAGCAGAGTGACCACCTGTGGTCACTGTGGGGAACTGACCCCTCAGCACAGAGGTCAGTTGGTTACTTTTGTAACCCAACCTGAGAGGTACTTCCAACTCAGGTCCTTAGCCTGGGAAAATGGAACATTTCATGTCTGTCTGTGCTTTCCCACTTGCACAAAGGCTTCTGGTTGCTGGACAGGAATTTCAGTCTGCTGGCTGATGGCCTATCTTCTGCCTACACCCACTCACAAGTCACTTCACAGTTGGTGACCTGATAGGTCTCCTTCTAGCCTCACAGTATTGTCCAATCTTATGCTAACTTATCAGGCTGGTGGTCTGATAGACTTCTGTCCAACCTACTAGATACCAGCCCTTGAAATCCAGGCCTCCTTCGGCCTGTATGCACACAAATTAAACTGGGAATTCCGTGTAATTATGGTAATAAAGAATTCGCTTTATTGCCTGCTGCAAGTCACTTTTATAAGCAAAATGATGTCAGCTACCAGAGCCAATCACAGACCCTCCAGTTTCACACCACTGTATACTGCTGCTCTGCCTAGCATCAAGTGCCTGGGCCACATTGCTTGCACACTCTTGGGTGGGATCAGAGGAATCCCATGACTCCCACACGGTGCCCTGAAGGATGCTAGCTGAGAACTATTCCCTAATTCAAACTGGATCTTCCCACAGAAAATAAAAGGAAAGTAGCATAGAGGAGAAAACAGAAACCTAAGTACCCCATGGAAATTGGAGAAGGAGGGACAAGGACCTGGGAAGATAGTTCAGTTATTAAAGAGCCTGCACTGTGAGCACGAAGACCTAAGTTCAGAGATCCAACACCCATCTACAAAGCTGGGCATGGCAGCAAGCACAGTACTTTGAAAGGGTTAAAAGGATAAATTCCTGCCGTTGTCCTTAGCATAATATATAATATCAGATTGCTTCATCAGATACTGAGCAATCCTCTAGAAGGGTTGAAATATATAGCAAAGGGTAATAGAAAAGAACCACTGGAAAGAACATACTTTGAAACCAGATAAACTCTCAATGGTGCTGAGTGATTCATATAGGACAAGGAAGATAAAGACAAGTATTAGGAACAGATGGAATTTTGTAGCAGAGACACAAGAGAGTTCAGAAAATATGTGCTCTATGATGACAAAGGAGTCTTTCTCTTAGTCATGACCCCTCTCAGAACAAACGAAGATCCAGAATTATAGACAAATAATTGTTTTTTTTTAATTTTTTTTTATTAATTTTATTTATTTCTGTATGTGTATGAATGTACTGTCTGCATGCAGGTTTGTGCACTCGTGTCGTGCAATGCCGCGGAGGTCAGAAGCGGGTCTCGGATTCCCCTGGAACTGGAGTTCTCCTGGAATTGGAGTTTCAGACGGTTCTCAGCCGCCATGTGGGTGCTGGGGATCGAACCCGGGTCCTCTGTAAGAGCGGTCGGCGCTCTTAACCGCTAGGCCATCTCTCCAGCCCCAGACAAATAATTGTTTTTAAAATGGGCTGGGGAGATGATTCAGTTGGTGAAGATCTTGATACACAAGCTTGGGGACTGGAGTCTGATGCTTAGAGCCCTCAAGAAAAGAGCCACACATGGCAGTTTGTAACCCCTCCCCTGTGGAGGGGGAGATAACTGGATTCCTGAGGCTCCCTGTCAGCAAGCCCAGCCAAATTGATGAGACTCCTGCAAAAATAAGACACCACCTTTCAATATGTATGGTGAGGGAAGGTTCTATGAGCCATGCTTTTAATCCCAGCACTTGGGAGGCAAAAGCTGGTAAATCTCCGTGGAATTGAGGCCAATCTGGTCTACCTATTAAATTCCTGGAACAATGGTGAGACTTTGTTCCAAAAAGACATAGATAGATAGATAGATAGATAGATAGATAGATAGATAGATAGATAATGATAGATAGAAATATAGATAGATGATAGATAGAAAGGTAGATAGATAGATAGATGATAGATAGCTAGATAGATGATATATAAATATATTTAAATGTAGATATGGACATAGATATAGACTAAGAACCTATACTAGGGAGCCAAAATTCCTGTTATCATATGATGAATCAGCCTAGAGTCCCTAAAATTCCCAGTAACATTTACAATATGCCTTTAAATTTTTAATCTGTGGAAGAAATGAACCCAAAACGCTTGAGGTGGAACTCTGGCCTTTACATGCATCTGCTTCCATGTGGATGTGAAGACACAAACAAACACACACACACATACACACACACATGCAAATGCATGCACTTTAATATTTATTTAATGTGGAACACATTGGTTTATCCTACAGACCCATTTCTACAACTCATCATTCAACTTTCTACAGACTTTGAATATGGATATGTATTTTATGACTGTCAGAATCAGAACTCACAGTCCTCTAACACAAAAATGGTTAATAACCATGGATTAACTCAGCTATGATGTGGCTAAATTGTAATCCCAGCACTCAGGATGGCGATGAAGGAATATTACAGCTGTGGACAGACTAGGGATACATACAGAAGCTATATTACACACAAGGAATCAATAAAACCAAACAAAATGCACATTACACTTTTCAAACAATTATGACTCACAAATTTCCCTGTCTTCCTGAGTTGCATTATAGGTTTATTTTATAAGCATACAAATCACATCCATATTAGTAGGTTTGCTGGAGCTGGGGAGTGATGATTAATCTTCATTATTAACTTCACAGATATCACCATAGAAACACACCTCTGAGTTTATCTACGATGTTATCAGGAAGATTTCACTGAAGTAAGAAGGCTTACTTCATGCATGTGGGCAGCTCTATACCATTGGCTGGGGTCTTGGATAAAAAGGAGAAACTGAGCTGAGCACTGGCAATCCTCTCTGCTTCCTGAGTGGGGATACAGTGTGCACCAGCTGCCTCGCACTTCTGCCACCAGTAAACCATTCCTTACTTAAGTTGCTTTAGTTCAGTATTTTGTGATAGCAGCCAGGAAAGTAGGTAATACATCTTCTCTTACATTAAGACCTTGAAAATATTCTTCAAGTGCAAAGAATGATAAACAGAAAAGAGTCGCTAGTTTGCAAAATTTGGACATGGTGGCACACATCTGTATGTAATCCCAGCACTCAAGAGCTGGGAGCAGGAGTATGGCAAGTAAGAAGCAAACCTGGCTTCACAGCACAAAGCTGTCTCAACAAATTTCCAGCATGAATTGGGGAGGGGGAATCACATAGTCCCACACTTAGTTTAGGAGCTATTGGGAATATATAGCATATATACTATATATTCTAATATATAATATATATTCTAATATATAGTATACATTCTAATATATAGAATATATAGCTACTGAGAGAGGGAAAGTCCATTTTATTTAGGAATGTGTCCCTGAGAGGCTGACTATGCTGCAGCATATGCCCTATATCCCTGAGAGGCTGAGAATGCTGCAGCATATGCCCTATATCAGTTGTCAATGTGCATAGAGGCAGCACACAGCGGAGTCAGTGTATTGAAAAAAAAAACATGCAATTTGCGGGGGGATAGTGTGTGTCTATTTGATAGAAAAAGAGGAAGAGGGAGAGGGAGAGGGTGAGGGAGAGGGAAAGGGAGAGGGAGAGAGAGAGAGATTTATGTGGATTTGATCAAGACACATTATACACATGTTGGAAGTTCTCCAAAGGAAAAAAAAATGATAAAAATGAACTTCCTTAAAAATAATGAAGAAAATAGCCAGGCGTGGTGGCACATGCCTTTAATCCTAGCACTTGGGAGGCAGAGGCAGGTGGATTTTTGTGAGTTCAAGGCCAGCCTGATCTACAGAGCAAGTTCCAGGACAGCTGGGGCTACAGGGAGACCCTGTCTTGAAAAGACCAAAAAAAAATTAATAATGAAGAAAATAGCAAAAAAGAAAAGAAAGGATCTTATGATTTGACACAATATCTGTCTCAGTAGAAATCACAAGTTCATATTTCTGGAACTTGGCAAGATGTTTCTAATATAGAAAAATATGAAAAGAGACAAATGGAAAAGGTTTTAAACAAAACTAATTATAGACACAAATTGCAATATCATTTATAAGTGTATTAGAAACCTGTACCTTGACTCTCTTTATTGATTCCTGATAGCAGTCTGTTTTCCTTGGTCATGTGTTCCTTCTGCTACCTTATAGAAGGGGTGGGCATATGTATCATCTCAAAATTCACGGTGCCAATGGCTAAGTAAAGGGTACAATCCTTGCTATAGAAATTCATAGGTTAAATCAGTCAGTTTACGTTAAATGGATCTGACAGGGTTGTTTGAAAAATGACAGAGTAAGGTGAGTCTTCCCTAGTCATGATGTAAATGAAAAAAAAAATGTATAAAAAATAAAAGAGAAAACTCTTCACCATAGGGTCTGATGCAGCCAGACTTAGATACAAAATTGAGTAGCTTGGACTAATGTAGTACAAGCAATTTATCTTTTCAAACTTTTAAAATATCTTCCCAGAGGATATACTGTACGTGAGTTATTATAATACAACTTGAAAAAGAGAAAACACATGGAAAAAAAGAATCTGGAATAGCCTAGAGAAAAACTGAAAGAGGCTGTATTTAGTATGGCAAAACCTGATATCCTCCGTGTTAAAAATAAGGAAAAGGTTTAAATAGAGATTTATCCTCCAGCTTCCCTAAGTTATAAAACTTAATTTACTGTCTGAGTTGGAGAGGTATCTCACCAGTTGAAAGTGCATACTGCTCTTGGACAGGACCTGATCTCAGTTCCCAACACCCAGGTCAAATGGCTCACAACCACCTGTAAGTAGAGCTCAAAGATATTTGATGGCCTCTTCTGGCTTCCATGAACCAGAACATGCATAAACATGGACACACACACAAACACACACACAAACACACACACACACACAAACACACACATGCATAAACATATAAACACATTGTGTTTCCCTCAGTTTTTGTTCTTTTTTTTTTTTTTTNCTAGACACGTAGCTTTAATTTAAGCTATGCTTCCCATCTCTCCCTCATGACCCTTTCTTGCTCCTGACTTAGAATAAATTTGTGTGTGTGTGTGTGTGTGGTGTGTGTGTGTGTATGTGAAAACAAAACATAATTGCTGGGGCTGAGAGTATGAGAGATGGCCCCCCTAGCGTTAGAGCAGCTCGACTGCTCTTACAGAGAGGACCCGGGTTCGATGTCCCCAAGCACCCACATGGCGGCTGAGACAACGTACTGTAAACTCCAATTCCAGGAGAACTCCAGTTCCAGGGGAATCCGAGACCCCTCTCTTGCTCCTCGGCATTAGCAGACATAAGGGCACAAACCTCATGCAGAAGTAAACAATTTACATTACACATGGGATGAGAGATGCCTAGCGGCAAGAGCGTCCGACCGCTTTTACAGAGGCACCGGGTTCGAATCCCCAGCACCACATGGCGGCCGAAACCGTCTGAAACTCCAATTCCAGGAGAACTCCAGTTCAGGAGGAAGTCCGAGAAACCTCTCTTCTGACCTCCGCGGGCTTTCACGACACGGTGCACAAACTTGCATGCGACAGTACATTCATAAATACAGAATAAATAAAATAATAAATTAAAAAAAAATAAATAAAATTTATATTTTTTTTTTTTTTTTTTTTTTTCAAATAAGTGTCCAGACTAATTGTCATGGTTTTACTGTTTTAAGAATAAAATGTGGCTCAGGTGATAATATGTTTGTTGGTTTTGGTTACTTTTCTGAGTAAGTGGTCAGACAAGGCCAGCTTCTTGTATAGAGGCATTCTTTTTTTTTTTTCTCCAAAAAAAAAAAAAAAAAAAAAAAAAAATGTATTTGTGTGTATGTTTATGTGTGCCTGAGTAGGTTTATGGATACCATTTGTGTGAAGGTCTTCTCAAAAGCCTGGAAGTAAAGTTACAGGCAGTGTTCAACCATTTGATAAGGATACTGGGAACTGAACCTGGTGTTCTGCAAGAAATTCATATGTTATTAATCATAGAAAACCTTGGATCACCATATTAATGAACACATTCATTCACTAATCCCTAGGTTGTTTGTCTCCATGTGATAACCCACTCAGAATTTCTGAATAAAGAGTGATTAGTATTTTGAACTGAAGTTAAGAGAGTCAAAAATCTTTATAATGGACATAATGTTAATGTTGTGGAAAATATATTTCTGGGTTGGAACTGTGAACAAATAATGAAAAAACTGGAAAATATTTCCTTTGTAAACCGGATGTCTCATGGAAAGTAGTAAGTATAGTTTTTATTTGATTTTGGAGGGACACAAGTGGAAGACTGTATAAAGCAGCACAGGAGAAACAGGAGAGAAGGAAACTAACATTTGTTTTAGACATATGAGACTCAGAGCTAGGAAATAACTCAGTTGTTAAGAATTCACTGCTATTTGCAGAAGACCTGAGGTTTGGTTCCAACGCACACATCAAATGTCCCACAACTGCCTATATCAGGGCTCTGTGAGCACCTCCACTTAAGTGGCACACACACCATACACATACACACACACACACTGGTATTATATATATACTATCTATATATATTATATTATATATATTAACTATATTAAAAAAAAACATAGTAAATTGATCAAATGTCTTTTGACTTAAGTTGCTATTATTAATTCCATAAGAAGAGAAGAAAAGCTTCTCAAAGGTGATCAAGTTTCCAATGTCTTTGGACATTAGAGGAGACAGTAAACCCCAGTCTCTTTGATCCCCATGGCTCTTTCTAGCTATTGATTATCTGAATAGATGTGAACTGAAACCGTGGTACATGTATTTCAGACTCAGGGACAACAAAGTATAGAGTATGCCCTTTGTCCTCCAAAAGTAGACCAAGTTAGGAGGGAATTAAACTTATTCACATTTATTTTCTCTGAAAAATCTATAGTCAGACTGAATATCAGAACATTGGGAAATTATACAAATCATATTCCTATGGGCAGAATTTAGAATCTACTTAGCTCAAAGTCCTGTTTAACCTGCATTATTCAGATATTATACACATTGGCTTTGACAATGTTTGCCTAGGTTTATTTTTTATACAAAATTTTATGAGGATATATTAATCAAGTATAAATTACCTGTCATGGTTTGTGACTGCCATTATGCCTTGATCTAAGAAGCTCACTGAACTTTATAGGATGCAAAAACCCAAATTGAACTGAGAATGGGACCAACATGTTACAGTATTATCTTTTCAAAACCAGAATCATAGTCCACAACTTCCATAAAAAGTTCTAACTAAAAGCAAGTTTATGAAATTAACATTAAAAATCATTTATATGTACCCACATGGATGCCGTGTGTATATGTGTATCTGTGTGGTCTGTTGTGTGTCTTTGTGTGTCTGGGTGGAGTGTTGCATTGTGTGCCTGTGGCATGATGTGTGCAGTTGTCCTCAGAAGCCAGAAGAGAGGATCTGACACCCTGGGGATGCAGTTACAGGAGACAGGGAGCTACCTAACATGTGTGCTGGGACCTAAACCTGGATCCTCTGGAGGAATAGCAAGTCCTTTTAATCATTGAGCCATGCCTCCAGCACAAAAATTAACATTTTATAGAATGCGTATAACTTTAAAACTATCAAAGCCTGGTGTTGTGGGCTGCCTCTAATCTTAGCACTCGGGAGGCAGAGGCAGGCAGATCTCGTGAGCTCACGGGCCGGCCTTGTCTTCAGAGTGGAGCTCCAGGCCAGCTGGGACTAAAGGGAGACCCCGCTCAAAACTACCAAAAAAAACAAAAAAAAAATTAGCTCTCACATCTTTAATTCAAATTGTCTATAGATAATGTGTTTCTAATAATGCACTTTTTTGCTTAATGCTCAAGATGAGACAACTGTGATAAGAGAAAGAAATGGAGATGTTTAGTCTATCAGTTTGCTACTGTGAATTAGTATGAATTTGAAATTTAAAATAAACTTGTGCTTCACATTATTTTTAGATTTACAGAAGCTACTACCTCCAGCTAGCTTAGAGTGTTGCTGCATACATCACAAAGTATACCTCACTGTCCAGCTCTTGGATGCTAGGCCTTGTCACAAATGTTATTGATATGTAATGAATTACCAGAATTCATGTCTGTTTGGATTTCCTTAATTTTCACATACTTTCCTGTCATAGTTAGATTCAGCCATCAATTTGACACAAATCTAGAGTCACCTGAGTCAGCTGAGGAAAATCCTCCATCCCTGGGTGTATCAGACTACATTGGGTTAACATATGTAACTGAAGGGGCTGGAGGGATGACTCAGTAGTTAAAGAAGGCTGGCTGCTTCTTGAAGACCTGGGATGCATTCTTAGACCATACATGGTAGCCACTCTGTCATTCAGTCCCAGAGGGCTGCGCACCTTGTCTTGCCTCCCTGGGTCTACTTACATACATGTAGGAAAAACAATCATAACACATAAAATAAAAATCATAAAACAAATTATAAAATAAAAGAAAGATAACTGAGCAAAGCAGAGAAAACAAGCCACTAAATAATGTTCCTCCACGGTTTTTCCTTCAAGCTTCTGACTTGAGTTCCTGCCCTGACTTCCTTCAAGGATGAACTGTGATTGTGATATGTAAGGCAAATAGACCCTTTCCTCCCAAAAGTTAGTTTTAGTCATAGTTTTATCAGTAATAGAAGCCAAGCTAATACATTCTCCTTTTTTGTTCTGTAATGACACTGAGGAGGCCGGGTTTGCGCAGAGCCCTCCTAAAACACAAGGTAGGTTACTTGATCTAGAATTTTTTTTTCATTCTTTGACAAAATTTTTTGAATGTTTTGTAGAACATTCCTGAGTGTGGGATTTTTTTGAATGTTTTTCTCATAGTTAAACTGTCTATAAGGTTTTAGGAATCAAGAACAAAAGGGTAGGTGCTATGTTCCACACTTTCTATCAAAGTCCATGCTATTAAGATAACATGTGCCTGGCCTCATCAAGGGAGTGTTAGGCAGATACTCCATCCTGAAGTCACTCTTCCTGTGTGGGCATTGGATTCCTATTCACTGTGAACAGAATGCCTCCAGAAAATGTCAGTGAAGTCCTCTGCCAGCCACCAAGAAACATCTATACCATAGTCTCTTAAGGACTGAGGGACTACCTCTGAAGAGAGAATGTAATGATTCTGATAGACAGATGTTGGAGATGATCTGAGGGAAACAGTCTTCTAGATATGACAGGACCCCTGCGCGTTGCACCCCAGCAGTTATGGCTGTCTCCATAAGCTCTGCACAAGATCAAATCAGTCAATATTTTAGCATGGGAAGGGGCAAGGGCCTCACAAGTCCTGACTCCAAACTGAGGAGTGCTGGCAGGGTATGGCTCCTTGAGGAGGGAGAGTCATGTCATAGCTCTAGGTAGGCCACATAACACTCTAGTGGCTACCTTCACATGCATGAGTGTAAAGGCAGCACAAACTGCACTAAGCAGGTTATTGAAAAAAGTAGAGGACAAGAAATTTTCAGGATATGGGGAGGTGGAAAGTTGATCTGGGAGGAATTTGCTGTAGTAGCAGGGGTGAATTTGAGCAAGACACAAAGCAAGAAATTTTCAAGTATTAATAAAAGATTATATTAAATTTAAAAACTTAATCTATCTGAGGGACATGGCTATTATAGAAAATTTTAGTAAAAATATATATTTTAAAATCCAGAATAAAAAACATCCATTACTTAAGATGAAAGGTGTATGAGTCTACCATGGAGAATACAAGATTTACATAAATTATTTGCACAAAGATAAATACCTAGTATTTAAAATTTTACTTAAACATTTATATTTTGACTTGAGAAGTTGAGTAAATGAAATACTTGGGTAGGTAGTAGTAGACCTCTATTATGTTTGGGAGCTTTATAAAACAGTATTTTTTTTGTAGAGTAAATAATATTAGAAAAGCCCTTAAATATTAGAAAAGTAATTAAAGGCAGATAACAGATTAAAGAATAGGTAAATTTGACCTATTTTGCTAGCTCTAAGTCTAGAATTTTCCTATCCTATTTGTTTCTAAGAGAGAAATATTGAGAAAGTTTGGTCTTTCTTTAAAGTAAGTTGATTTGTGCCCAAATTTGCTAATTCCCTGGCACTGTGTTGGTTCTCCGGATGGCTCTACAGCATTGTGGGACACTTAGAGCTAGCACAACCATCCCACACAGAACATAGGTGCACCACTCCTTGGGAGGCAGTGCAAACCCTGCGGCTGTGTTCAGGGAGCAGAGGATGAAGAGCCCTTTGCTGTAGCCATAAGATGCCCCTGTTGCCTTGGGCTGTCACATCTTCCATGTAGGAGCAAGTCTTCTGGTTGTCAAAAACACAACCTGAGGAACCGAAATAAGAAAAGATTCTTAAGAAAAATTTAGTGATTGTCCCATTGTACCAGTGAACAATTCATCAACCCTGGAAGCAGACAGCTTCCCATTTGACTTTATTCTATGTAAAGAAGATGTCTGGGAGGGGAAAAAAGGATGGAGCATTTAGCCACTGCAAATAAGCAAGAAGTGTGCCCTAAAAACAAGCAAGGATCACTTAGGAAATTCATGCCAGAGGACATGGAGAGCAGGGACTCAAAGATACAATTACACAGGAGAACGCAATGGAATAAAATGGGGGGGGCTAGTACTGATAGAAAATGAGGAAGCTACAAACATAGAGGGAGGTTCTGGGATTTTCACCAGTGAAACCAATAAATTATTCTAATATGTGTTTACACAGTTGCCTAAAATGAAACAAAAACCTATAGATAATACGATGAAATGTAATCCTGCTGGTCCATAATTTTTAATTAAAAAAATACCAAATAAAAATAGAACACTATTATTGTGTACTGCTTGGTGTATCACCATCAATGAATCAAGATAGTATTTGATAGCAATGCTTCTATGTTCCGACATAGACAAAGATCTTTACAGCTGCCCTTGATCCCATAGTTTCTCTCTTGTTTCTGTGACAACATACTTGTGATTTGAAAGCAACAAAAGGGGGAATGCCTTCATCCTGGCTCAAAGTTAAAAGGAGAGTCTATCATGGCTAGAAAGTCAAGGTGGCAAGAATCTGATGCAGTTGGTCACATCTCATTCTGCCACACCAACTCCAGTGTCGTCTGTGTGAGCCATGACGAAAGTCATAATAGCAGACCGCAGATGCGTGGCCCTCGGGGCCTGACCCCCTGGAGGTCCCTGCCAGAGTGCTCGGCTTTAGCTTCCAAGATCACAATGCACTATATAAAGATGTTAACACTCCTTGGGACTTGGGCTTTGCATATTGTCTTTTGATTCTTTTCCTGCGTACAGCACAACCTAAGCTTCAGTTAATTACATCAACCCAAAGGGGCAGTTAAATGTGTCTGGAAAAAAATCAGGTGAACAGAAGCTTCCACCCACTACCATCTGACTTACACAACATGCATAGATATCTGTGAACCTAAGCAAAATCATACATAGATACAACATTTAAAGGCTTCTTTGTCCTAAAAGCCCCTACAAAAATATTATGGACGAAAAACATTACACTGAGTGATATCCTAGGTCATTATAAAAACAAAAGTGTTTTCCAGGACTTAATAAAATAAAAACTCAGTCCCTTAAGCAAGGAGCTCCACCTGATAAATTAGTAAAAAGAAATCTTAGTTACCAGTTATGCATGATAAAATTACAATACTTGGTCAGAGGCACGTGTCGGGCTTCTCCTTTAAGAAAAAAACAGAACTAATTAAAATGCTCTCCCAGGCCATGGCTTGAATTACAGCCTAAGAGATACAAATGGGCCTTGGGAGGACTGGAAATCGGGCGCCGGTAGGACGGGGAGAACCCAAATTGAAACTTTCAAAGAAAAATAATCTTTCTCACATCTCACAAAATAAACTATTCATGGCTTGTGGTTTTATGACCACTGTTTGCTTCTTATCTCCCCTGCCAAGAAAGTGTGAGCAATCTACTATATGTAAAGTGCCTCTGATTGATGTGTAAATTTAATTGTCTTGTTGTCCTTGGAAACCCAGGTGTGAATTCCTTAGGAATGGGTTTATTGTTCTGGGAGACTGCTAATCCTGATCCATTTTCCCTGCTCTGTGGTATATAATCAATGATTTGCTTTTAGTAAAACGCACCAGATTCAAAAACACTGTGGTGTCATGTCTGTCTAATATTCGCCAAACCTGTGCCCTCCTTCCAAGACCCTGCTTCCGGCAGTCTGAGTGACCTCCCCCCGCCCCCCAGATGGGTCGGTCTGCGGCACCATTCACTTTCAGCAAGCAAAAATGATGAGTGCCTATATGCAAGTCACTTTCTCTTTATTATGCAATTCATGACCCAGAGCACAGACTAATGCAAACTACAATGGTCAGTTTGTTGAACTCAATTAAACTAATCAAGAAAACTCCCAAAAGACATCCTGAACACGGGGAACCTGTCCCCCAGATGGATTCTGATCTCATCAGTGTGCTAACAAGGTCACTCATCCCAGTGGTATGATACTCGTATGGTTCAACTTATATTTGTTATTTATAAACTTAATTATAATATTTAAAAACAGTATATTTATTATTAACTATAAATACACACTCCCTGGTGTCTTTGTTTGCCCATGACTTTGCATTAATATGAACCTTGCCTTTGTACATTACTGAAAAGAACTTTATGTTTAGGTTCACTTCAAAATTGAGGGAAATATTTCCCATATACCCCCTGCCTCCATGGTTATACAGCCTCTCTCAAGGGTTAATCCATGTGTTGAAATCCCTACATTATGTTATTAAATAAAATTATGAAAATCTGTGTTCACTTTTCCAAGTTAACACTTAGTGTCATTGTATAAGTTCGGGAAAACTAGACATAATTGAGATTGGCAAATACCCTGTGAGCTGCCATAACTCTGTAGCAAATATATCAAAGTATATTCTAATATTTGGCATACCTAAGGACTTAAAATATATTATTAATACATAGCAAATATAATAATACAATTACAAGTATCCATTCTATTACACTCACAATTTCTGTTAGATTTTTTAATTAAGTGATATACTTTAAGATAAATTTTATGTCTCAGAAACAAGATTATTTAGCAATATTTTTCTTTCCAATTGGAAAGAATTTAACACCATGTCTGGTAACACAGACATGTGAAGAACTAGTTTCAGAGTAGCATTTTGAGTAGGTGAAACCAATGCTGTCCAGTGTACACATAGAAATAATGGACATGAGAGACAGTATAACTCAAGCAAGCTGTTTATGGCCCTGCAAAGACTAGTGTTATTAGTAATGATAAAAGGACACATATTAATTGGTTGGGTTTTGAAGAGGATTCCAAGAGAACAATGAGATGGATTATTACTGTGGAATAGTCTATTAGAAGAGCTATTGATGCCATAGATGGACAAAGGGACAAAAGCATGATGGGTGTGCCAATGAATTTTCAGGCCACAGTACTAAGAGATAGCATGAGAGGGCCTCTAGAGCGAGAGACATGAGAGCCCAGATGTTACGGAATGGAACTTCTTATAGCTCTCTGAAGGTGGGAGTGTAGGTGGGTTATGGTTGAGGATTACAGCAAGAGCATGAAGCCAGGCTCTTTTACACCAAAGCAAAAGGCAGGGAGGAAAGTGGGGAGCAGTTGTATCCAGAAGCCAACATTCTCTTTGACATTAAGTCACTTCCCAGGTGAGAGACACTGACATTAGACTGTCATCAGATAGGGGCTTATAGACAGTTTCACCTTTGGGCATGCCTGTGAAAACATCTGAAGAGCTAGATTAGAAGAAGCTGCTGCAAATGTTGTGACTAGCTTCTACCACAACAGTCTTACACTAATCTGATATATTCTATTATTTCTAGAAAGTTAATAAGAAATAATTAGGTGAATACTATGAAATACATGAGTTTATAAGGTAGTTACCTCAGGGCATTGTGGATGGAAATCATTGAGAATTCAACAGGAAGTGATGAAAACTCAGCTCACATCTCCTATAAATTTGAAGTTCGTCCTTCCAGATATGTACAGGAACATGTATCTCAGCCTCTTTTCCCATTGCTGTGATGAAATTCCTTGCCAAAAGCAAGGTTCACAGTTCAAGTGTACTGTCCATCATGGTGGGGAAGTCAAGAGAGCAGGAGCTTGAAGCAAACATTCACACACCACATCCAAGTCAAGAAGCAGAAAGAGATGAACACTTGTGCTCAGTTCATTTCGTCTAATTTTATAGAGGAACAGAAAAGACCTTTTACTTAATATGGGTCTTCCTATATCAATTAACCTAATTAAGACAATTCTTCCAGACATTCTCAGATGCTAACCATATCTAGGTATTCCTTGACAGATAACCCTGCAGGCTTGTCTCCTAGTTCACTCAAATTGATAATTAACACTAAACAACACAGCATATATTAAGAAGCACATATTAATAAGATAATACTATATTAATAAAAATTCAGTAGATCTATACAGTGTGCTCTTGCAGAGGACCCGGGATTGATTCCAGCACCCACATGGCAGCTAAGAACCATCTTTAACTCCAGTTCCAGGGGAATTCGATGCCCTTTTCTGACCTCCACGGCATTGCATGACACGGGTGCACCAACCTACATGCAGACAGTACACTCATCCACATAAAAAATAATAAATATATTATTTAAAAATAAAAGAGCAGTCAGTGCTTTTAACCACTGAGCCATCTCTCCAGCCCTGAGAATGAGAAAAAACTCATTTATGAGTGATGACTATCTATTAATAGAAGATTTGTTAGTGTGAAGCTACTGAATGCAAGTTGGTCTTGAAAATAATACCAAAAATAGATCATTAGTGAAAAAAAATAGTTATAGCCCAATTCTCCAATGTGGATGAAGATTGTTGGAAATTAAATAAGCTCCCATTTTGAAAATTAAAGACCAAGGTAAGTGCCACACTTACTTTAAACTTTGATGGAACAAAAATACCTGACAGCAACTTAAGGAGGAAGAGTATTTTGACTCACAGTGCAAGGATACACTGTCATGGCAGAAAACTGATGTCATCAGGAACATGAAGCAGCTGTCTACTCTCCATCTGCAGTCAGGTAGAAGAGAGATGAATGCTGGTGCTCACCAAGCTTTCTCAATTTAATTTGATCTAGTACCCCAATCCATGCAATAGTGCTGACCATATTGAGACGAATCCTCCCAGCTTAAATAAGAACTTAAATCTAGAAGTTTCTGATAGACATGCCCAGAACCTTGTCTACTGGGTGATTCTAGGTCATGTCAACTTGAGCATCATCATTAACCATCGAACATTCAGAGAAAAAAAAGAAAAATCAAATTATCACAGATACAGTTAATTAGTGGTGGGCATGAGCCACAGTGGGGCAGAGGGGTAGACTAAATACAAGAGAAAGAATGAGTGGGAACCAATATAGTGATGTGTGTGTATGACCATGTCACAGTGGAACCTGTCCCTCTGTGTTACCATTTAAATGGTTAATTAAAAATAGAACAAAAACAAACCCAAAAGACTTTGGTCCATTTAAGAGTTAGAAAAGTAGGGGCCTGGAGAGATAGCCTAGCGGTTAAGAGCACCGACTGCTCTTGCAGAGGACCCAGGTTCTATCCCCAGCACCAACATGATGGCTAAGAACCGTCTGTAACTCCAATTCCAGGAGAACTCCAGTTCCAGGGGAATCCGAGACCCTCTTCTGACTTCTGTGGCATTGCACGACACGGGTGCACAAACTTACATGCAGACAGTACATTCATACACATACAAAAATAAATAAAATTTTTTTAAAAAAAGAGTTAGAAAAGTAGATTTGAGGAGGTTGAAATTTTAAGAAGCCAGATTACTAGCTGATGTTTTATGGATGTTGTGGTCATAAATAATGAAACCGAAGTTCTTTCATTTTTTTTGAGACAGGGTCTCCCTATAGGCCCAGCTGGCCAGGAACTCACTCTGTAGACCAAGCTGTCCTTGATCTCACAGAGCTCTACCTTCCTATGCCTCCTGCATGCTAGGATTATAGGCATGTGCCACCATGCCTGGCTTAAAGATGGTTTCTTCTTTTTTTTAGCCATTTTTATTGAACTTTTGTGCATTTCATACACATTTTTCAATCAAATCTAGACCCATTTCCCCCTTCCTTGCCTCCTACCCCACCAGAGCTCATGCATCATGCATTCTACCATATATCTTTAATCTTTATCTTTCATATATCTTTCATCTTTTCCTCATTAAAAAAAATTTTGATACTGTTTTGGGCAGAAGTTTACTATTTCAGCCAGTTCTTTGACCCAGTCTTAAAAAGATGGTTCTTAGTCCCCATATGGGTGTGGGGAATCGAACCCAGGTCCTCTGTAAGAGCAGTCAGTGCCCTCAACTGCTGAGCCATCTCTCCAGTCCCAAAAGTGATTTATAGAAAGACATAAAGTGAGAGTTTGAACTATTTTATGAACAAAAATAACTGAAATATCTATATCTTGTTGCAATATGGAGTAATACATATCCATCGGTAGTCAACTGAAGTTACACCAGAGGACAAGCATTTAAGTGAATGGAGACAGAAATATAGGAGAAATGAAATTTGCCATGCAGTCACTATGAAGAATTAATGATAATTATTTGTGAATTTCATATTTATATTTCACATTCACAATTTGCAAAGTCAGTCCCTACACATTTATCTTAAATAGCTTATATTTATTATTGTGTACCCAACATATCTTTCTTAATCAAAAGAATAAGATCTCAGTTTGAACTTTCAGCTGCTCAGTTGAACAAGCAGACAGTATGTCTGGATTTTGTAAGCAACCTGCAAAGATTGTGTGAGTCTTCAGCATCTGTTCCATTGGTTAACAGAGCATGTTAAATACCTTTAAAGCACGCAAAGCTTCTGGTATCTTCTCTAGGGACCCAGCAGACTTTTCCTAACAGCTGTGTTTCATTGCTAAACTGCTGTTCTTGGATGGATGTAAGGAATTTTGAGCCCTTTTCCCAAACTATTCCCAGTAGAGAGGCTGAAATACATTTCTGATTCATTTTAATTGAGAAAAAATATTGGGGGGAGACCTAAGAGGTAACACAGAATTAAAGAATTTCTAGTACTACAAAAGACAAATTGTACAAGAAAAATGAAATTTAAGGATTGTGCCCTGTGTCTTGAGTTTGAACAACTTGAAAAAATTTAAACACATCATAATAGAGTTAAAACATTTCTGATAGGATATAAAATAAATGTTTTAAAAATATTTCTACTCGATGGGAAATGATTCGACCACTAATTGTACTTTCTGCTTTTGTAGGGAACCCAAGTTTTGATACCAGTACCCAAATCAATCAGCTTTCAACTGCCTGTAACACTAAGGTCCAGCGGATCCCCTGTTTTCTTCAATGGGATTCTGCACACACATGGTGCATATGAACTCACACAGGTTCACACACATACACATACATAAAAATAAACCTTTATAAAGAAGAAATTTGGTCAAGAAAGCCATAAAAATACTTAGGCAAAATTAATATTTAACTATAACAACAGATTATATCCTCCACAAACAGGAAAGATTACCTTCAGCTGTTGTTATATTGCTCTGAAGAAATCCTAAGCTCTCATACCTGTCGTGCATTCCCAGACCTATTCAGCCAACCTGGTGTACATCCTGATATGTCTTCATCTTCAGTATGTGTGCTTCTTACCCATTCTTCTTGTTAGTTATTTTTGTGTGTTCTTTCATTTGTTTGTTTTTGATTTTTGCAAATAATGTATCAAATCACCCTATTAAATGTGATCAATATTTGCAATAATGAAACTCTTTTTTCTTGTAAAGGTTCCACTATAAAGTTGTAGCTTAGGAGGTTGTTATATGGAATAAGATTTTCAACCTGTTTGCCAAAAAGCAGCAAAGAAAGACTAGATACAGGAAAGCAATGCTTCAGCCCCAAGTGGGATACTATTTCGATTCTGAGGAAATGTGTGCTTGGGGTTGGGAATGTAGCTCTGGGTAAACCCCTCCAGTAGGCATGAGGTCTTAGGTTCAATTGACTCTTACTGCCAGGAAACAAAAAAGAAAAAGAAGAGATTGTGGACTGGGAGAAAAGCTCAATAAATTAAGTGTCTGTTATACAAGCATGAGGAGATGATTTTTGAACCCCTAACATAGACAAAATACTTACAGATGGTGCACATCTGTAACCCAGAGCTAGTTAGACATAGATGCACAGATTGCAGAGCTCAAAGATCAGTCTCACTAGCCAGTTCATGAGCTCTGGGTTCAGTAAGAGACCATGTATCAGACAATATTGATAATGGAAGATGTCCTAGGTAAATTCTGACCAGCACATTCACATGTGCTTGCAAAGATACACACACACACACACACACACACACACACACACACACACATACACACACAGAAAGAGAGAGACTAAATTTATACACCTCCAATGACTAGACACTATGAAGATTCAGTCATTTCTTGCTATAGACAAAATCCTTTCAATACCTCATTCAGTTTTGATGAGACAGCTGTAAGTAACCAAACTATTCTAATTTTATAGGTAAAGAAGCCGAGCATCAACTGGGAAAAGGCAGGCCAGATTACACAGAAGCTGAGTACAAGATCTAGATTTCCATACAGATCCATCTAATACTAGCCATTTTCATTACATCAGTGAGGTCCTGAGAGAAATAAAATAAACCTTAAGCACTACCAACATCCTGACTACCACCATCTAGCTACTCTTTGTATAATTGTTTATTTATTTATTTTCTCTTTGAATATTTAAATGTGACTACTCTGAATAGAAATTGGAGACAGTAGGATTTGGAGAGATTTTTATCTCTCACCAAAATATGTAATCCAAAGTTATGAGTTCTTCCCTGTTTAAAGGAATAATCGAAAGGTATAGTAGTCAAACAAAGAGCATATAGATGGCGTTACTAAACTTGATTTTAGTTAGGAAGACAAAATATTCATCACCAAAATTCAAGAGTGAGGAAAAACAGTACAGAAGGTAAAAAGATTTATCAGGAAAGACAGGAGAGCTGGAGGCCTTTATTGGATACAACATTAAAGACAGGAGCCATCCAGACAAGAAAGCCAAGATCCTTGTGTTGCCAGATTCCATCTGTAAGGTAGCTCCTGTCTGTCTACCCAAACTGTTCCAAGTGTGTGTAACTTTAAAAAATTCCTTAGAGGATTATAGCACCAGATATGGATTTCCTCCCATGACATGAATGTCACATCCAAGAAGAGAGTGTTTGGTAACTTTCACTCAGGCCCATCTTATGTAAGTGGGCATTATCTTGCCTTGAAGTTGATGTATTGGTTCATAGGGTTCAAAGATCAGTGACACTATGAATGCCTTTTCTCTCCCAGCAGCCTATGTAGAAACTTCTAGCACTAAGAAAGTTGGCTAGAAAGGAGGAAGCTTCCACTCTGCTGCAGACAGGTTTATCTATATCATGGAACCAAGGTGTCTTCAGCCAGAGGATCTTATTGTCTTGCTTTGATTGTCAACCAAGAGAATGTAAAGGGTTTATAATGTTTTGAAACCCTCAGGGCCTCCACAACCAACAATTGAAAGTAGTTCATACTTGGCATTGGGGATTTTGTTTAATGACCCATATCTTCAAGGATGATGTGAGAGACTAACTCCCTTATAATCAGACATAGCCACTGATGACACACTCATGGCTTCTTCCTTGTCTGAGACAAGACCTGGCATGCTTTTCCCCCAGTCTCAAGTCCCCCTTCTGGAAAATCAGTCTCAACTCATTCACATAAGACCAAGGTCAGTGCTGGGCATATCTCCCCCTGGTTCTAAAGCTTATCAGTTCTCTCTCTTCTTTAAGTTTACCAATTCAAAATTATGGGAGGGGGACCTATGTCACAAGCATAAAAGACCCAAGCCTTCTTGGGAGCTTTGGAATTTTTAGTTTCAGAATCTTTTCTCTTTGTAGAGAGCTTTTCTTTCCACATGAGCTTGTGCATGTGTGTGTTTCTTTAATTTTAATAGTTTTTAAACCTTTTCTTCTCTGTTGTGTCTGAGATTTTATCTTACTTTTAATTCTATAATTGGAGGATTAAACAAATACAATCAACACCCCTAGATTTTAACAAGGAAATTTTCCAACCATGAAGTGGATCTAATTTTCCACACTCTTTACATATCCATATCACCTTTTCATACCCCCATCACTTTGGTCTGCTCCCCATTTCGCCCACCCCTCTGCCACATCCTATTTAATCTGTCTACTCTGGGTGTTCCTACTCCTTCCTTTTGATTACCTATGATTAGTCATTTCCTATTGTATAATGACAATTGTCAATAACAAATTGCATACTTGAGAACTATGCAATTGACTTACAAAGAAAAATGAAAATCTTTAATGCTTTTAAGAAAGTTTACAATCATGTGTAGGAACACATTCATAGGTATTCAATACTGCAGGTGGTTCACAAGCCCCAGGATAGACAAGTCAGCCTAGAAGGCTCCACTGATGGGGAAAACTGTAATGGATATAGGATAGTTAATTGCTAGTTTGGGGATTGCTGGATTAAATAGAATTTGAAAGGGGAATGGAAAGTATATTTTTAAAATTTATTTTGTATATATATAACATATATATATATACTGTCTGCATGTAGGTCTGTGCACCCTTTCATGCACAGAAGAGTGTGTCGGATTCTCCTGGAACTGGAATTAAAGATGGTTCTCAGCCGCTATGTTGGTGCTGGGGATCAAACCCAGGTCCTCTGTAAGAGCAGTCAGCATTCTTAACTGCTAGGCCATCTCTCCATCCCTGGAAAGTATCCTTTATGGAAAGATACTATGCTTCAATTTCTCATTTATTTGTCATTAGTCAGATTATTCATTTTCTTTCTATTGTATTACTATATTTGTGAAAAGGAGACAAAGATATCATATTTATCCAAACATTCTATATTAGTTATTTTTCTGTTGCTATGATAAAACATAACCAAGG